>JAAWXA010000001.1:76089178-76126222 GCA_038090715.1 Florisuga fusca | reverse complement strand
GCTCCCCGCCCGGCGGCAGCGGGGCTCCCCGCGGGGGGATAACGCCCCACGGCAGCGTCCCGGCGGAGCCCCTCCGCGCCTCCCGGCCGGGCTCCTCGCAGGAGGGAGGGCAGCGAGGGCCCGGGGGCCTCCCCGGAGAGGCCTCAGCCGCGGGGAGGGCCTTAGTGTTCCCCCGAAAGCGGGCGGGTGCTGGGGGAGAGGCAAGGGACGGTGGAGCGAGGTCGGCGTGACCCTCCGGCGGCGCGGCACCACGGCTGCCAGAGGGGATTACGGCTTAACTGGGTTTTAACGTAATTTAAAAAAAATGAAAATAACAAGAATCCCTGATGATTGTGCTCTCTTGCATCCCCACGAGGAGTTTAATGAACAAACCACAAACGCAGAAATACCAAATGGACAGTACATGCCAAGAATATTGAGATTTTAACCGCTTCTGGAGTGCCTGAGCCCTCCTGACCAAAGCAGCAGAAGCTCTTGCTAGCTCTGTATCAGGGTCAGATTACAGCTTGCATGTGGGGGGGAGCAGAAAAAGGAAACGAGAAAAAAATCTGATCTCAAGCAATTGATCATCAGCTCCTACTGTGATGAGGGTGATTCAGGAAGTAGTAGCTTCTTTTTATGCTTCTTCTATGTAGGCTTTAAATGTAAAACACAGTGTTATTTCAGGCACACCCAGGCAGGAGAAAAACCCAGCACCTTTCACTCCAACCCCAAAGGAGAAGCAGCATTAAAGGTAACCAGTTGTATTCCTCATCACGCCATCTCAAAACCTCAGCTGCACTGAGGGTCCCCCACGGGGTCCCCCAGCATGACAGCATGACCCCAGCCCTCTTGGGACCCCAGCCCACCCTGCAGCCCCCTGCCACCTCCCAGCCAGAGCTGGACACACAGGCCCACAGCCCCCTGCCCCACATGTTCCCCTCTCTGCTGTGGCTCTACAGACACCTGGGTTGGAGAGCTGGTGCTGGTGCCAGCTCCTGCACCCCTGACATTCCTTCTGCCACAGCCACCATCCCCACCACCTGCTGCTCCTGCCCAAGCCTGGGCTCTCAGCTGCCCCTCTCCAGAGCAGTCACATGCCTCCATGTGCTCCTAAAAACACCCAGGGCTGTAGGGGTGGATAAGGGTTCACAGGTCACAGGTGAAGACCTGCACACACGTATTTCGTCTGGAAAAATAGAAAATTCGAATACAGATTTTAACGAACGGTGAAAGACTGTGATGAGGCATAGCTGAAAACACGTAATGACTGTTGACAGAAGGGGACGGGCACAGGAGAGTGGACAGGCCGTTCACATGACCTCAGCAACATGACCATCTACACAGCGGCAGCACGAACCGCTCCTTCGTGACACGGGTTTGAGTATCTCGGGAACAAGGGCCCCCAGCTGACGGCAACCAGAGCCCCGCTCCTGCTAGCACAGGGCTGAGCGGCGATCCCGGGGGATCGCTGGGCCGGGCCTCAGGCAGCGGCAGAACAGCCTTCCCGTGAGGTGACTCCGAGCGGCCGCGCCGACCGCCGGCATCGCCGTCGGGAAGACTACATCTCCCAGCAGCCCTTGCGCCGCCGCGGGGAGAGAGCGGACACAGGGCTGTCTCCCGGAGACTACGTTTCCCAGCAGGCAGCGCGCCGCGCCGCAGCAGGCGGTGGAGCCTCTGCGGGTAGCGGTGGGCGCTGGGACGCGTAGTCCGCACGTCCCGCGCCTCAGAGCGGCCCGTGCGTCAGGCGGCGCTCTGACCTTGCGGGTTTGTCTGGCCGAGTGTCTCCGCTGCTCCCGCCCGCCTGCCCCTCACTCGCCGGGAAGATGGCTGCCGTACGCAGGGCCCGCAGTTACTCCCGCTGCGTGGTGCGCTTCTCCGACCGAGAACTCTGCTAATTTCCCCCCGCGGGGAGGACACACGGACCGAGCAGGGGGGCAGAGACCCCCCGGGACGGGGCAGCGCTGCCCGAGCGTTGGCAGCATGGTGAGCGGGCCCGGGCCGGCTGTGCCCTGCTCCCGCTGCAGTGCGGCCTGGGCCGGGGGGTGCGGGTGGGTGCGAGGCACAGGACGCCCCGCAGGGAGGAGGTGGCGGCGGGGGACAGCCCGAGCTCGGCCTCGCCGCCGGGGGAGAGCCAGGGGGGCGGTGGCGGCACTCAGGTGGGGGGTGCCCGGGTGGCGGCACTCAGGGGTGGGTGCCCGGCGGCGGGAGGGGCGGCCACCCGGGCAGTGCCGCTGCCTGGCTCCCTGCCCGGCCCGCCCGGGGAAAGTGCCGTGATCCCAGCCCGGATGGCTGCGCCGCGGGGAGGCACGGCTGCCCTCCGCAATGGGCTTTGTGCTGATGAGTGGGGCTGCTTGATTGAGGACCTGCTCCTGGCTATCCGCAGAGATACCTGAACAAATCACGGTGTCGCTACAGATAGAATCGTAGAATCAGATGAGCGTGCCCTGTCTTTTTCCCCTTAAAAACCAGATAGCATAAAGTCACTTGGTAATTTAAAGGTCTCCCTGGGCCGGGCGCTCGTCTGTGATTTCACATAGTGGATGCTTTTAAGGCTGAGCTTGACAAAGTGCTGGGACATCTTGTCTGAACCTTGTTCCTATCCTAAAAGGTTGGACTGGATGATTCTTGAGGTTCCTTCCAACCTGGTGTTCTATGAATCTCTGTTATCAGAAATACTGTTTGGTTCAGTATTGCTTTTCTGACTGCACCTCAATATGGATTCAAGTATCCATGATGAGAACTTGATCATTCCAAGTTAAACCATCCATCAGCTCTTAAAGCTCCTTACTACTGTGACTAAAACTTACTTTTTAACTCAGTCTTGCTTCTACCACGTCGACAGAAAAATGGAGCAACTTTCTCAATTTCTTCTAAAACCAAGGAGAATATTAGCTGCTGGTCACTATTTTGCTATGTCATGCTTGCTTGTCACTTAGTTCTTTACAGTTCACATGCAGCCCTGCTCAAGTGGTGGCAAGTACCTTTGGACTGTTCCTGATCTTGGCTTTATTTTGCTGAAACGATCTGCACTATTAAGGGACCTGATGTCACAGTTTAGTGATTGTCGTGCTGTGAGGAAATCAACGTGTAATTGCTGATTGCAAAACAGTTAAAAGTAAGCTGTGCAAATAAAGTAGTCTTGCATTTAGCAAACAGTTTGCAGACAAGTGAGAATCAAGTCAACTCTGACTTCTGTTTTCAGGTTGGAGTCTAATTCACATATTTACATTTGACATGTTGACCTTTTAGTGCCTTGACTGGCAACCACTTTTCTCATGGAAAACTGATTGAGCTGATGAATACTCAGTAAGAATACCTCACTTTCAAGCATGATAAAGTCGCTGTTCTGCATGACAGCTGACTTGTGGAGGGAGGAGGGCCAACAGCATGAAGATGAACAGGCCAGATTCATCCACTAAGTAATGGTTACAGTACAGTGTACATAGTAAAGTTCACAGAAACTGTAGCTATGATTTTAGTGTTGTCAGAGTGAGGATAAGGATCCAATTTTACAAGTTACAGCCTGCTTTAGGTGTGGTCTCATGAGCTAGTGAAGGTCCTTCTTCAGCCATATCTGTGTTCACTCATTTGTTGTAGCAAAACCACAGAGTTTCAACAGATCAAATAATAGTGGAAAGGTTGTTAATAGAGATCAGTTCTCCAGTCCAGTTAGCCATGCAGTAGCAATGAGAATTAATTGCTTTGCTGGTAACTTTAAAAAGATAATCACTTATGCAGCCACTCCTGCCAGAAGACAAACCTTCGGCATGAGAGACTTCAGGTCACACATGCACTCATGTATGGAGGAGGTAATGACAAAACTCAGCCTTAGTTGTAATCAACATCATGGTGTTTTTTTAGAGCTTGTAGGCTGTGGACTAAGTGTAATTTTTTGTGTGGATTGAAAGCACATGCAAGTTTTAAAGAGCAGTGAGTGACCTTTTGGACGCATATGGTCCAGAATGGTGACTGTTACTCAGAAATGGAGAAGTAGGGCAGTTGAACAGAGACAGGAGAATTAAGACTCTTAAACTGGTTACTGAAACAAAAAGTGTTTGAACAAGAGGTAAATTGCAGCCAGATTCATAACCTTCTAAATATTTTCAAATCATGTATTAGTTTATTTACAGACTCCATGAGTTAAAGCTTTTAATGGGCGTGCCTTTATGCACCAGAAGATAGCATGTTGATTTAGGTGAGAAATTACTTGACTGGTCTCTGCATTTTGGAGATAAAGCAGGCTTATTCTGCCCAGTCTGAGAGCTGACTGGACATAATTAAGCTGCAAACCAGAAGCTTTCATAGGCCTGATTTGTCTCAGCCCTGTGCCATAATAATGCACTTACAAGGCATCCATGTAATTGCTGGCTTGTTCTTAGGCTATCTCAGTTTGGCTATCATGGATATAATTTCTGTATGTTAAAATAATACTATAGGACTCATAGGACATTTACTGCCTCCAGTCAAAATCTGGACTCAAAATCCATAAAATTCCTAAGTTATTTACTCCTTGCTCAGATTTAATGCTGCTAGTGCTTTGGAGCATTCTGGCTTATCTGTTTTCTCCACTGAGAAATTTAAAATGTACAGTCTTAAGATCAGAGTCTAGAACAGACACAGTATCTGTTTAACCAACCACACTGTCTGCATTATCACTTGTAAAAGGTAAATTGATTGAGACATTTACAGATTACATGCCAGCAAGTTTGTGGTCATTTGGGGAGCCAGAGATAAGGACAACATCTGAGCTCCAGGGAGGTACTTTTCCCCAAGAGAAAGAGCTTAATGTTGCTTTCCCATCAGGTTTGCCAGTGTTGTATAGCTCTGTGCTCCAGGTTATAGAGATTTCTTCATGAGAACTTGGAAGGATCTCATTGGCAGAATATCACTTGAAGTCTCTGAGCACTATCTACAGTAGGAATGAGAGGGTAACAGGACTTCTGAAAAGAGTTGTGGAAATTTTAATGCCTGATTTACCTTCCTATAGTCTCACTTTACATTATATACTGGTGGAGTGATAGAGTTGAATTTCAATGCAGAATGGTAGAAAAACTGGGGTGCTTCAACTGCAAGGAGAACTTTAAACAAGTAACAAATATTTCAGTCTTTTTTGAGATTTGCTTTTTTCCCCCATACTGGTGTCTTGCTTCTGTTGTCATTGGAGTGGATTACCACTGATGCTCAAAATTAGTCTCCCTTAGGTTTAGTATAGATTATATAAATCTCAGCATATTTCACAATGAGAATCTACTTGTGTTGTCTCAAATTTTGCTCTGACTAGCTGTCTTAACTGTTGAGCCCTGTTAAGCTTAGGTAAAGGTCTTATTTAAGGTTTTATTTGTTTAACCTGTCTCACAGCAGTACTGTAAATAAAACCAGCTGTCCAGCTCTCATGCTAGCTTTTTGTTTTCTTTCATAATACACTCCTTGTTCAGTTTCACATTTACTGTTTAAGATTGCCCATATTGTTCCCTAGTTTTCATAAAGTATTTATTGGTATTCAAAGCACTAATCTTCTTCTGTAAATACTAGTCTTGTTTTGTAACTATTAATCAGACCAAAACTACTGGTTAGCTTTACAATGAGCAGATAGTGATTAAGTTTAAACTTCTTGTATGGAGCACACTGCTGTTTATTACTCAAGGTCTGGCTCCAGTCTTTGACTTAGACCCTTTGTGTATTTAAATATTCAGGTATTATGGCCATGTCCTGATGCACGTAGAGCCTCAAGTGATACATAACTAATCTGTGTTGAATTGATGTGACTGAAGTTCCAAACCCAACTTCACTGGGTTAGTAGGGAGGTGCAAACAATACCAGTAATTTTTAGGTTAATTTTTATCATTAATTAAGGTTGATCTATGGGGTAGGCTGGGCAAAAGGGGACTATACTTACATTTTTAAAATCAGTGTCCATGAGAGTTGTGCATTGTGAATGTGTTGTAGGGATTTATGCAGACTCTAAAATCACATCTGACTGCTTTCTTCTAGGCAGAAGCTGAAGAAGATTGTCACTCTGATTTGGTAAGAACCGACGACAATGAAAGATCTGGTGAAGCAAATCTTCAGGTATATCTCTCATGCCAGTGTTTTTTTTACAAGCACAGTACTGCTGTGCTTTAAGCTGCATTTCTTATGCTTACTTAATTACAACACATTTGTTGATCTGTCAAGTGCTTAATCTGCCCCTTCAGAAGTGAAACAGATTAGTTTTGCATCGTGTTCCAAGTGTCAAATTCAGTCTTCAGTTATCTGTGTAGATGAAAAGAAGGTTTGTGGCAGATTTGGAATTTCTTTGAAGAACTGTAGAAGCTGGACAGCAGTTTCTGTTTCGATCGAATTCCAGTTTGTTGCTTCTTTCTGTAGCACAAAGTTCATAAAAGCAGTTTGATACAAAAGCGTTCTCTTATGATACAAGATTTCTGTGTCATTGCTCCCCAGAAGTTTTGTTGATTGTAAGAGACACATGAAGTGTAACTTCAAAGATGCTGAAAAAAATGTATTGCAAGAATTACAACTTGTCTTGTTTCACAGAGCACAGTCCTTTCTTTTTAAAAGAGAAATTAATGTGAGGTTTCATTTGTGTATTCTACAAATGACAGCTGTGGTTGTCATAAAGCTTAGGATGATTGTGTACAGAAGACTAGGTTTTCTATAATTTAAATTCAAGAACTGATTGACTTACTGCTTCAGATAACTCTGCATAAACAAGAACAAACACCATGTCTAGAAAAAATACTTTTCTGTGGAGTGTTAGTTCATAGCCATAGTACTAACAACCACTTTTTGAAACATTTTATTTCTACAGGGAACAGTCTAGGTAAAAGCACTTACGTTACTGAATGATATTGAACAAGTACTTATTTACTCTGTTTAAGAAATTTACTGTAGAACAATTGCTAACTCTCCATGTCTGAACTCACTGAAACCATTTAAGATTTTTTGTCTATATATTATAATTATATAATATATAATGATTACATATACTACATAATTTTACTTTCTTCTCAGAAGGTGTACTGTCAGAATATGTGATAATAAATCAGAACTAATGAATTTTTTCAGGCAGAGCTCCAGATGTTCAGAGCTCAGTGGATGTTTGAGCTTGCCCCAGGTATGAGTTCTAGTGGGTTGGAACCTCCACCATGCAGAGCATCTTCAAGAGGACCTGGAGTAAAGTCTGTAGATGCAAGAGGGAAACAGGAGATAGCAAAAGAGGAAAAGGTACAGATGAATAATTTTGGGGTTTTATGCATGTGTTAGTATTGCAGTATAACTTTCCTATAATTTGTAACTATCCTATATAACTACAATGCTGAATTAAGTCTAGAGAAACAACAGAGTTGATTAACCTCTTGTCTCTATACTGATGTCTTTCTACAATCCTACACTGATTTTTCTAGTTTTTATACTAAGCTTTGCATCACATTCTCAGTCTGCTTTCTCCAAGACTGTAGGTAAGGGAGTGTCATGGCCTGGATAGGCCACCTAGGGAGATACAGATTGGATCCCCTTGGTTTCTAAACTCCTTCTCAGAGAGCAGCCAAGGTGTGGCTGATTTGCCTCAGACCTGGTCTTTCTGGGGAGAAATTAAAAGGTTACAGTGTGAGGAAGTGCTCAACTGTCAGATACCCCTTGATCAGGTTAAGGTGAAGTGACATTCAGTGTCTGTATTTGAACTTAAGATTTAATTAAAACTATGGAACATATTATTCATGAAAGCTGATACTTCTATTATGTATGCTCAGGCTGCACAACCATAAACACTGATATTTTGATTACAAAAGTCACAGAACATTGATGTTTATGCTGTGCAGCCTGGGAAAAAGTCATGGTAGGCCTTCTTTTACTTTTAATAATTTTAGGAAGGAAGAGAGAGAGAAAAGAAAAAAAGATAGATAACAGAAAATCACAGGTCCTGGATGCAATGTTGGGCCAGCTAGCCAGGGAGGGTTGATGTCAGTGGAGCTCCTGGAACACACCATCCCAGCTCCTCCTTTTACAGACCCGTTTAGCTTCAACACTCACCTTGCAGTGATGGGTGAATCTGGTCGAGACACAGACTGAACAGGTCCTGAGGGCTGGTCCCTCACAGGGGTGAGTGCCAGGGGCATGGGTAGTTTGCTGATGGGGGATTTCAGTTAGGGCTTGTAGCACATGGATGGCTTCTCAATCTGCTTATGGAATTACTTCATTAACCTGCTTCATAAAGTACAATAGGTAAGATGAAGCATTATGAAGTGACAGTACACTTGTATTTGTAAGGAAATTAAGAAGTGTTCTGTGTAATTTATTGTGCAGGCAAAAGAACTTTTCCTGAAGGCAGTGGAAGAAGAACAAAATGGGGCCCTTTACGAAGGTAATATGGAAGTCTGCAATGAAGACTCTTGTTGGAGAGGAATCCAACACTGATTCAAGTGCCAGACTGCATGATACCAGTTTTAAAACAGCAGACATAGTAATTCAAGAGTTCAGTTATTCAGATAAGCAAACAAACTTGCTGTAAAAGGAAGCAGTGTGTCACAGTCCTAAGGTTGAGATGAAGCTAAAGAGAGATCAAGGAAAGAATTTCTAACTTACAGACAAAACGATGGTATTTTGAAATTTAATGATTTAATGAAGCACTGTATTATGTTTTCATATAGCATGTTTCATTATGTGACTTTCATAATAGTAATTACGCAAGGCAGTATGCTATATTTCTTACTTCCACTTAATTTCTTAGTTCTACTTTCAACAGAACTAATTAACCATGGAATGTTTTCTTGTTATTTTTGTTGTTTTGTTGTTATTTTTGGTTTTTTTTGTTATAGTTGTGGGGTTTAGGTCTTTTTTTTTCAGCTTGGTTTTTTGTTTTGTTTTTTAAATTTACACAGTGTGCTAAGATTGCTTCTCCAAGAATTTCTGAAAGGAATGCTTAAATCTGGTAATCTTATTTTATGAAGTTTGTCATAAATATTTAAGATGCTTAGCTTGCTTACCTATCAGCACTAGCAAAAATAGGAATAAAAAGTTTTTTTGTCTTATTTAGTTTTCAGTAAGGAGACCATTATAACTTCAAATCCTGTAGGTCACTAGTGAAGATACAAGGGGTAGTGGAGATAACCACTCATTACAGCCTCCTTTTAGGTAGCTGCAGGGAGCTATAACAGCTCCCCTGTGGCTTGAGATTACCTTTGCTTGTGGCAAGATAGGCCAAACTGAGAGTTCTCTGGAAGCTCCTGAACTCAGCTACTAGTTGAGTACAAAATTTCCTCTATACCGTCAGAGTTTTCTTTCCTTTGCAAGGGATTTCTGGTTGTTCCTCATCTCAAATGAACTGAGAGAAATACTAGTTCCCAGTAGGTAATAAGATGAGTTGGTTCAGTTTCTAATTTATTACAAGTTTTTAAGGGGCAAAATTACTGTAGGCTAAAGTATTTTGTGTGTTGGGTATAGAATTAAATGTGCAGTAAAAAAAGATGTCAGAACAAAATCTAATCTGTAGTCTATCATGCTGCAGGTTGTACCATCACTTTCCAAGTAAATTTTTTAAAAATGAGGAAAGCCATCTATGTAAAATGAAAACTACAGCTTCATCTGCTTGAGTGTACTCTTTGTATGCTAAACACAGCAGCAGAGAAGTGGTAACATCTAACAGTTGCAACCAGGGTGCTAACAAGGGTGTTTTAGGCATCTGGATTGCATGAATATGAATCCATTGTTTCTCAGTTGAACTAGATTTCAGGCTTCCACAGAACAGAATAGGGTTGGAAGAGACCTTAAAGATCATCAAGATCCTACACCCTGTGTGGGCAGGGACACCTCCCACCAGACCAGGCTGCTCAAGGCTTTATCCAACCTGGCCTTAAACACTTCAAGGGATGGAGCATCAACAGCCTCCCTAGGCAACCTGTTCTAGTGTCTTACTACCCTCACAGTGAAGACTTTTTTCCGAATATCTAACCTAAATCTACCCTCTTTCAGTTTAAAACCTTTAAAACCATGTCACTACCCTCTCTGGTGAAGAGCCCCACCCCAGCTTTCCTGTAGGCCCCCTTCATGTATTGGAAGGCTGCTGTAAGGTCTCCTCAGAGAGTTCTCACAAGAGCAGATATACTGGAATCTAATTCCACTGTTAAAACAGACTGAATGGACATACAATGAATCCACTTAAATTAGGAAGGATCCACAGAGTTAACTCAGAAGGCAGACAGACATTCTGCAGCTTAAATAACTTCTTTCCCACAGGGTGATTTTCCTGGGCCTGTTACTCTGTTCTACGTTTTTAGCATCTTTAGTTAGTTAAAGGCAGAAATACTTTCTCTGCATGCTGTAAGAAGCCTGGTTTTTCCTTCATGCCCACTAGTTCTGTGGTTGCTACATAGTTTATTTAAAAGGCTGCTTGCTTCCAGTCAGGTTCCTCACCCTCAGTGTTTTTAGTGGCTTGCTTCTGTCTTCTGTAGTTTCCAGGGTCTTACTACAGTAAAATTTACTGGTTTTTTGTCTATTGTTTATGTTTTAAAAGTACAACAATATTTTTTGATCCTTTTGACCTTTTTAAGGTTATTTATGTCTGAAGGACTTCGTATTCTACCACATATTCTCTTTCATATTCAGCATGGTTAATTATTAATAAAATGCCTAAACTCTTCATAGTTTGTTGAGAAAGCTTAAAATATTAAACCTTTATTTTCAGCCATCAAGTTTTATCGTCTAGCCATGCAGCTTGTACCTGACATAGAGTTTAAGATCACCTATACACGGTCTCCAGAAGGTGATGGAGTTGGAAAGAGGGGGTAAGTATGAAAATTTGCTAATTTAGGAGTACTGAAACCTGACATTCTGTTTCTAAAGCATATGACTGCTCTGCTGTGAATACACAGGTGTCTCCTCAGTATTTGGAAAACTTGTGTGTTTTCATTTGGCTAGACTGCTTCATAACAAATTACAGATGCATTGGTCCAAAGAGGACTTTCCTATGCTGTAGTTCAAAAAGTCAAGTGAAAGGGTTGCAAGTAGTTAATTTTTTACGTAAAAAAAATAAAAAAGCATCAGTCACTTCATTACTTCTTCATTACTTCTGGTTTCTGATCTTCATATTCAGGTGTTACACGTTTAGGATCATCTACGAAATTGTAGATGACAAAAAGATCTCTTAGTAAAAGTTCTGTAGCATGGAATAAGCATCATAATTAAACAAGGGAATATACTAGCACAGGCAAATGGGAGCATTTCCAGTAAGGACAGGAATACATTTAGAAGCTCATAGATTGTAATCTTAGTAGTCTAGTTGTTCATCACTGCAAGAAGCAGCATACCCCTGGTCTCAACATACCAAATGTATAGAGGCTTAAGGTTGACCTACACTGAGCCCAGTACATGTATGAGGACAAGATTACATGTAGGGCTCAACAACATAGTGAGGACAAGTTTATGAAACAGCTTCTAAATTCACTGTTCACTGGTATCAGCCATAGATGCTGATTGTCTACAAGAAGTCAAGAGGTTCTTTTTAGAAGAGGAAAGTAGAACCATGTCCCTGTGGTATTACTACCTTCATCTTGTTGCCCCAAGACAGTACAGCTTCAGTGCAGCAGTTGACTCAGTATAAAAGAGAATAAGATGAGCTAAGTGCTTTATTTACATCTGTTCCTTTAATTTCTAAATGCATTGCTAGCATGAAATCTTTGGTGTACATTTGTGGACTAGAAAATATACTGCATAATAACTTACAGTCATGGAGAGATCTTGGTTTTCCTAGGAATATTTTCTTATTTTAGCATAATTTTCTCTATTCCCTTCACTAAGCCTCTCCAAACATCTGCCACTTACTGTATGAATTGTCATTACTTTTTGTAAATGTTTCTGCACCATCCCCAGCACTACATGACAGTGAAGAAAAACAGTCAGCTTAATTGTTGTTTAAAAGTAGTGTTTGTTGAGGTATCTTTGCAAAAGATTCTAGTTATGGTGGGTTTACTTTCTGAAGCGTCATACAGTCTTGGTAAGAAAAAACAAATTACACAATTGCATTTGAAAAAAACAATTTATAGCATGGCCTGTAGGTACTGGGGCCACCATAATCATCAAAATAAAGGAGGGTATGTTCAGAGCAGAATCTTGCTATGGTCTTAGTTATGACAGGTTCAAACATAATTGTTTTTTCTATACTACTTTAAAACCATAGGTAGGTCTGTTAGTTGCTAGCTTGTATTCTCAGCTCACTCTATTAAGCTTGTTTAGAGGAGGGTGTAATTAAAAAGTGACTGGAAGATCTCTTAGCTAGCTTGTATGCCAAGTCAGGGGAAAGTAAATGTTTGGTGATGATATCAAGGGGATCATATTATGACAGAACTTAAATTTAGATCTACTTTTTTAATGTGGTAATTTTTTTTACCCCTTAGTAATCTCCAAGTTTACTGGCAAGTAACAAGCATATTGTGAATAATGCAAGAGTAAAAAACCCAAAATCTTTAATTGTTTTCAGTGTTTTACATTGTGACATGGATTACAAAATACAACTTTTCATCAGTGATAATAATTGGTTTCCTTTGTGTGGCTTATCTTAGACAAACTAAAAGATCAGGTTTATCTTTTCTTGGAGTCAAGGAATTCTTTTGTGACTTCACTGAAAATGGTGAACTCTCTAATCCAAAAAGAAATTTCAGTTGGAGATAAATGAATAAAAAAGGTACTACTGTCTGGTGTGTTCCATTAAAATCTAAATGAATTTGATAGGATTGCAGTGGTTGTTTTATTGTTTGATGAAATGACATTGCTTTAAAAAAATGAGGAAATGACTATGTTGAGTAAGGGTAAGAGAGCATATTCATGCCAAGATAGGGACATCTGTCAGTGTGTTTTGTCCAGTATCATAGTGTTGGTGTTACCCCTTTTCTAGTGTTGAGGATAACACAGAGGATGACAAAATGGCTGATCTTCTGTCGGATTTCCAGCAGCAGTTAACTCTTCAGGATTCTTCAATCAAACTCTGCCAGCCTGAGGTTGATGTCAGCCAGACCCATATCTCAGGTACGAGATAAGATAAGCAGAAAAAATTCAGAGGCAGAATTTATACAGATGATTCACTCTGACATTATTAAAATACTTGTGTTCCTCATTCTAAAGCCACATTCAAAGAAATGTACACTGTGTATTTCTGTTTCTTTTTATGGCTAGATGTAAAGGAAAAAAGGTCATCAGTGAACTAAACATCCTCTCATATATGATTTTGCCTTTACTACACAAGCTTTTCCATGTAATACTACTGCTAAGTAGAATTTTTCAAGATCAAAATCATACTGAAAAGTAGCAACTTCTAGGAAAGTTCTAGCAGAATAAGGCTTGGAACCAAGGCAGCATTTTTCACCAGGAATACTGTAATATTTTTCCTAGAGGGTGTGTCCAGCATCTGAAGAAAACTGTCTTAACAATCCCGAGTTCCTAGTTTACTAGAAACATGGGAACATGGATGGTAAGGGAGATAATCAAAGGCATTGGCTTGACTGGTGATTATCAAAATGGAAGGTAAATACCTGCTAGCTGTAGTAGCAAATTTTTAAGCCTTTGTATCTCACGTTCACCAAGGCACTAAGAGTTTGCATACCACAGAGGTCCTAAATTGCCAGAGAATGTTTTGTGCCCTGTAGCAATAAGTGCATCTGCACAACTTTTGTTTGTACTGGAACATGAGTTTAATGGGTGGAAATACAGGCAATATAGCAAATCTATGACTTCTCAACAATAAAATGTAGAATTAAGTCAGATTCATGAAATGAGATGTGTGTGAAATGAATACAGAAACTGGTGCCCAATGACATGTATGAACTTTTTAATATGTAGTATTCTGAAATGTGAAACTAAAGTTTCATCAAATTTTATAGCAAAAACAGACTTAGTGGATTTGTGGGAGTGCAGCAATGCAGTGTTTTTAAGAAACATGTTTTTTTCACTTAAAAATTTTATTAAGATTTTCATTAAGAATTTTATTAAATTGTGATCTCTAGCACAGTATTTACAGCTAGGTACTGTTCATTGTACCTTTGTGTCACTCAGCTATTTTCTCTATTTTCTCAAGGCAGCAATACTGAGTAAAATCATCAAGTCTTAAGTGCATGTGGTGGTGATACAGTTCAAATCATAGACTCTGGAAAACAGCAGTAGTTGAAAACAAATGAAGTGTAATTCCTGATGGTATAAGATCAGTAAACAAATTATACCGAACTGAAACAACAGAGAGAACTTAGGAAGGCAGAAAGTTATTAGGAAGAATTTTGGCTTCATTTCCCTGGGCTTTCTTGCTGAACTTTTAATGCTAGGAAAATTATTGTTTGATCCTGTGGTGTTTTGATGAAGACTCTTTGTGGTCATTATCTTGTGGTAAAGTAGAAAAAGTCTTTCATCACAGCAATGCTGTATGTTACCATTTTCAATCACTGGGGCTGTACCACAGAGTATAGGATGGTATCATACCAATTTCATGGTCAATAGGTTGTCTTCAGACCACCTATCCAATAGTGGATGTGGCCCAGGCTTAGTTAGCTTGTCATCCAAAATCAATATGCTCTGAAGGAATAGTACATACTTGATCAGTTTGAAGAAAATACTGCTTTGTGTGTAATGTATATGTGGAATTTTTGGTAAAACACCTTACAGTTGTGGGTATTTGTAGTCTGAACCTTTTTTTATCCCATCATCTTACCAGAATGCACTTTCAACCCCTGATTTTTGTTCTTTCATGCCTTATTTTTAATACACAGCAACATTTTGAGTTTAACTTCTTTTTTTTTCCTGGCATTTGGCTACAGTGTGCAAAAGTAGGATTTTTTTAATGGAAAGTCAGAACTTCAGTAGTGGTCAAACCTGGAATTATAGGTAAGCTCTTGATTGACAGGTTACCATCTAACAAGGATTTAATTTCCCTTTGCAGTGTTGCCTATGGAGGTCCTGATGTACATCTTCCGATGGGTGGTTTCGAGTGACTTGGACCTTAGATCATTGGAGCAATTATCTCTTGTTTGTCGAGGATTTTACATTTGTGCCAGGTATTGTAAATAATTTATACAGAATGAAGCTTCTCTCTGCTGTAAGGAAAGGAGCATATGTAAACAGTTTGTAGAGCTGGGTAACAAATCTATAGAGCAAAGTTGCCTGTGTTGGAAGGGTGATGGGGGTTTGGGTTTTTTTGTTTTGGTTTTGGGTTATTTTTGGGTTATTGTTTGGTTTTGGGGTTGTTGTGGGGTTTTTTGTTTGTTTTGTTTGTTTGTTGGTGCCCCTTTTTTGTTTCTTTCTTTCTTTCTTTTGGACTGCTAGATCCTATATGTAGGACCATGTCCTGCTTTATCTTCCCATGTTTTCATGTCATGCTCCTCACGGTGCTAGACAGTTTTTGAATACATCACATACATTAGATAGATGACTTCTCATTGTAATAAAAAATGTTACTGAAAACCTCATATATACCTTGTTTGAAAGTCAGAGTTGCAAGGTCTTCAAAATAATGCCTGTCATGTTGTCATCCTCATGGCCACATGGAGACTTGCCAGTCTGCTGCAATGTTGTGGTTCTGTTCGTGGCTGAAAATGGCATTGTTTTCTTGAATTTCACTGGGAGGAGGAAGTGGCTTTCAAACACTCCAGGATTAAGTAAATTAGTCAGTGATTTTAAATTATAATCTATTGTTGTTCAAAAAAGTTTCTTTTATTTGCATCCAAACTAAATAATGCAGTGTATTTCTTCAATATATAAATGCTAAACAAGTTATGGGCTCTGTTTTTTTCTCATTGTCACTAGAGATCCTGAAATCTGGCATCAAGTCTGTTTGAAAATATGGGGCAGAAGCTGCAATAAACTTGTTCCATATACCTCCTGGAGGGAAATGTTTTTGGAAAGACCTCGCGTTCGATTTGATGGTAAGGTGGACTTTTGTGAACAGGTTGTGATTTTTTTGATGCATGTAATGGTGACAGAAGCAATCAGGTGGCTTTGTTTGTGACATTTTTAGACCTAATCTGAGTTTATTAGGGCTTTTGAATTCATAAAACATCTATAAAGAGAAGGGCTATAGAGAGAAGAGAAGGGTACAAGGGATGAAAATAAAAAGTTCCATATGTTAAAGTAACAAAAGTAAACTCAAAAGTTCAAGATTATTGGGGTTTTTTATCTGAAATATTTTATGTACTTAATTTTTGGTTGTGTACTTATATCTTCTTTTCCTGCAGGTGTATATATCAGCAAGACAAAATACATACGTCAAGGAGAACAATCTCTTGATGGTTTCTATAGAGCATGGCACCAAGTGGAATATTACAGGTAGAACTGTAGTACAATGAGTGAGTGAAATGTTTCTCTCTCTTAAGTTCTTAAAATCCAGCTCTTGATATCACAGATATTTACCATTCTGTAAAACTCAATAGAACTACCTCAGTGTATAAAGTTATGTATGCTTTTTGAGAATAGGTCTTGAGAAATAGGATTTATTAATGATAGAGATGAGCTTAGAAACACATTTCATCCTCTGTTACACAATGTCAAGTGGATAAGACTTAACAACAGTAATTCCTGTATGCAGACCTCTTTCCTCAAATCTCTTCTGTTTTATATTTCTCATCTAATAGTTGTTTCAGCAAAGGGAAATGATTATAAAAAATTGTCTTTTAACTTACTTGTAACAATCATAAATAAAAAAGAGGGTGGGCTTTCTCAGCTTGCTGTGAATACCTTGCCATTCTGTTTCTCACCCTGGTTTTCTGCTGTTCTTCATCTCACTGTTCCCAGCATTTACTGCTTAATTCTTCTGTCCCTTCTGAGCTGGAAACTTAATAGAAATCATTGAATCTCAGGGCATTTTCCATAGGCTTACAAACATTAGTATAGTGTCTGAGTATTGTAAAAATTTATCATATCCCAATACTTCAGAAAGTCCATAGTCCATATGACATTGTCCATTCTGCACTCATACCTCAATCAAGATTTTGTTGCATTTGTCTCAGTCAATGCTAAGAATGAAGAAACTTACTTGAGGTCAGTTTTGATTCCAGGGTAGCCTTCTTGCTTTGAATAGAGGTGTCAAAATGCCTGAACTTCTGCTCTGTTTCCTAACTTTTTGTAACTTGGATCTTTTTATCTTCAAAACTTTTTTGATTTCTGATTCCTTTTGTCTGTTATATCATGGGGGAAGAAACATGTTTTTAAATCCTATTACCTATTGAATGCTGTATCTTTCTGGGAAACATCCTGTGATTAAAAAAACAAAACCAAATACAAAATATGTTTTCTAGGTTTGTATTGTGTAATTTTATTTTTGCAGGTATTTGAGATTCTTTCCTGATGGTCAAGTTATGATGCTAACAACTCCTGAAGATCCTCAATCTATAATTCCTCGCTTACGGACTAAAAATACAAGGTTATTGACAAAATGTTTGGCTCCATGGTTTTTGTTTAGCTTTTACTTGGCAATTTCTATGTCTTTTTGTCTCAGGTTCTATATCCTGGCTTAGCAACACAAGAGTGAAAACACAGTTATATGTATTGTGTTATGTATATTCATAGTTCTTTTCTGAGAACTAGGAAAAAAAAACCAACAGTCTTTATGGGAAGATATTTTTAATTTTAAGGTCCTGATACTGCTAGTAGGTTTCATTTGTGGGTTTTGTGATTTTAAATTTCTAAAGGAAGAAGATGGAAGAAATACATGCTATTAGTTTGGTTGCTTTAGAGTAGTTTTAAAGGTATATTTTATTACTGACTGCTTTCTTACACTTCCTTTGAAGGAAAGTGAAGATTTTGGTGGGATATGACTGAATTGTTGCTTTTCTTTTTGATGTTTGCACAAGCTTCTTAAAAACTTAGGAAATCAATTGCAACTTCAGAACAGGTTTGAGCTGTTCACAAGACTGAAAATATTTAGCAGTAAGCTAGGTAGAACAGACTAACTTACCTTTACTGTCCTGCTTGGGATGAATAAAAGCAGCTTTCAAAAATGTTTTCATCATTTCGTATTGTCAGCGAGCCTTGTGTTTTACTAAATGGCAATAAGAAACAGTTTCCTTGATTATGATATGCAGTCAGTCTTGTGTTCATTGCTGATATTTGTGTTGCATCACTCTTATGAGACAGAATGTTTTTATGTCCTTGATGCTATCCTCCTTTTAACCTTCCAGAACGGATGCAATCTTGCTTGGCCATTATCGCCTTTCCCAGGAAACAGACAATCAAACCAAAGTATTTGCTGTAATAATGAAGAAGAAGGAAGAGGCAAGTAGCAAAAATAGAACAGTGGAAAAACAGTTAAGGAGGGGGCTTTTTTTGGTCAGATTTAACATTTTTAGGCACCTGAAGAAGCCTGAAAAATTAATTTCATTTTTTAAATTGTTTGAAAATAAAGTATAAATAATAGTGATTTATCTTACCTTTTTTCCCCAAACTTGTAATAATCTTTTTATTATGACAGATAAATATCTGGTTCACATTGAAGCAATGGTTATCCCCTAAGGCTTAATTGCCATGTTATGGTGCTGTTAGGTACTTTGTTAACAAACTGCAGGGAAGGATGAAGAAGGCATTTTCTGAGATGAGTTTGGACTGGGTGCAGTTATGTCCCACAGCATTAACTAGAACTAAGTAAGCAGTGCTCATTAGTTGAACTCTGAATGGTGAATTTATTTACAGCACAGAATTTTCTGGTAAACAAAATGTCTGTCAAGAGAAACTTGTGAGGAATTTGAAGTGTTACATTACAGTGAGTTTGCATAGTTTGTGCAGGGTCATCCACACTTACTTTCTCTGAAAACTTACTCCGTAATTGACATCTAAATTGATGTTTTGTCAAGGAATACCAGTATTGGTTTTTAAGAGTTTGACAGCTTGTCCTCACAGCTGCCTAGTTGTCAGGATGAGTAGCTGCACAGTGTGTTCTTTGTAGGTCATGAAGCTTCTTTTATTTTTTCCCAGAAACCAGTTGACTACCACAAATACAGGTATTTCTGCCGTGTTCCTGCACAAGAAACAGATCACAGTTTTCATGTAGGACTACAGTTGTGCTCCAGTGGGCGCCAGAGGTTCAACAAACTTGTTTGGATACATCATTCTTGTCACATAACTTACAAGTAAGTAAAGAGAGAGAAAGATCAGAGAGGGATACTTCACCGTGGAAACACAGGTGATGTTAATTTGTCCCTTACTAAGTACAGAAGGTGTAAAGCCTGTGAGATTTAAGAGGCTTTAACAAAAGGTCCTGAAAACAGTAAATGGTCCTGATTTTATATATTGTAATGAACTTTTACTTAAAGAAATTCCAAGATTTTATTAATGTATCATAATGGTATGGAAAGTTTCTTAAGCAGCAGAACTGCAGTATTTTAGGAGTTTGAAGGATTTATGCACAGTCATTGAATGATTTCAGAATCAGGGTTGAACAGCTTAGTGTTGTGCTAGTAACAGAATGTGGAAAACATTCATATTCATGAAGGTATATTTCTTTTCCTCTGTGGATGTGCAAGCTAGAAATGTTTGCATCCATCATGTGAGAACTATAATGCTTACAAACCATAATCCAGCAATGGAAAATATGGCCATGTGACCAGCTCTTCTGATGACTAATCAAGCAGTAGTCATGGATGCTGTTCTTGCTCCTGACACATTAAATCACTGGCAAGTTGGCTGTCGAGGTGTTTGATATTGGCATTTAGGGTGGATTTAAGCATTGTATACCAGTCATAATCTCTATCTGCAGTGTTTCTACAGGGACACAGCTCAGCTATTAAGCTGGAAGTATATAAAATCTAGGAATTCCTGGTGTGGGAGCACGTAGGTAGCTTACATAAACAGAAAAATTGCTTCTATAAAAATAAATATTTTTGTACTTAGTTATGAAGAAAAGGTTATATCACAGACATTCTTCTCAGCATGAAGTTTCTGTGTTGCTCAGGTGTCAGTATGGTGGTGTACTTTTGAAACGAGTGAAGAGGTGTACAGAACACAGCTGGGAGGATGTATGTTTTCTGTCACTGATATTCAGGAATACTTGAGTTTCTTCTTTTTAAAGTTTTGTGAACATACAAGTTTTTGCTGTCACTCTGTATTCTGAATTCAGGGTTCTAAGTGGACAAATGAAAGGGGATTTTTACTTGAATGTTAATACTTGACTTGAGTAACATCCTGTGCTGTTTCACATCTTGGAGCTAATAATAAGAATGGGAAGGGAAATGGTTTCTTTGGTATTGAAACAGAAGTTTATTCTATACAGTGTGATACATCCAGTATTCCAAAGCTTTCAGAATGAGGCAGCATGAAAGACATTTACATTCCAGCTGCAGTTTGGTGCACACACTGTACTCTGAAAAATCACTGCATTATTGAAGGACTTAAACTGAAACTGGGATCTAATTTAACTTCCACAATCCTCTTTGCAGATCGACTGGTGAGACAGCTGTTACTACTTTCGATATTGACAAAATGTACACCCCTTTGTTCTTTGCACGAGTGAAGAGTTTTACTGCATTTTCAGAAAAGCCGCTCTAAGAAACACCTGTTCCTCTCTCAGCTCTTGCATGTCTACAAGGTTGTAGCTAATGAGCACTTAATTTATAAATGTGTATATATTTGGAACATTTTTAAATTCTGGGGAATTTTTTGCAAGTGGTATGTTCTGTTTGATTATGAGTGATTGGGGGTTTGTTTTGAGATCGGGATCATCAGTATTAAACACCTTTACTTTGTGACATTAATTTGTTAACAAAGATTTGTTGTTTGCTTTAGTTTGTTTCTTTTAAAAGAGATTTTAAAATTCAGTTTGCTTAAAAAATGTATCTTCATCTGCCTGGACACAGGTTTGTCCTAAAGCAATTGTTATAGGAAAGTCTCACTGTTTGTGGGACAGTGCATATGGTCCCTGGTGAAGGTTTGAAATGTGAAGGGGTGAAAATTGTCTTAAATCTGTTAAGCTGTGTGACTTGAAAGAACTTCAAATAAATGTTTTCTTTAAATTAAACTTACTTGGTTTGCCTTTAAGATCTGGCATTTTGTCAACATCAACATAAGAAAAAACAAGGGCAAGCAAGCATGAAGCATAAAACTTTAAGTCCAGAAGTATATCCCCACCAGTGCAGTGGTATCAGTGGGTCATAAATGTAATTTGTTCTTGATAGATATTCAGTGCAGCCTGCCTTCTCAACAGGATGGGCAGGAAGAGGAGAGGAGCATTGAGTTGTTCTGTACTGTAGGAGGAGTTTTCAGGGTACCTGGCTCTGCTGGGGAAGTGTCACAGTGCAATGGTGAAATGCTTTGGTGTATTGCTTGTGCATTGACCAGGTCTGAATGCACAGGTAAGCAGGGCTGACTTGGAAGTGATGGCAATGTGTTATAACCCTCCATCTAACCTTGCTACAGAACCTGTAAACCCTTTGAGCATTTGTTGTACTAAGGTAAATTTTGAGGCTGCTATAAATGTTCAGGTGCTGTGTACTGCTAATCATGAAGTGTACCTTGGGGTTTGGTGGAGGTACTGTATGCTGCTTCTGCATATATTGCTTAGGGGTGTAGTGCAGACACTGTAATACTGCTTATTATATATGTATCTTGAATTCTGAAAGAACTGGAGCTTTTTAGTGTAGTTTTTTAAAGCCATTTTGCATAGTTTGCCTTTAAACATCTCATTTCAAAATACTGACCTGGACTTGAGGATTACAATGTGAAAGCTGTGAAAGAACTATACTTGTTCCATAATTTACAAAGTGTGTCTTTGCAAGGAAGTACATGATTAAAAATACATCAATAAATCATGATTTTGAACATGCAATCCCTTGCAATTTCTTATTTTACCAAGAAATAATTATTTTCATACAGTTGAAGATGATGAGTTAGGAACTACCATGCATAAACTTCATGCTAGGCAAGACTGATAGGTAGAATTCACCTCTTAATGACTTTGTGTTGTACAATTCACAGGTTATCTGAGAAAAGTAGACAAAGTTTCAGGTGCATGAGTTCTGAATAAGGATGTGTATATCTGAAACATACTTTTCATAGCTAGTCTAATAAGACTGTCTACAGCCCTCCTTTGGTCTGTGTTCTTATGCTGCAGTTGCACTATGACTTCATATAATAGAACGTTTAATAAGGAGTGTATTATGTTCTCATTGCTGAAGGGAAAAACAGTTGCTTAGAATATAAGTTTTCTGTTCTGAAATATGTCCAAGCTGGCAAACAGGGATAGATGTTAGTTACCTATGTATTTGTTGAGGGTGAAAGATAAAGATCTAATTCTGTCAGCTGAGAAATGTCAAAAGTTTTTTGTCCCAAGAAGCAGAAGATGATAACATTTATTTAGGTAGAGTTTTGGCCTGTAACCAAGTTGGATGTAACAGCAGAGTGTTTCAGTTCAAAGCTCTTTTCATACCAAGATTTCTCTTGCTTCTTTGGGGCTTTTCTTTTTTCTTGCCTTGGACATGTGTTTGAAATATACTCTGAGTGTAAAAAAAAAAGCTAGCTAATGTCCTGTTATAAATCGAGATGTTGAATCAACAGAAGTCTCAGGCGATGATTAAGAATATATGAAACATTCCTTCAAAAAAAAAAAAAAAAAAAGGGAGCCTTCTATCTGTGAGACTGAGCTGTGATTAATATGCTTGCTTCTCTGCATTTAGCAAGAGAAGAAAGTCGAGCTAGTTTGGTCTTTTGAAATGGTTTATCAGCAGATAGTGTTACTGTGTGTTCACATGCAGCTACTAAGACAGGACTTGATTCACTTATTTCCATGCTGAACTTCTGTGCAACTTTCTTCACTCTGTCCAAGGCTTTAGTTGCTAGAGGCTCTGTGTTCTTATAATTTAGTTTTATTGTCTTTTTAATTATATAAAAGTGTATATATATAGTATATATAGTTTGCTGCTGGGAAATTGTCCTTTACTAGTGATACTAGTAACCTGAATAGAAGAATAAGGTGTGTGCCTATGCAGTCCTTTTTTCCAACAGGTTGTTGTACGAGCTGGGACATGTTCTCCTGAAAATGGTATGAGGGCTACAAGAGGCAACAAATGTGGGTTTTGGGGCTGCAGATCTCTTTAATGCACTGGATTAGTGACAGCAGAAGTCTAGAGAGATGATGCTGAGATAACCAAATGTTGAATATATTTGACTGGATCTGACTGGAGATGAGCACCAGTTAAACCCTTATGTGTAATGCTGGGCTGTAGGTGGGAGGAGGAAGTAGAGACCATGTGATTCAGTGCTCTGACCAAAGGACCAGCACCCAACACTTTCCAGCTACTAACTTCCTGATTCACTCTGTATCCACAAGCCAAGCTGGTCAGAATTTCAAAAACACATGGTGTTTACACAAGGTTTTTTGTTTAAAGAAAGAAAACAATGGAAGCTGTTTTGATTTTTTTTAATCCAAGAAAATTCCCCTGGAATGTGTGCCTGCTTAACTCTTGTCAGCATTAAAATGGCTGAACCATGAAGTCTTCTCTTTTTCCATTTAGTCTTTTCTACTGTTCAAGGTGAAAAAAATGCATAAGTTTTATACATTTGCAAAACAGTTTGGATTTCAGAAATTAGTGTATTAGTATTAATGGCACCTGTAAAGAAATCAGACTCCCATCTGATTGTCACTTAGTCTGGGTTCATGCTGGGTCCTTTATGCTCAGATTAGCAGCTTTCTTTAATAAAATAACTTGCAAAATTACTTGCTTGACAGGAACAGTTAGTGCATTGCCTTACCTCTGTCTTGTCCAGGCTATAGTTCCTGAGTCATGAAAAGAATTCTTAAAACCACAAGTCCTAGATAATGTTGGCTGAAACCAAAGATTTGGGAGAGCAACTTGAATCTTTTACTGAATTGAAGTTTATTTGGATGCATAAAAGTGACATTCTCAGCTAAAACTGCTTTCACTTCTTGTAGTGTAGCCCATTTGGGAGTGTCCAGGTACACCATGCTGACATGTAACCTGTCATTCAAGACAGTAAGAGGTGGTGAAAAATTACAGTATAATGTGATTTTTTTATATATAAAATATATATATACAAATATATACGTATTCAGAATGCAGTTAATGGAACCTGACTGCTTCTGAACATAGTATTCCTGCATCTTTTGGGATTGACAGCCTTCCAGTCTTGGCAACAGCAGGTATTCTGCCTTTTTTTGGAGATGTCTGCAGCACATTTATTAATTTAACCTTAGAATGGTCTATGAGAAATAGCTGGATATAATGCAAAGCTAAGAAAAGTAAGACTATCAAATCCTGCCAAATTAAATTATTCTTTAATGTGGAAAGCCATGATGAGTACACATTTTTTTCACACATTTTATTTCTGAAAGAGTGAATTTTCCCTTGAGAAGATACATAAAAATCACTGTGACCCCTACATGTTTCACACTAAATTTACGCCTCCAGTAAATTTATTTTCATTAGTTCTACTTGGATTATCATAATCAATTGCTAAAGCTGCTAGAACAGAAGTTACTAAAATAGAAGTTCTTCCTGGCTAAGTTTGCAGGCTCTTTTTTTGCAGAGGAGTTTGATTTTTTTTTTTTTTCCCCCAAAATAGTGCTGTGCTGGCAGGTTGTTGCAGCTTGGTAATAAACAAGAGCTTTGGGATGTGGGTTCCAGATGTGTGTTTATTGGTACCAGTGCACAGTGTTGCTGTTCTGCCATTAGATGGTGTGCTACAGTTTGAAGTTTTCTTTTGTACCTAATAAAGCATATTCATTTTTCTCTACAGCTTATTTAAAATCTGAGAACATTCCAGGACAGAGAAAATTCAGCAAGAAATAGTTGAGCATTATGTTTAGCCTGTCAAGGCTTCAGCTTCTTAAATTTCTACACTGGTAAGACATCCACAATAACACAATGGGAATTGGAATAAACAAAAAGACCAGTTCTCCAACAGGATTTTCAAGTGTCTTAGTCTCAGAGTGGAGCCTTCAGTCCTGAGTTTGCTTCCCAGACTCCAGGATGGCCTCCAGACAGGATCTGAAGCAGCCAATAGGCAAAGTGGGAACAGCCTGATATGTTACAAAGGCTGTTGCACTGGAATTAATTGTGTCTTACACTGCCACTCCAAGAGCATCTGTCCCCAAAACAGCTGTCATCATCTCAGTCCCTCTGATGCACATTTCCATTCAGAGTCCAAGTTTGCCAGGGCAAGATCAAGGTCAAGGCTGGAGCCAGGAACAGGCAGATGTGGGTTTGGTAGATGGTCATCCAGGCCTGCAGTATGTATTATCAGTCTACTTGTTGTAGAAGAGCCCCAAGAAGGAAGACTGAATGTCTCCCTGGACACCCTATTGTCACGGTTTAACCCCAGCTGGCAACTGAGCACCACACAGCTACTCACTTACTCACCCACGGTGGGATGAGGGGGAAGAATCTTAGGGGAAAGGTCATGGGTTGGAATAAAGAAACAGTTTAATAGGTAGAGCACAATCTGTCCATGCAAGCAAAGCAAAACAAGGAGTTCATTCACTGCTTCCCATGAGCAGGCAGATGTTCAGCCATGTCCAGGAAAACAGTGCTCCCCTCACATGGAGCAGCTCCTGAGGAAGATAAATGTTACCACTCTACATGTCCCCATTCCTCCTTCCTTTTTCTCCCTCCAGCTTGTTATGCTGAGCATGACATCATATGGCTCTCCCAGACGTGTCCCCTCCCAGCTTCTTGTGAACCTCCAGCTTACCTGCTGGTGGGGTGCTGCAAGAAGCAGAAATGGCCTTGACTGTCTAAGCACAACTCAGCAATAGCTGAAACATCCCTGTGTTAGCAGTGTTTTCAGCACAAATCCAAAACAAAGACCCCTACCAGCTACTACAAACAAACTTAACTCTCTGCCAGCCAAACCCAGCACACCCATGGGACTGGTAATCATGAATGTGAAGATAGTACCTCAGCCAAAGGAGAGAGGTGAACCAGTGAGCTGGAAATGTCTTTAGCATCCACGTGGATCTCCCCCCATATATTTAAGAAGATACTGCAGGGGTGTCTGGGTGCAAGGGGAACTCAGGAAGCTCCTTCCTACACTGCTGTGAAAATGTGTTTATGTCTAGTACTTCACACTTCAGTGTTTATTAACCTGGGTTGGCCAATTCAGACATGTTTATAGGGACATAAATTTTTATCAGGTCTCAGTTGCACATTTGAAGAAAAAAAAAGAGGACATACAAAATATTGGTACTTTTTCTCCTCCTTTCCCTAAAACCCAGCTTTGTTTCAGGACTTGAACTGTCGTCACACAAACAGTGGTTTTAAGACATCTCAGGGCTGGTGGGGAATAGGAATAGTGGATTAGTGTTGATGGAAAGGCATAAATCTCTATATTATGAGGGAAATTTGATAAACATATGAAAGTAATGGTTATAATCACTTTTCATTAAGAATATATGTATTGGTGGTTTAAGGTTTGTTTGTTGTTTTTTTTTTTTTCTAGCTAACCCATCCAATAGCTGTGTCATCTTTTCCAAGAGCAGCAATGCTGGAGATCAAAACATAGAAAGAACTTTTGCCACTATGTCTGGCATGATGTGCAGAATGAAAAAGCAGGGTCCTGGGTTACCTGGTGCCTGCAGAGGTGTCTCTGTACCTGCTGCTGACTGCTGACCTGTGCTCCCTAACCCCCATGTGCAGAAAGGCCCAACCACACTAGAAGCTACTTAGCAGGGACTGTATTTAAGCTAAATGTAACTGTTTTTTATCTGGCTCAGCCAAATTGTTCCCTGTACAGAGCAATGTAGGGGTGGGTATCATCAGTCTGATGCTCCTCAAAAGCTTTTCCATATTTTTTGCAGCAAGCAATGTTAACTCACAACTTGTTTCAGCTGAATCCTTCTTCCCTGGCTTTTTGGGGGGTATGAGGGGATACCCAAGGAAAGATTGTTCCTACGATACAACCTTCAAGAAGACCTTTTAAATTCAAGGTACTTTCTATGACTTCTGTAGTTTGGTTTCAGTAAAAATCAATTAAAAGATCTTGAATTTATTTTGGATAATCTGACATCTGCCTTAAGTGGCAAATGTGAGTATAAGCAGTTCGTACAGTGCTGTCTGGAAATTTAATCACACGGAGAAGAAAATATTGAGTACTCTTAAACTCACCCTGAGTATACATATTAGTAATTGACAGTGTCTAGACAGATGGTGATCTGGAAAGTAAAGTCTGGGAAAAATAAACTTACAGATATTAAAGGCAGATGCATTTCCCAGAGGTAATACAGTGAGAAGCCTGGGAGGGTTAACTTCATAGCAGCCGACAAAACAGTTGCCAGCAGGTTTTTTTGGAACCTGCTCCCTTTAAGAAGTGGGCCTCTTTAAATATTTCACATAAAAGTCCACCAAAGTCTGTAGAACCTGAAAAACTACCACAAAAAGTAGTCTGATAATAAGATGAATAGTTGTCTGTGTATGCGCAACACAGTGAATCAAGTTTTTCTTCTTTTCACTTGTAGGATTTTAGTCTTTTATCGGACTAAAATCATAGAGGTTATTGTCAGCGTGTGGTTACTGCTTACAGAAAAAAGCCCAACAATGGGGCACACTGTTTTTCAGCTGGTGATGACTTAGCTTCAGCACAGCAGCATTCCTGAGCACTTTATGCTAAAACTGCATTTCTGTTTCTCATCAGGCCTGGAAAATGGTTTGCTATAGAACAACTTAAACTTAAGTGCAGTTTAAACTTAGGGCATATCAGTCTCACCTGTGTGCCCAGTAATATAATGGAGCAGATCCTCCTGGAGGCACTGCTGGAGCAGAAAAATAAGGAAGAGGTGAATGGGTATCATCAACACAGCTTCACCAAGGGCAAATGATGCCTGACAAACCTTGTGGCCTTCTATGAAAAGGTCACATCATCAGTAGACAAGGGAAGAGCAAACGACATCATTTACATGGACCTGAGCAAAGCCTTTGACACTCTCCCACGTGACATCCTGGTCTCTAAGCTGGTAAAACATGGGTTTGATGGATGGACCACTCAGTGGATTAAGAACTGGCTTGATGGCCGCACCTGGTGAGTGTCTGTCAATGGGTCCATGTCCTAGTGGAGGCCAGTGACAAGTGGAGTCCCTCAAGGATCAGTGCTGGGGCCAGTCCTGTTCAGAACCCTTAACAAGTTCACTGATGACCCCAAGCTGGAGGGAAGGGATGCCTTCCAGAGGTTGACAGGCTGGAGAGGTGGGCCCATGCCAACCTCATGGAGTTCAACAAGACCAAGTGCAAGGTCCTGCATCTGGGTCAGGGCAATCCCAAACACCGATATAGGCTGGGCAGTGCCTGGTGTGAGAATAGCCCTGAGGAAAAGGACTTGGGAGTGCTGGTGGGTGAGAAGTTCAACATGAGCCACCAGTGTACACTTGCAGCCCAGAAAGCCAACCAGATCCTTGGCTGCATCAAGAGAAGTGTGGCCAGCAGGGTGAGGGAAGGGATTCTCCCCTTCTGCTCTGCTCTTGTGAGACCCCACCTGGAGTACTGTGTCCAGTTCTGGAGCCCCTGTTACAATGAAGGCATGGATGTGCTGGAGTGTGGACAGAGAAGGGCCACGAGGATGATCAGAGGGCTGGAGCACCTCTCCTGTGAAGACAGACTGAGAGAGTTGGGATTATTCATTCTGGAGAGGAGAAGGCTCTGAGGAGACCTTATTGTAGCCTTCCAGGATCTGAAGGGGCCTACAGGAAAGCTGGTGAGGGACTTTGTAGGATGTCAGGGAGTGATAGAACTAGGGGGAATGGATTCAAACTGGAGGAGGGTAGATGTAGATTGGAAGTTAAAAAGAAGTTCTTCCCCATGAGGGTGATGAGACACTGGAACAGGCTGCCCAGAGAAAAGGTGGAAGCCCCATCCCTGGAAGTTTAAGGCCAGGCTGGACAGGGCTCTGAGCAACCTGATCTAGTGGGAGGTGTCCCTGCCCATGGCAGGGGGGCTGGAACTGGATGATCTTAGAGGTCCCTTCCAACCCTGAAAATTCTATGATTTTATGAACAGAGGAAAAACTGCTGTTAACCCAGTTTTACAGTTGTGCCTGAGTTCAGATTTTCCAAAAGATCTTGGAGAACTAGTTGCTGTGCTTTCCTTCAATTCCTTGCTCTTTGCCCTGCTGCTTTACTTCAGGACTACTAAAATACAGAGTTTGTCCAACTCAATTGAGTTGAGTTGTCTTTTGGCCAAGAGGAGATGAAGAGAAGGTTACTGGCAGCCCAATAGCCTGTTGGGGGATGCTCTTCAGGGGAGCTTTGTGTGTTTCAGTGCACATTCCCCATACATTTGGTGGCACAATGGTGGTCTGGGCAGCTGATCCTGTGCTCTGCCATGAATCCCCCATCAGCAGGGAGCAGCTGCTCTGCTACTCTGGGTGAGGCTTTCCTCTGGGTCTCTGAGCATCAAGAGCTCCATGGCAAAGCGATCCCTGGCCCATCCCTGAATGACATTAAAGGGAGAGGGACAGTGAGAAGCAGCCCCCTCGATGCAGACAGCATCTTCTGGACTGGACAGGGATGGTACTTTCCCTAACCCATTTGAATGAAGGGGAAGAGTTTCAGATTTTCATTTCTCCAGGGGTGACTCTTGGTAGGTAAGTGGGGCCTCTGGAAAGCTCAGACCTTCTTGGTGGGGTGATGTAGTGCAGGAAAGTGCAGTAAGGTCAGGGCAGGGTTACAGTCTGGACTGAAGTTTTCTCCTTAGCATATGCAAAGACCAGTAAGAATCAAAGACTCCAGTGGAGTAAACTGGCAACACAACATCAATTTACTTTTTAACTCACTTTGTCCAGGGTCTGTTCATTCATCATATATTTCACCCACCCAGAGGGCATACACTTCTTTTTTCTCCCCTCCTTTCTTTTTTCTCCTCCCTGCTTCTGCCCCCAGAGTTCCCTCCAAGCATGGGGGTCAGTGAGCCCCCAGTCATGCCAGTTACATATGTACCATCTCGTCCTACCATCCTCAGCATATCAGACAGAGAATCCCTTTCCTCTTTGTGGGGAATCAGGGAAGTCCAGAGGCAATAAACATGAACCACACCTTCTCTCCCCTGAAATTTATTGCATCTTTTGCTGTAGATTGGTCCCCTCCTGTGACTCTGCTGTGCCCAGGAACACTGCTAGCTGGGCTGAAGATCATGGGTTCCTCTGGTCTTTCCAGTGACTTGAGCAGAGGAATTCTGGATGTCTAGCAAACAGCTTGTCGCCCTACCTGGTGTTAACACTATGCACAGACATTAGGATGGTCACATCTGTCCATGTGGCATCTGTCACTCATTGCTGTAGGTGCTTGAGTCCAGTGTAAGGTTGGGATGCCACCAGCTCACCTCACCACCCCCAAGGGCCAGGGGAGAGGCTGTAGACATGGGGAGAACATCATGTTGTTACCCCGAATTTTGAGGCAGGAGAAGGCCCCACTAGCCAGTTCCTGCTGTGTCCTGCTGGGGACATTCTGCTGTGGGCAAAGTGGGGAGGCAAGGCACCTGGTTCTGCCACAGACATTTCCTCTCTTCTCTGGGAGCAAAAAGGATCCGGATGCCCAGTTGCTGTATGGCTTTGGCCTTTGCTTAAGTTTCCACTAGACACAGAAAGCAACAAGTGAAGAGGACGCTCTGGTGCTGTGGTTTGTGTTATTTATGACTGTCTTTAGAAGAGACAAAGATTGGGAAACCTTTGGTAACAGAAGATTTAAACCACATCACTGCTGGTACAAGTGCCCAGTGTTGTGAAGTTCAAATCTCGACATAACTGGCTCTGAGAACTGAAAACCCTCATCTGAGACAAACCCTCCAGGGTAATTTTACTTGCTCAGTTACTAACTGGAAATAGAAGGAATAAGCTCAGAGTGAAAAGCTGGACAAAGACCTTCCTGGCTTGCCCTGTCATCCAAAGAGACTATCTGTGCCTCAGGAACTACTTCCCATACCGGAGATCATCTCGCGTTGCTGACAGAAATCAAATAACCCAACAAGGAGAGCGAAGGATTCTTGTGACATCAGATTGCTGATGCTGCTGTCTGCGCAGAGGCCCTGTCCAGCAGTCTCAAGGTGTTCCTAGCATGTCAGACCTTCGGCTGACTTTCCAGGTGTGCCTCACAGTTTACATCTAAGTCAAACAGAAGCATCTGGTATGAAAAGAGTTATGGCTGACCGAAAATGTTACCAGAATCACAGAATAACTGCAGTTTCATTCCACCTCACTGCCCATTTAGCAAGACCATACTTCATCAAAGTCTCTGTGAAGACATTGTGGAAGACAGCGCTGAAAACCAAGATAGAAAACATCCACTGCTCTCCCCTCATTCACCAAGCTGCTCATCTCATTGTAGAAGGGTATCAAATTGGCTAAACATAATCTTCTTTTCACAAATCCATGCTTACTGCTCCCAAGCACTTCTTAGTCTTTCATGTGTTTGCTAACACTTTCCGGGAGGATTTTCTCCATCAACTTTGCAGATTTTGAGGTAGGTCTGCCCAGCCTGTAGTTCTCAGGTCTACCTTCTTGTTCTCCTTGAACACAGGACTGACACTGCATTCTCCCAGTGCTCAGGAAACTCTCCCAATCACTCTGACCTCGCACAGATTATCAAGATGGCCTCACAATGATGCCTGCCAGCTCCCTCAGCACTTATGGGTTCACCCCACCAAGGCCTATAGACTTAGCATGTCAAGTTTGTTTTTGTTTAAGTGCTCCCTACCCTGGTGAGTCCTCCTTGCTCCAGGAGGTTAGAGATATGGATGAAGTTTACCTTGCGAAAAACAAAAAATCCATAGAGCCTAGAGGCTGCAGCAGCTCAGGGAGAAAGGGGCACTGTATTGAGCTTGGGCCAGTCTACATAGCTTGTACCAGATTTAGGTACAAACTGCTCAGGTTGTTCAGATGTGCAATGTTAATATCTTATTCATGGTTTGCTTTGATTACTAAATGCACCTATTTTTACTCTGACACCAGCAGACTTCCTTCTTTTTTTCTTCTTAAAGAAACTGTGCCACCTTCCCATCCTCCTCTGCCTCCTCTAGGTCTTCACACCAGTCACTACGCTGCCAAGGAAACCCAGTTCCTGGCATAGACAGACCATATCCCCACTGATATCCATCACAGTAGCCACTTCTACATTTTGCTTGCCATGAAGTAAAATACCCTAGATGGTCAAATTCTGACTCCTTGATTGCAATTACTTAAAAAACCCCAAGAATGATCAAGTGGAGGGGATGCCAAGCAAAATTTCCAGGAGTTATGATGACAGATTAATAAACCTCCCAAAGGCCAAGAGAAAAGAAAAGCTTTATGCAATTACTTGGAGTGTATCCCCTAAAACTTCCTGAGATGGAGTCCTCTCTACCAACAGCAGTTTGACACACTTATTTTGTTTAAAATACAGAGAATGCATTTAGGACCATTTTTCAGAAAACAGTCCTCAACCTCGTAGTTTCTGTAAAACAGTTTATAGCCTCAGACTGTCAAAGGGCAGGGGCTTTGTACAATGGGTTGAAAACAAAAACATTTGGCTGTGCTCAGTCTGACCTGAAACTTTCTTCATATGCAAAGGTAGAGGCCCCAAGGAAAGGGAGGCCAAAAGAAACAGGGCAGGGCATGTGCCCAGGGCTGGTGAGATGTGGGTCAAATCCCTGTTCAACTTTCTCATCTCCCTGTTGGCATGACTGATACAAAAGCAATCCCCCTTTCTCGTAATGATATTCTGGGGATAAATACATTAAAAAAAAGCAGAAAGACATTGCAAAAAAAGCAATGTCCAGTTGCATGAGTAAAAGGAAAAAAAGAAAAAAAAAGAAAAAAAGAGAAAAAGAAAAAAAAAAAAGAAAAAAAGAAAAAAACCCCAAACAAACAAACACCCCTCCCCTCCCCCAGAACAAATCAACAAACTAAAAAACAAAACACCACAAAAGCTGTGTTTCTGTCTGGCTAATGTATCATTCTGACCAATGCTGCTGCAGTGCTCTGATGACTTCAGAGGAGCCATTATATATAAAACTATTCACTTCAGAGCTAATGCAGGGATTACTCCCAAAGAATTACCCCTTAAATACTGAGGGCAGTGCTTTCAGAGCTGAGACCTTGGGAAAGCAGCAAATGTAGATAATCCATACCATGTAGGGATGTTTGCTTAAGCTTTGGCAGTAGTTACAGCCATCTGAAACACTGATAAGCCAGAACAAAACATTTTGCCTGTGTAATCATCCACATCTTGACCTCCTTGCATCTCTACTGCCTTCCTGATATTTTACTGCACCTGTGCCTTACAGAAAAACATTTTCTGCAGCAGAGAATAAGGTTACAGAGTTTCCTATAGGTGGATCTTCAGGTATCAGTTGGTATTTCTTCATGAAGCTACTGTGAATAACCTCAGTGTTTGGTACATTTTCTTAAAATTATGGAGGATAGTGCATCTAGTGCCACCTTTCATGTCTGATTCTTATCACCTCCCAGTTGGACACAATACCCTGCAGATGCTTTAAAGAGGCTTAAAACCTCTGTTTCTTTTCACATATCCAAAATTTGTTGCAAAAAGTACTTTTTGTGAAGGTCAGAGCTGCCATTGGTATTTTCATCTTTTAAGCCAAACAGGTATAAATTTGGCACCACACTGACCCACTGTGCTGATTGTACCAAAAGTGGAGGGAGCTGCTGCCAGCAGAAATCACTGCAAGAGCATGAAGAGGTCAAACTGACCCTGCTAGCTTGTACATCTGGAAAACCTTTCTGTGTTTAGCCTTAAAAAAAAATAATAAAGTCTTAGTTTCCTCCTTTTTAAAAAGGAGTAACACCTGTCCTCCTTGAACCTGAAATACGTTTCTCTGGAAACATACTGAGTGAAATCAATGACACATGAATGGGGCCTGGGGGTCCCCCCAAGCTGTGGGATAATCCTGGGTGTACAGGGTTATGGTCACAAGAGATGCAAAAACACACAACCCTCTTATGGCACATAGGTGCTGAGTGGGGCTGTGCTTGCAGGAATAGTTTTTGTTTTGGAAGCCCTTTGGTTCAGACTTAAAATCAAACAAGCTCCCTGCTCCGTAGGCAGGAAGACAGGTTTGGTAGTCATTGTCTTTAGGGAGATTTGGTAGTAATAGGAAGTAATTGGGAAACCTGTGAAACTCAGTAACTGGGAGCTACCCGTCTTCAAAGAACTAAAGAAATGGTTGGTACACAGAAAAGAAAATCCGAAGAGCTGGGCTTCATGGCTGGTGAAGCTGTGGAATGGGTTATGGGATCAGTTATCAAATCCCCTTTGTTGGAAGTTTCTAAAAACAGAGGAAGGGGTTGGTGGGTGTAAAGGGAACTTTGGTGCAGGAACAATGTCTGAGTACCTTCCCAGACACATATCTGTGTTTCACCAGTGCTGAAAGGCAATGCTGGAAATGATGCAGCAGAGAGGTAACAAACTCAGAAGAAAGGTGAGATGAGACAGAGCAGGATGGTAGCAGGTCGGGCCCATGCCCTGCGTGTTGCTTTGTTGATGTGACTGGCTTGACAGAGGAATCTCAGCTACAGGACATGCAGGACTGAGGATCTGTCTGCCTCTCATCCTGCAGCTCAGTTCCAGAAGCACAAGCACCTACAGCTCTTACTGATTTTTTGTGTTCTGTCTTAGAAGTGGAGGTTATTACCCTTGATCAAAAGCTTCCTTCTCCAAATTACTGATCCAAAGAACCATCAGAAAACAGACTAAATAAAAGTTTGGGAAACTGGCCTTCATGTACAACAGTGGGTTGTCATTTTGTGATCTACACTTAGTTTTTTTCCACATAAAACAAATAAATACAGTTCCCCTGTTTCACAAATTGCAATAAACATTGTGAAACACCCTATGAATATAAGTTGTTCTTGTCTTGTAAATGTTTCTGAACTCCACCCTTCTCAGTGAGAGTGGTTTCCCCAGTAACTAATACCTTCTAAAGTCTTTTCCAAAAGAAGGGGGAATCTAAAAAGACAAAAATGAGCAAAAAACCCCAAAACTGACAAATGATAACTGAACCTGCTTGATGGACACAAGATACACCACAGTCTGAGGTGCTGTGAAATTGTAATTGCCACTTGTTTTGTAATACTGTTCTCCCACACTCATCCCAATAAAATGTTTGTTTCTCCCCAGCCTGTGGGGCCTGGCTTACTCTGCAGGCAGGACAGGGCACCGCTAGGATAGTCAGCTGGGCAGCCCGTGGAGCCAAGGCTTTTCACCTTCATGGTGATTAAAGGAACCAGACAAGAAAAGTGGCTCCAGACATGTCATTCCTCAGCTCTTCCTTGAAGAGATGGCAGCAGGCATGTGCGTCAGCACCTCCCCCTGCACAGTGAGGACCCTTGGCCCCTGAAGCCCATTCCAAGGGAGCAGCAGACACTAATCATGCAGGAAAATCATGCAGATATGAGTTATGGGAAAAGAGGAAGGAATCATTGCCAAAGGCCTGTGAGCTGGGCACTAAATTCAGGCAAGAAAATGCATATTTATCACCCTACTTTTTTAAACAAATGTTGGGAACTGATAGCTCCTGTGGAAATATACTTTATGGTGGTGGTCAGAAAAAGGGGTGGTATATGGGAAGGATGCTGAAGGATTTGTTATAGTCTGCAATGAGAGAAATGAAAAGTGGCTGGAAGAAGCAGCAAGACACCTTGAATATATGAAAGTGTAAAACTGGGTTCAGCCCTGCCAGGAAGGTGTTAGTGATCCTGGTGAATGAAAAATTAGACATGAGGCAGCAGTCTGCACTTGCAGCCCAGAAAGTTCATTGAATTCTGGGCTACATCAAAAGAAGTGTGACTATCAGGTCAAGGGAGGTGATTCTGCCCCTCTGCTCTGCTCTGCTCTGCTCTGCTCTGCTCTGCTCTGCTTTGATGAGAACCCATCTGGATTAATGTGTCCAGGTCTGGGCCCCAAACACAAGAAAGGCTGGACCTGCTGGAGCGAGTCCAGGGAAAGGCAATGATGATGATCATAGGGCTGGAGAACCTCTCTTACGAAAGAAGGATGAGAGAGGTGGGGTTGTTCAGCCTGGAGAAGAGATGGCTCCAGGGAGATGTTATTGCAGTCTTTTGATATATGAAGAATATAAGAACATAAAAAAGATAAAGACTTACCAGGGCTTGTAGCGAGAGGACAAGGGGCAATAGTTTTAAACTCAAAGAGGGTAAGTTTAAATTGGATTTGAGGAGGAAATTTTTGGCAAAATAGTAGAACAGGTTGCTCAGAGAAGCTGTGGATGCCTCGAGTTGTTCAGGTTGGATGGGACTTTGAGCAACCTGATCTAATGAAGAATGTCCCTGTCCATGGCAAAGGCGTTGGACCAGATGATTTTTGAAGATCCTCTCCAATCCAAAGAGTTCTGTGAAGATTCTGTATAATAGATCAGCAGGGCTCATGCAGTGGACGGACTTGGATCACTGCCCAAAGAAGCTGGAAGAGTGCAGAGGGTCACACATGAGAGCTGTGGTCCTTGAGGTCATCCATCTGCACCCTCCACAGTCCCGGTGTCCTTGAACAAACTGAATATCAAGGGGGAATAAAATGCTTCCAAACAAGAATAGCAGTGAGGTAACCTGTAAGGGGAGCTGATACCTTTTATTGAATTAATGAAATAGTGGCGAAGAGATAACAGTTAAAAAAAAAAGAAAGACAAGTCTTTGTGTATGAAAGCCTCTCCTGAAGCCTGCAGGAGGAGCTAAAGAGGGAAGCAGTGTGGAAGAACTTTCAGATCCCTGTTGCAACAGGGAGGGAAAACTGGACCTGTTGCCAGAGGAAGGGGGAAAAGGGACATTTAAACCCGGTCACCGTAAGGGGTAGAGGTTAAATAACACATCATCACTGCACACGTTGAGACCCACCCGGCGCCATCCCTCCCCCCCGTCCCCCTCCTTGCCCCTGAGGGGCTCCAAGAGCGGGCAGTGGTGCTCTGCCCTCACCGCCATGCCCGGGGACAGGGGGTAGGGTGGCGGAGGGCGGCCGTAAGCCAGCACGGATTTCTCCTCAGAGGATTCATCTCCAGCCGGGCCAGCGTTAGGCACGAAGGGGTCACGGCCGCCCTCCGCCTGGGGCAGGACCTGCTGGGTGCCTGGATGAGAGCAGCGCCGGGGGAAAGGGGCTGGGCGGGGCCT
>JAAWXA010000001.1:76017680-76089163 GCA_038090715.1 Florisuga fusca | reverse complement strand
TGGGCGAGGCGGGGCGGTGGCGGGGCCGAGAGGGCCGCAGCGAGGCCTCTGGGTGCTGGGGGTGCCGGTCCCGGTCAGCGCTTCTCTGCATCCCCCGGCCTCCCCGGACACTCGTGGGTGTGGAGGCCGCAGAGAGCAGCTGCTCGGCGTCAGGTCCTGGGAGATCTTGCTCAAATGTCTCCCAGAATTAGCAGGTATCATGTAAGTGCCCGGCTTGGAAAGAAGCAAAGGCAAAGCCTCCTGTGTCGGCATTGCACCTGTCAGAGACTTGGGAAAGCAAGGCGTGGGTTAGTAAAACAAGGTGTGGGCTAGTAAAACAAGGTGTGCTTTAGCAGCATGAAACAAAAAACGTCCTGTACCGGGCCCTCATGAATGAATTCAGTTAATACAGGTAACGAAGCAGATATAGCAGAGCTTCCTTGTATGGCAGTGTCAGGCAGCTCTAGGGGCAAACCAAAGAGGGCAGCCGGGTCATGGATCGGGGTTGGTTTCACCAGGTTTTGCCCAAAGCCTCTTGTACACTGGAAAAATTTTTAGACCTCACATTTAGGTCTGCTTCCGGGGTATTCTGAAGAAGCATTTGAGAATGAAATTATGCTAATAAATTTGACACCAAAGATTTTTTTTCCCCTATGGTCTTTGGAAAAGCTAAGTATAATTTTTGTAAACTGGTTCTTTTGAAATGATATTTTTCACTCCAATAATTTTAAATTTCAGCTTTTCAAGACTTCTAACTGATAATTTTTCCTTTCAATTGAGGAAGGAGCAGCATACAAGAATTATTCTTTTGGGTCTTTGTTCTGGATATTTCCCAACTTCTTTAATTGTCTTAATTATTGGTTTATAATTTAGCAAACTTTAATTGTTTTCAGAACACTCATTCTATGCTATCATTGCTGATGAGTACTTACAGGTCTCTCTTTGCAATTCTGCTTCTGCATCCATTTAATTATAATGATTTTGCTGACTGCCAGAGTAGCAAAGCTCATGTCAGCTGCTCTCCACTCACCATGAGAAGTTCCAGCAACCTGATACAGGATGCAGCTCATCTTCAGCTTAAGATCCACTGACACCACAGAGAAAAGATCCTATGTATGACTTGCTCTATTTTGGGCTCATACATTTTGCTAACATTCTTCTCCCTGGTCTCTTGTGATCACATTAAAATTGAAACTTTTTAGAAGACTTTTTGCTGATTCAACGACAAGTTCTGCATGTCAAATCAGACTCCTGAGTTGGTTGTATCACAGACTGTGCTGGCAGTACAAGAATAATGATGGGTTATTCCCAAGAAAGCCTTGGCAGTGAGCTGTGGATTGGAAAGCCAGCTGTGGGTAAATGGTGTCTCTCTGACTGCATGGAGCCAGACCATCTGAAAAGCTGAAAAGCAGGCTCTGGGATTAGATATTTATGACACCTTTGGTCTCTGCCTACTCCCACCAAATCCAAAGTAAAAATGCCAGGAAGATGTTGTAGGAAGAGAAAGACAAAGACATGTCTAGAGAAAATGTTACCAATAGGCTCAGGTATAAAGGAAGAAAGACATGTGGCTCAGTAGTATTTCTTAGGTAGGTGAGGACTATTTTAGTGTTCACTGGGACAGAATTAAACCAGTGATACAAAAAATGTTGTTTATGTGTTTGTTGGAGATTGACACAGTGGCTCAGCTGCTTTTGCTTATGCTTGTGTACGCAGGTAAATTCATATTCCATTCGAATGGATTTCACTTCCTCTGTTCACTCTTTTAATCCACTTCTTGAGCTCCTGGATCCCCCTGAAGTGTGTCCCCACCCAGCCCTTTTGTGTGTAGCTGAATGGGTACTATTTACTAGCCTTGATTCCAGGCTTAGGGAGGCTCCACAACCTTTAGCACATCAAAAAATAAATTGCATGTGAAGACTGGTGGCATACATTTTGCATGTAGCACAGCCTTTGCCAGGAAGGTCACTGGAGGCAGCCTCAGCTCTGCCCTGTTCCCTCCATCAGGCATATGGCAGTCCATAGGATCCCTGGAAGTCCTTTCATAAGTGATTCCACACACAGCAGAGCTGAAGTTTTAATGTCAGTGCTTGTATAAGTAATTTAAAGCACCCTTCTGCCTTCAAAGCCCTCCTGTGTACCTAGTGAGTAAGAGGGGCACACCAGGCAGAGGTCATTCACCTTCCCTGTATATACAGTATAGTATACATTCAACTAGTATAGATGCAAGCCCCTGCTGCCACCAACCTTAAAGATGGTCCAGATAGCAGTTGCTGGCAGTAGATGAGCATCCTGAGCAGAGCAGGATGCTTAGGGCAGCCCTGCTCCTTCTTGGCCTGATCACAGGGAAGCAGAACACAGGGGTGTAAAGTTTGCTGCCCCCCAGACTCAAAGCCCAGATAGCCTCCACCATGCCTTGAACCATGGATCACTGACCCCATAATTTCATTGATCCATAATAAGTTACCTCAATCTCCCGGATTTGTTTCAGTCCTGGAGAAGATGGAGAAAAAGATGTCTGTGCTTTTTGGACTGACCTTCTTGCTTCTGCTTCTAGCTTTGTTTCTGGACGTGGATGGTCATGAGCTCCTTTGGACTTTAGAAAGGAATTAAGATATGTTAAAGCTAAAAAAATACATTAAAGTTAAAAGCACCCTCATTATTTATCCTAAGGGAGCAGAACTTGTAGCACAGGCCAAAACCACACATATGGTCTCATTTAATGCCTTGTATTTAATAAGATTTTTAATCTGAGCTCAAGTAACAAAGCTATCTCATATGGAGGATGATGAGGTAGAAATTATCTGAAATCATAAAACCAGTGCACCACATTCATGTGCAGAAGAGACTCTTTACACTAGAGTCCCAGTTGATGCCATTTTTGTCACGCTTCAGGCATGTTTATCAGAACATTAGAATTAATTTTATTTAACCTATATGTAAATGAAAGATTGGAAAACAGGAGCCAGTTCGGTGGTTATGGTACTACACTAGGACTGCAGCTTCCAGAAATAGTGCCCATTATTTAAACACTTGCACGGACTGTTTTCCAGATAGAAGTTACTTATAATGCACAGGATGGCATTTTCCATAGGCAGTCCCTTGGATACAATCATTTCCTGCTCTAAGATAGCCTTATACTTAGGTGTGGTGCCTTGGAGAAGAGGTTAACATGGCTTTTCTGACTTTCTGAGGTTCCATTGGTTCTTATGTATCTGAGGGGTACATTTGAAAGTGCTTCAAAATCAACAGGTATTCATGGGAGCCGATAAAAAAATATAATATGATGCAAAATTGTAATAACAGAGTCTTCTTCAGGTTGGAAGAGACTTTTGGGGGTCTAGCTCAGCCTCCTGCTCAAGCAGGACTAACTTCAGAATTAGAAGAAATTGCTTAGGAGCTTGCCCACTCACTGGGAAAGTTTTTCTCCTTATAGTCAGTTGAACTTGTCATATTCGGTGACCCTTAAATTGTCCTTAATCAATCTGAAAAAACGGTCTTTGAAATTAACTTGTATAATGTAAGTTTATTTTATACCAACCTGAAAAAATATAAATTGGCCTTCATGCCTCCAGAAGTTGGTAACTGGGTAACCACCATGGCCTCGGCAGGCAAGGAGCCTCAGGGGTCCATTGCAGTTTGGGCAGCATTTCCCTGGAGCAAAGATGGTGGGAAATATTTTCTATGTAACACCAAACACGTTAATCCTGTGTGACAGAAAGAGTCCTTGGTGGTGGATTGCCATTTCTGGCTTGGAACTCAGAAACTACACTGAAAAAACCCGTGCAAAAAACTTTCAAATGTAAGAATCTATAGAAACAAACTAATAACAGTCTTCATTCTGTTCCAGTATCATAGTTTTATCATTTATTATCATTATCGGTTTTAGTTGCTTTTAACTTGGCAGTGTCTGGAATGTTGTGTGTGTGTTCTTGTCTGGTTTTTCTAGAGGACATCACTCTGACCTCAGTGAGTGCTTGAGCAATAACTTTCTTCAGCCAAATTATTCATCAGATCCAGAAATCAGTCTGTGCTAAGCTCTTGCTGTGCTATCAACAATTGTTTGGGAAAGCCTTGTTAGGAATGTGCACGGAGCTCATACTCTCTATTTGTGGCATCTTTGCTCTGGTAACATGACTATGAGGCCTGTTTTCCAGTCATCATAGTTTATGAGCAACTTCTTTCCTGCAAGACTGGCCTCTCGACTTACTTTCAGGCCTATGCAATGAAGCCAACACTGACACCAGCAGGAACAGCACAGCAGGAAGCTGCCTGCACTGCACAGCTTTCTCAGTAGCCTCACTCATGGGCCTGGCAATCAATCTCTAACATCAGAAACAGAGATTAAAAAGAAAAAAAAAACATCCCAGAAAACAAACAAGCAAAAAACATCTCTTTCAACAGTAAGAAACATAAAGTAGATTTTTTTCCAAAATCAATAGTTTTGAATACAAGGAATGGGAGCAAGAAGTTTGCAGAATCCAAAGAGTATCCTCTGCTTGGATTTCTTTTCTGTAGTGTTCACTTATGAAGTGCTGTACAATGAACAGCCACGTTCATACTCACGCTGTTGTTTTTGCCTAGCTTTATCACATATGGCTGGTCTTAGGTAGATCTTCCTCCCATCCCACGTTGAGCAGTCATTGCCACAGACCACCACCCCAAGGCAGGACTTTTTTAAGATGCGGGAGTTGTGGTTGTTTGTGTTTCTCATTGCCCAGCTGCTGTGGTGCCTCTGAGCATTTTTATCCTCTGAGCTATAGATATGTTTTACGTAGGAATCTGGCCATTCTTGAAACCAGTCTGTTTGTCTTACATCCTGCAGAGAGACCAAAATAAGACATGTTAGGCTGGAGAAGAGAAGATTTCATGCAGGAACCCAGCAGACCCGGTTCTCTACGAGGTGTTCTCCATAAGGTGTTCTCTAGCCCTGGTGACTCCAGCACCCTGGCAAGGGATGCGGAGAGGATCAAAGGCAGAAAAAAAAGACACAGCCCCCAAGCATCAGGAAAGCCTGGCCAGGAGGCTGATCTCACTCACTGACAGGTCAAGCTCAGTGCAAGACCTCCCAAGGAGAGGGAGGTGGTGTGACTGAGGTAAAAGAGCAGATACTTTCCTTGCAGGCAGCACCCCCTGACTAACTTCTGTTAGGTTTTGTGGCAGAGATCCTGCTTTGTCTTTCAGGCCATTACACTGGATCATTTGGCTTGATTTGGCTTGACTTGCTGGATAAAGGACAAATACTGGCTCAGACTGAGACTATTTGTAGGTCTTTAGTTATGAACTTTGGTTCATTTTTGGAGCAACTGCTGTGAAAGACTTCCACAGTGATTTTTTTTTTGAAGACCAAAACAAAAAATATTGACATCCTAGTAAGGTTTTGTTTTCATTGTTATGGACTAAGAAACAAACAAACAAACAAGCAAACCCAAGAACAACACTGTAAGGAACAATAAAAATAAAACTCAAGGGGAAAAAAAAGAACCAAGCACACATCACCTCAGTGCATGATATCAACACAGTAAAATGCAGTACACTGTAAAGCACCTAACGTACCTGCTGATGCTTTTAAGGGAAAAGGCCTTGTAGGACTACAAAAACTTGGTAGGCATTTCCTTGGAATTTCCAGCCACTGAGAGCCACTGCAGCAGAAAGGAGATCAGCTGAGAAGGCAAAAACTCCTTTGCTCCTTTAGGAGCCATCAGATAGTGTAGGGAAGGGTGTGGAGGAAGCCTCCAGGCTGAAATGCAGGTGAAGGTGACCTTGGTGTGGAAAGCAGGAAAGGAGGCAGCCTGGGACATGGAGGCTTTGGGCAAACAGCAGTGGCATAGTAGGGAACAGACTGGGATCAGGTAGAGAAGTCAGGGTAGGGAGGAGAAAGAGCAGGATGCTGAAGGACCCGAGCAGGAGGAATCTGGCACAAATACATTGAGGAGAGAGAGAAGTAGATGATGTTTGCATGCAGGGTGCTGTGTGATTTCATTGGAGAGCGTGGTTAAAATTTCTAGACAAGAGGACTGGAAAAGGATTGAGAGAGGGAAAGATCTTTATCCTGTCTCTCAGCAAAAATCTTCAAATTCAAAGAAGGCTTCCATTAGGTGCTCATGAGACGAGTGTTACCTCTGTGTGGAAAGTCAGCCCTCTTGCCTGGAGTCTCCTTTGCAGTGAGGCTGAGCACCCAGACTCGCAAGGCAGCTGTGGGTGCTGTGCTCACTTCTCTTAAACACTACCCAGGGCTAAAAGCAAGTCCTGAACATCTCTAAATGAGCAGCCACAGCAGGAGGTATTTTTTTCCCCTGCTTTCTCTGCACTTCATCTACCAGTGGGTTAGAAAGGCAGCACAGCTGCAGCATTGTTATTTTCCATATATCAGCAGCTCTTTCAGTAATACATTTAAGGAAATATACACTGAAACTCCAATATTTGCTCTATACTCTCTAGACTTCAGTAAATTACTGTCCCATACCATAATGTAGCAAAGAGAATAAAGGCACTGAGGTGCAGTTGCTGATTAAAAATCAGCAGTGAAGTAGACATGACTGGTCAGAGCTGGATAAATTTCTAAGACACAGGCACATACCTGAGGAAGCTTGATGTCATTGATATCCCAGCTTGTCATTTCTCCAGGGGAAGCAGATTCCTTCTGCTCCATAACAACATCATCTGCACCTTTCAGCATTTTTGAATTCCTTCCCAAAATCAGCAGGAAAGTTTCTCCTGGCTGCTTTTGAATTTGACTGGCTGTCAGCACTCTCAAGCAGTTCACAACCAGGAAGCTGTTTCCTGAAGCTAAATGGTAGAGAGGCTGCTCATTAAAGATAAAAATCAGTGTCCTTCTGCCAGAAAAACTTGTTCCATTAAAAGTTTTGCAAGCCAGCAATGCAGTGGAAAATATAGCTTAGAGACAGCCTGTAATGTTACAGAGACATCAATAACTGCAAGCAAATCATGCCTTTGTCATCTGTTTTGTTTTGCTCTCTCTCCTTTCATACCAAGTTTATAGCCATGTAACTCTGCTCACAGGCTCTTTGTACATCTGATCCTACTCCTGCTCAGTATTTCCAGAGCCAAACTGACTGAACAGCTCAGTGGCTGCTGAAGGGCTCTTTGAGTCACTGCTTACCCATTAGGTATTTCACACGCTGCACATGACAAAGGTGAGCAACAAGAAGGGATGGCCACATCATTTCAGATGAAGTGGTGCTCAACCATTTCAAGTATTATTGGCATCTCTGAGAGCTTACCAGCTGAATGAGGGAAGTGCAGAAAAGGAGGCTGGGCTACCTGCATTTTCTTATCTCAGCAGAGACTGAAGTTAAAAACCCCACCAAGGTATGTTTGCTAAAACCAAGAGTTTTTTTCCTGAAATCTTGTAAAGCATGTGGTTGCCCTACTCCGAATTTCAGCACCAGCCAAGCCTAATACCATATCACCAGGGAGTTCATGCATTAAAATTTTTTGAGGTTTGTTTCCTTGAGCAAGGAGAAAAAGGTGAATCAGAAAATAAAGAGACCAATTTTCTCTTTCTGGGAACTGGAAAAGCCTCAGTGCTCTCAGGAAGGTCACTATAATTTCTGCCAATTAAGGATTTGTAAAAGACTACTTAGTAGTGGGAGAAGTAAAATCTATTTGATGAAATTTTATTTTATAGACTTTAGTATGCATAATTTATTTTATTTCTGGCTCTGCATTAGCATGTATCTTGGAAAGTGACTTAGCCTTCATGCCTTTAGTTTACCCACTTATAAAAACCCTGTGATCTTAATTTCTTATATTATCATCTCTAAAGAAAGAGTTTGCAGATATTTGCAGAGCACTGGGGGCACTGGGCTGTATGGTGTGCTGGCTCTATTTCATGGCTCAGGTTGTAGTGTTGGGGGAGAAAGAAGGCTATGGCAGGGCATCCCCTATGGAAACACACCCCACAGAAGGATGCTGGGGAGTCAGCACCAGTGTGCTCAGGAATTTGAACTGAGGCTCAGTCTTGGAGGGCAGCTCACCCGTCAAACATTTGAGTAATATGTTGGTACGAGGAGGAGGGAACATCACTGCTCAGAAATGCAAGCAGCTGGAAGAAACATCAGGGCTTCATATATTTTCATATTGCACTGTGATGAAGATGCAGATAGTAAGGTCAGGACAGACAAAATATGAGCTGCATTGGAAAAATGACTTGAATTTACTAAACAAAAGAGCCTCGACTATTATGTGCTCTAAAACATGAAATGAGTTGTTATATAATTCAAAATTACAGTCTCATTGCTTTCAAAATTACTTTTCAAAGTGAGATGGCTTAACAATAAATTTTTAATTTCCTTCATATCAGAGAAAATTTCTTATTTTATGTTGTATTGCTAGAGATTAAGCGATAATTAAATAAACCTTAAAATCTAATGAAATACACAGATATTTTCAGAATAATATTCAGAAAGAATGAAGTTACAGAGAATCATCCATATTTAGCTACTTGCAGGCAAAGGCTGAACTTTGAGCAATTTAATATGCCGATGTGTCATATTAAATTTCTGATCGTCATTTGTGTAGTTATAAATTACTAAAGTGTAGCAGCTTTATAAATTTGAATTTCTAAAATGTTTTTCTTTCATTCTTTTTCCTTTCCCCTCCCCTCCTCTCCTGTCTCCTCATGAAAGGGACCCATAGGAGCAGGTCAGGTAACTGAGGAGGCTGCTGGAATACAGAATGAGAGCAGTGAGGATCCATCCATACCCAACAGTGTGCAATCATCTCAGGTTTTCCTCTGTGCCAACTGAACAATACTTCAGTCAGATGCATTATTCTCATCTTCTGTTCACTTCCCTGGCTGTTTCCAGCAGACAGATGTGGTTGCAGGAATGATCTCCCAGAGGCTCTGCCGTGTGAGCTTTGTGTCCACACACTTGTATCACATACAGCAAATACCTCTGCCAGGTGTCTCAGTCCCTTGTCTTGAGGAAACTGATATTCGTCCACCAGTGGATTAGCTCCCGAGCAGTGTTCTCAGCTGATAGCCTGGTAGTTATATGACTGACTTATCTTTTTCTGCCACACGAAGAGCACAGCTCCAACCTAATAGTCTGGGGCCTGAGCTCTTTTAAATCATCCCTTCAGGATGCTTGACTGTATGCATATAGATGTTGCATTTTATTTTGTGGTAGCACTTTAATGAAGTTTAATGAGTTCTAATGCTTTGGCAGTGAAGTTTTCCATTCACTTTATTGATCTCTAGTTTATTATTTTTCTCCTAACATTTCAGACAGTCTGTGAATCATGTGATGTTCTAGATCTTCCATTTACTTCCTCAGCTAAAAATCATGGTAGGTATTCCACAGATGCAAAAACATCATGGTAATACCATAACAGCATTAATATTGGAATAGTGTGGTGGACTCAGGTCTGAATAAAATTTTGGTTTAAATTGTGCCAACTGTATAAACTATCTGATTTGGGTTTTTTTTTCTTCACTAAGCTCATAAATTCACATGCTTTAGATGAAATCACTGGCCTCTATAGATTACCAGTTTTAATTGGAATACTTTTTGTGGGTCTTATGCCTAAAAATTGCAGTATCTTAGTGGGAATATTAAAATATGATATATAAATTATGTTAGTTTATGGCCATTCTGCTTTCTTATTTTTCTAGTTTTCAAAGCCCAGTGCATTCACTCACATTGCCTCTTGATCTAATATCCCATTTCTTATCTTGCCTTAGCATCTGGTGCAAATACACTTTATTTTGCTGTTTTGCCTGTCATGAACATCATATGCATGCAAAATCTCACCTCATAGACTGACACTTGCTTATTGAATGTGGTTCTTTCCTCTTCCTTGCAATTCTGTAATTTTCCCTTTTGTGATTTAAAGACAGTTTAACTGCTAAAAGAGTTGTCTTCCATGTTCATCTGCTGCAGGACAGGAATTTTTTATATTGTTGTGATCACTGCTTTCCTTGTTACCTCTTTGTTGTTGCAATATTCATTCTAATTTTTGTGGTTTCGGAGGTGACTAATTTCTGGTATCTCTGGTGTTTTTCAAGGTCAGGTGAAGAATCATATCTACTGAATTCATCTGCAGCTGCAGGTAGTTCCAAAATAAATTCCTATCATTTAATCATGACTGAATGTCAGAACAACCACTCTTTCTGGTATAATCAGCTGGTGTGGTGATCCTACATGCACACTGTGTTTTCTTTTCAACAGACTGCATTGTCTCATAAACTTTTGTTCAAGTATGATTAAAAAGCTTTAAATAATTTGGTCTGCTATACATTCAAGAATGAGAGGAATTTTTCCACAGACTGGGCAACTGAAGGAGCACCCTATGGGAGAAAATGAGTTTCATTCTGGTTGCTTGCTTTGCAACAGGACGTCAGCTTGCTGTACTCCTGAGAAAGTATAGATACTCTTCCAGTTGGGCTGGGCTCAGAATCCAAGGGATCAGTGGAAAGTATAATAGTGAAACAAGATCAGGTCCTTTTTTCAGTTTTGGGAGTGCCAGATTATACTTGATTATCTATTTGATTCTGAATTCTGCTGCTCTTAGGTGAAAGGAATCCCAGCTATAAGCCTAGATTTGGCAGTCTGGTGTAGTCTCTGGAGATGGTTTCTGTCAGCCCTTGGAATCCCTCACCCCCCTCCATGCCATTGGCTTCATCTGATCCAACCCAACAAGAGCTTCTACAGTATCCTCTATTTTCTCCTTGGCCTTCATAGGAGTCCCCAGCATCTATTTCTGCACATCCACAACAAAACTTGTCGAAGGCTAACTTCACTTTTGCTTTCTGGGAACTGGAAACAAGCCAAACCCAGACAGATATGTGTCCAACTGCATGGGCAGTCCCTGCTTGTACTGATGAGGTGGTCATTATTGTCTCTTTCTTCAACAAAATTATGACCAAAATGCTCTTATTTGATGTCTATGTATCTATTAGTGCATTTCTTAGCTTACCAAGACTGGCTTTGAAAAATCTACCCTCATACAAATTTGGCCTGCTAACATATCTCACACAGGAGTAGAGTCGGCAAGTGAATTTCTCAGGCTTCTGAGCTGGTGTCTGATGCCTGAGATATCCCCAGGGCAGGAGGTCACCCACTGGTTTGCTTTCCTTTGCAAAAGGCCTGTGCACCTTCCCTGTATTCTCTCCTGGGCCTTCCTGCTCCTCGCTGTGGTAGTCACAGACATTTTTTCCCTGGCAATGTGGATTCATATTAGAACATCTGTAACTCAGACCTAACAACAAGATGGCTCAAGACAGCACTTTGTTCTCCACCAATCCAATAGGATCTACTTCAGCTAAAGTGCTCACGTGCTAACAGATGAATTTCCTAGAAGTAATGACAGCAGCATTGTTTCCTATGTCACATCTCTTGTCCTGCTTTCTTTCCTTACTCACACCTCTCCTATCCCCCAGCTAAATGGAGAACACACAATACAGTATCTGCAATAACTACAGCTTTTCCCAACTGTTTTATTTTTATAGAGTAATAGGCAACAAAACTAGCAGCCCAGGACACCTGGATTGTTCTTTAGCTCTGAGGCTGACCATCCCTATTTTTCCTTGAGTCATGTTTGCAGAATGACTGCTGTGTCAAGCACTCGTGCAACCTGAACCCCCAGCTCACTGAAAGCTGGGTATGCCTCTGGGTATGATTCTATAAACTAATGCAGTTGGTGAGGTACTGAAAGCTGTACAGTGGCATTACCAGGTTACTCTGCCAAGATTACTGAGCTCTGCTGGCTGTAGCTTCTCTGTCTTGCACTACATCATGACAGGGAGAATTTTCTTCTGTCTTTCTCCTCAGTTTGTCAAACCAGCCTTGATATAAATCCATTCACATGAGTGGTGTGCTATTGCACGTTGTTCTGAACAAACCACTGCTCTCTCAGAAGATGAACCCTGTGTTTGAAACGAAATACACTAGAGTTTTCAGCATATCTAATAACATGGTGCAGCAATTTTCTGGTATTCTGATGACACGTTCCAGTGACTGCCTGTGTATCCACTACCATGTTGCAGCATGGGCTGCAGCAGGAGTTGGATAAGTATCACTGGGTTTCCTTACACCTCATGCTTCTACCAGCAGAGAGGGACAAGCCTGTCTTTTATTTTCTCTGCATTTCCCTTGTCCACTTGTCCTTCACAGAGATGAATCCCAACAGCTTTTTCTGCCCAGGCTGTTACTTAACCAAAGGCTCTGGACTTGTCACTGTGACAGCAGCGAGGGAGGGCACCATGTGGCATGGTCCTGGCCCCAGAGATCTAGGGACCTTGCTATCAGCATTGACACAGAAAAACAGAGACTAACAGAAGGTACTGCACAGTGTGCATTGAAATAATGTCCTGAAAACCCCAGACCTTGACCTTGGTTCCCCTCTTTGGGGTCGTCAGGAGCAGAAAGACAAGGCATGAAGAGCAGCAGCAGAGGCCTGGAGGGACACCCACAGCCCACAGCCTTTGTTTGGCAGTGTCTCCTGCTGAGTGTGTGATGGTTTTTATACATCTTGATTTTATGGAAAAAAAACCATACCTGTGGTCCTGGATGGCTCACTCCAAAGAACTGAGACCAAAGACATTTTACTGCTGCTTTCTGAATTGCCTTCCTTCAAGTTCCACTTCAACTGTGTGCTTCTTTGAAAACAACCTAATTCTGTAGCAAAAATGCCTTTTTTGTTGCAGTTGTGAAAATTTTGAAAACAAGTGAAAATTGTTTTTAACACCTGGTCCCTCCCTTCTTCAATAACTTCAAGGCTGCTAATATTAAGTTCTTGCAAAATGAGAATGTCAGAGAAAGTCACAATGTTCTTGTTTATTCCTACCACGGTATGTGCATGACTCCAACTCACCTTGACAAAGGCAGCAAATGGATCTGGAAAGCTCCATAAGAAGAATTACATCTTCAGGAGTGCTGCTAAAGTAGTGGTGCCCTGGTGCCTCTAAGTAGCTGCAGTTTTCATACCTGCTTTGAAAGCATTCTGCCTGCACCCAGGTCAGACAGAAATTCCCACTCCCCCTTCCTCACCAGCTGAGCTCTCTCTGCTTTCCACATGGACTGGCTTTGCAAGTGATGATTTCCACACTTGGCTGCTCTTCACCCACTTAATTTTGCTGATGATACTCATAATTTAAAATGTAAAATAGTTAGGTATCCAAGTGTTAAATAGGTACAAGCAAGAGATACTCTTATAAATTGCTTTGCACATAAAGGTGATGTCTTCTAATCTTGCCACCACTGTGCATGTTTGAGGCACACAAAGTTTCTTCTTGTCCCTTAAAGCTGTCAAATCACCAACATTAACTCCTGGAAATTTTTGTACAGAAAAAGAGAAAAGCAACATCAAGGAAAGGGGCAATAATGTCTACTGGCATTAAAACCTGGTCCTGCAGCTTTTCTGAGGGATGTGTGGAAAGTGGTGATTGGGACTGGTTATCAGGCTTTTAATAAGTAACCATCCCAAAGGTGGAAACTGATGCTTCTTTTTTAAGCCATAAACCTCACCTATTTGTGTGCAGAAGACTTGTGCAAAGGGAGTTTTCAGATGTGACTACAGCAACCAATACAATATCTACTAGTCACATACCAGTGACCAGAAACATTAAACTGCTTGGAATGCAAAGGTTAAATGGTTACCCCTTCAGGGAAAGCTGCCTCTTTCACTCGCATTCAGCAAACTCATCCAAAGGAAAAAAAAAGTTGGATCAGTCATCTCATTCACATCAAACATCATCTTAGAGAAAATAATAAAATAAATGGCTGCATTTGGGATAAACATCTCCCCTGAAGATAATAACCACCATGTTATGCAACACAGAAGGAAAAGAGAGGACAAGATGGGAAAGGGCTTTGTGCGAGTGCAGAATGCACAGTGCCCTTACACATTGCTTTGGTTCATTTTCTGTCACTGTCCTTTGCAACCTACAGAGAAAGTTCACAAGGTAAAATGACTTCCAACCATCTTTGAACCCTTCCTTGGCTAAATAGGCCTGGTTAAAGTGCTTTGGGGCAGTCACTTCCCTGTTTCAATTTTTCTGCTTCCCTTTCTTCCTTGATATTGGCTCTTTGTTAGAACACAAACCAGAGTTTTGCCATAGTCTATAGACAGCAGAAGACTTGGCCTGACCCTCAGAATCTTGAGGAAACAGCAGTTTCCACAGAGGCAGCACAGAGCTCCCCAAAGTGCTGTAGGTGCTCCAGTGTAACTTCAGGAATCACCTGTCATGTGCATAGGGCAAATTCCCATTTGAATCAGGGAATGGGATTCCCTGATTCCAGATGGGAACTAGAAGCAGCAATCCCTAAGCACAAGTCTGAAAGGGATGATTATAAGGTGCTTGGGTTGTCCTGGGGGCAGGCATGATCTTGTTTTGGTATCACTAGCTCTTGTTTCATGTGATGTGGCATCATATTTAGCATAGCTACAGGAAATTTAAAAATTGTTCTAGAATTTTAAAAGCTAGGAGCAACAAATTTTGAAAGTCACCTAAACTCACTGTGTAGCTGAATAACTTCATTTTGGTCCAAGCTGTATGTAGTTTGTTTTTCCTGTTTTGCCTTAGGGTGGATTTTTTATTTTTTAGGGGAAAGTGCTCTGACATTAATAAATAAGAAATGGACAAATACGTTAGGAAAGATCTCAAAAATTACTCAGGAAAGTAAACACTACGCAGCTAAAACATGCTTCACACTTCTCAGTGGTGGCTGAGTACCAACCTTAGAATGATTTGAAAATATCAAGAACAATTTCCCAACTATTTTCAGAGAGGTGAAATGAACTGTGCATGCTGAGATCATTAACAAGCCCAAGAAAAGATGTATTCAGTGCAGTTTCCCATCTAGTAGATTACTCTGCCTCCCCAACAGTCTCCAGAGAGAGTCTCTGGCTGCTTCTTAAGGTCACTGAATCATTTCACTACAATAAAATGATCTCACTAGCTGGAAATGTTGGAGAGGCTCCCTGAGCCTTGATATACCCATGAAACACTTCAATCTCTGTGCTCCCGGGTGAGAATGCACCCTGCCCATCCAGCCCACTGCCCTGGCCATTTTGTTTTCTTTGTCCTCTGTCATGTTCTTTTACTTCCATAACTGCATTAAACCAGTAGTCATCTATGTATTTAACACGATAAAAAAAAAAAAAAAAAAAGCAGAATCCCACCCAGCACAGTTCAGCCTCCCTTCTCTTGGGAGCCTTTGGCTTTGCCTCTTACAGGCAATTGCAGGGAGCAGTCAGCAACGTGCCTGCGGAGCCCTGACAGAGCAGGAGGACAAAGTGTCCTGGGGCAGGAACAAAGCTGTCTACCACTCCACTTGAAGCTTGGAGACAGCAAGTATTGATAGTCAGGACACTGAAAGGTGTGCCAGCTTGAGTAGATGACATGCATGGCTTGCCAAACCATGTAATCAGGAGTTGTTGGTCCCATCAGCCAAAACTCTGTCATGTCAGCTCTCTCCAAGCTGTGATGCAGCAGAGCACAGATGAAGAAGACCAACATATCCTTGATAAATGCCCTTATTTCCTATGATAAGAGATAGCAGGCTGTTCCCTTGATGAAACAAATTCCAAAAACATCACCTTCAAGCCCTTTAATATTTTTTCACTTTATCACAAAGTGTGCAAGACTTCTCTTCTTGCTTTTTTTGCTGTTTCATCTTTGTAACTTGCGCTTTTTTTTTTTTTTTTTTTTTTTTTTTTTTTTTTTTTTTTAAGTTCAGTTCCCTATTTGACTGAATCCTTGCAGAAGATAGGTTCAAGAAAGCAGCACTCCTTTAGTAACAAAGTAGTTCAGTAGCACTGCTTACAAACCAGGCTGTTGTCACTTCTTTTCTTATATGCATTGTAGCACAGGTGAACTTTGTTGGGGTCCTTTGGAGGAAGAGGCTTAAAATGGGGAGGTGTTTCCCTACCTGTAGGAAGCAGAGTGCAGAATAAAGAATTAAAGGAGCAAATGGACTAAGTACAACCTGAATGTTTGGTAGAATGTTAAGGTAGCTGCACAGAGACAGGATGAATATTAAAAGAAATGAGGATGACTGGTCTACCAACAGTTATTAACAATTTCTAACATGCAAAAATTAATATGGGGCTGCTTGTCCAAGTAGCTGAGTTTTATTTCTTTGTGTCTATTTTAATGAGAAGAAAATCGAGTTAATTTATCAATGTCCCTGCAAGAAGTCTGAATGGTGGAGCCTAACATAAACAAACCACTTGAAACAGATGTGCACAAAGCATGAGCTATCACCGTCACATTTCCTGGATAGAGTCCTTCCTGAACTGTCAAGGTGGGGATATCAAGGTGTCTGCTGAGGAAGATCCTGGGTAGAACCCCCCCAAAACTATGGAACATCCACTCAGACTGTTAAAAAGTCAAGCTAAGTTTCAGGTATTTTGAAAATTGTGATTTAGCCCTCCCGAGTGGCACTCAGTTGAAACATTCAGCAAGAGAAGGCCTAGCTCTGGAGGAGACTTGGTGGTCCTGGAGCAGAACAGCCCATGAAGCATTAACTCATGAAAGTCAGAAAGAGAAACAGGTGCCAGCCTTTGAATCTCAGCACTGGGGGGGGAAGATGAGGACATGGTTGTGCTACTTGTCCTATTATTTCAAAGCTCTTTTATAAAAGTTTGGTTTCAAGCTTTTTCCTTTAGAGTGATCCTTTACATCCTTCTTTCAGTCACTCTTGGAGTTTATCTATGCAAAGAAGTTCATGTGCTATGAACTTGTCACCAGCTTTTCACTGCAGCAGCTCCTGTGCAGGCATGCTTGGCTGGGCTGAGGCCAAGGTACTTCACTTTTTAGGAGGAACAAGTCAGTTGCAGTTGCTTTCCCCTGTAAACAAGATCTCAGATGTCTGTCGTCTCTCACTCTCTCCACTGCCATAATCAGAGTAATTTGGATTAGAGGGGCCCTTTGGAGATCACCCATCTCTAAGCAAGGCTAACTTCAGTTACATCAGGCTGCTCAGGACATAACCAACAGAAATTCGAACGACTCCAAGCATGGAAATTTCACAGTGTTTCAGGGAAGCCTGCACCAGTCTTTGACCACTCTCATTGTGATGCATTTTTTTTCCTCATATGTAATCTGAATTTCCCTTGCTATGATCTTGCCTTTGTCCTTTCATTGTACCTCTTAATCTCCTGCTGTGCCCCTCCAAGAAAAGCCCACTTTCTGCTCTGTAGCTGCAGCTAAAGACAGCAATGAGCTGTCTCCCCCTTTACTCTGCAGCTCCAGCTCCCTGAATCTTGATGGTGTTTGGGAGACAGAGGACCTGGAAACAGATGCTTTGCCAGTAAGTATCTTTGAAAAGTGAGGACGATTGAAAGACTTCAGCCATCTTAAGTGCAGACAAACCACTTCAAAATATCTCAAGTTGCTTAAAAGCCCAGTGGAATCAGGGAAAAAGGTCACCCCGTTGAACATTAGTGGGCTTGGTATCCAGCATCACTCAAGTAGAAGTCAAACGTGATGCTGCATTTATTCATTTGGTTCTTATGCTGCTAAAGGCCCAGGTAGGATTTGATCTGGGATCTTCAGTTTCAAAGGACAAAAGAGTCAATCAGAGTGTCCTCTAAGTTTGTATCTTGCAAACCTCCTAATTTCCCCACCAGATTACATTATTTTTAGAATGTGTTCAGTCTCCTTATGACTTGGTTTCTTCACATTATACCATCAATGATTAACATATAACCTTTCCCTCAGGAGGAACCTGCATCTCAATAGCCAGCAAAGTTATTACTGTTCTGCTACTCAAGTGCACTTCTGGACCAATCATCAAATATATTAATTATCATTATTTTGAGAGAAAGCTGCTGCATTGAAGTGATTTGATCTTTCAGCAGCTGGGGGACAAGGCTTGCTTTACAGCTTTACAGGTGGCACGGCAAACATCAAGCAGGCTCCCAGACACTTAAGACTGTGTGACCATTTTCATTAGTGGTTTTGTACTTCTTGTTGGAAAGTATTTTTTGTGTTGTGTTGTGATCACATTGGCAGAAATGGTGACATTCAGTTTTTTGAATGAGACTCCCCTCGGTATTAAAAAAAAAACAACCAACAACGGAAAAATACCAGCTAAAAGAAATTGTAAGGAAATTATGTCTTAGGAGCTCAGTGGCAACTGGTGTTCAAGTAATAGACGTGGTATTTCCTAAGGAAGGGTTCCTGAGCACTGGCTAGACCACTGCAGTGAGTACATCTGAAGAGACAGTATTAATGATGCAGGAGCATCACAGAGAGGACGGAAAGAAAACTTGCTCTCAGCTGCATCCTCCTTCCTCCAGGGGTTCTCCAGCAGAGCACAGTGTTGAGGATTGCCCTGGGGAGGTCAGTGGGACCAAGGAGAGGAGGAAGACCAGCAACCATTTTCCTTCTCTTCCATTTTCCACATACTCTGCTGGTTTTCATGTTTTCCCCCAGGATGGGTGTCATCTCATGCTAAGCTCCCACTGCCCAGAACAGAGGCCAGCTGCCAAGAGAGAGACATTCCCCTACAACCCACAGTGAGCCAAACTGCTCCATCTGAAAGGTGTGAAGGGTTAAACTGACCACTAAGGCTTGTGGCACTTGTTTCAACATCAGTATTGAGATGCTCTGCATGCTCCTCTGAATGCCTACCCATTCCTCCCTCTACAGAGGTTTTAAATGATCCTACACAGCCATGACCCGCTGAGGCTGGAGACACAAGCTGTAGGATGCAGAAGAGCTTTCAGTAGGCAAAATGTTACCTTGCGGTTTACTCCAAAAGGTGTCTCCAGCAAATATGCACTTGAAGCCCACCAACAGCTTTCTGTAGAGACGAGGAGAGGCAGCATCATTGCCAGCTAACCTAGTAATCATTTGACCCAGACCAATGTCTTGAGAAGCAAAACCATGCTTAGATGGTGAACGTGGCTGTTTGACATAAGGCCAAAGTAAGAAAGAAGTAAATTCAGAGAATGTATGACTTAGTGCTGCACAAAGGAAACCTACCCTTGCATCAAGCCTGAGCTGCAGCTGCTCTAAAGAGAGCAGGGATAATTTTTGGGTACTCATTAAGCACCCACTGCTGACACAGCCAGCAAATGCAGCTATCAAAATACTGATTGTGTTATGCTTACATCTATGCAGAATTTCCTTTACTTTGCTGAAAATGAAAGCAATTCAGTTCATATTCCCCAATTTCTCTTCCTGTCCCCCTTCTCAAAATTGCCACCAGGGTGTCCTTTCTTGCCTGATAGAGTCTCTCTCCTCATTATGATTTTCTTATGGCAGTTTGTGTTCTGCTCACTCCAGAAGTTTTTCTACTGATTTCTGTACCTCATTTTCTCCTAAATACCCTCCTGCTTTGCTCAACAGAGGGGGCTGCTGGGTCTTTCCCCAGTGCTCCAGCTGTGATCTCTGGACAACTGCTGGATTGTAATTAATTCTTTATGATAATTAACATTATTAATAATTAATGATCAATTAACAGAACCAAATCCCTCCACCCCTCACTCACCATGCTGTTTTAGAAGCTCACTCTTTCTACACTCCTGTTACTCTGCACATTTTTTTTACGTTTGCTCACAGGTGAGTCAGTCTGATGCCCACGGGTGCTGAGGTGTCAGTGCAGGGAGGATGCTTTGTGCTGAAATGCAGAGGAGCTGCTGTGCTGGCATCACCCTTCCTTCCTGGTCCTCTTCCATGGACAGATATTTTTGGCTTTGCTCACCCAACTTTATCTACTTTAAGGCATGATAAATACGGAATGCTCTTAAATAATTACTGGCCATTTGTATGTGCTGGACAGCTGGTGATGTATTGTGTTAACAACCATTGCCTGTTAAGCTTTAATATAAAAATATATTGGATTGGAGATGTGAGCTGAGTTAAATTAATTTATTCCTTTTTTTCTTCACCGTTTAAATGCATTCATTCACCTCTACATATAAAATGCTCTAAAATAGTCCTGGGTATTAGGATATAAAGATCTGGTAATTTTAATCAGAACATCTCTCATTTTTCCCTGAAAACCAGTGCTCCCAAGGTTATTTGTGTAACCAAGGTCAGGCACATTGTAAAAGCCAATATGTAGGATGCACTTGCTTTTAACATCCTCTTCCTTTACAACCTGTTTCTACACTGGGAAGAGCTCTTGATTACAAAACCTTTGTGGCGGTGAAATAAAGGGCACCATGCTATTTTATTCTTATCTCTGTTATGTAAAAATTAATTATACTCTGATCATCCCTACTACTCGGAACTCCTGAGCAGATGTTTCTAATATAGGCCAGGAGCACTGTTTACTTAATACTTACCTTTCTGTCCAGCCCCCCTCTTTTAAAAAGGGGCTAAGCCTGGTGTTTGAAGAACATACTGCAGTGCAATTGCAAGGATAAAGTCTCTGGCTGTGGAATCTACATCACAGCATAAATATTTATATGCCATCCTTGCTTGGAGTAAATGCCAGCGTGTCTGTCACTGGTGTCAGCTCGTTTTTTTTTTTTTAATTAAACGCTCCTGCTTCTCCCCCTCCCCCTTCTCTTCCCCCGTGCAATCGGGCATCAGCCTGTCCCCAGTTGTCACCTCACAGGTGCCACCAGGAGAGGGCATCGCTCTGTAGCGCATCCCCTCGGGAGCACAGCCCCGCTCCTGAGCCTCTGGATCTAACACGGTTGTGCTTTGGGTTTTGTTTGTTTTGGCACTGTTTCGGTAGGGTGGGATGGATGGGGTTTGGTTGGGAGAGGTTTTGGGTTGGAGGGTGCTGGGGGTTATTTGTTTGGGGGCTGTTTTTTTTTATCTTCCACTTCGTAAAGTAAAAATCTCACGCTGATCTATTATTCCTTCTTTAGGCAGCTGTAGCCAGGTAGCTGGCCCCACACTTTTGGTGATTTCTGAAAGCCTTGTACCTCACTCCTTCCTGCACAAACAAGAGCTAGTTGTTAATTATTCCGATTTTCCTGTGTTGTGAAGGAACTTTAGGTAAATATCAATATTGAAAAAAATGTTGACGAACTCTTAGCAAATTGCCTGGTCTGGTTTTAGGGGTTCCCACTTCTTTCAAAATCTATGTGTACAGCTTCATAAGAGTGGGAACTGGCAGCAATTCTTTCCATTTACTTAGTATGGAAACCAGAGACAGATGTAAAGATCACTTTTTAGCTCTCTACTTAAACCCTTGAGGACAGAAGGGTCTTTCTCATGATGACTTGCAAAAATCTGTACCAACAATTTAAAAAGGAAACAAAGCTAAAAATAGTTAGCTGATAATAGTTATGCCATCTGTATGCACGGGAGGGATTTCCTGGTCTTTTTGTCAAACTCATCACTATTCTACTGAGCAAAAGTACATTTGCAAAGATGTCTCAAGTAGCTCAGCACACCAAGCGCTGTTCTTGCTCTCTCTCCAAACTCCAAGTGCTATGGCAAGCAAAGCAAATTGATAAATTAACAGGAGATCTTTCAGAAAAGCAATCTTTTCTGAAGGTACAGAAACATCTTAGGAACTTTGACCTAGGAAGGCCCTGAAGCACAGAGATCCTATTGATTTAAAGGAAGCAAGACACTTAGGTTAACTGCATAGGCTACAGATTATTTTTTTTTCTTTTCAAAAAGATCCTGTTTCTGTTATGTGAGCCGAGATTCTGATTTCCTACAACAGCTGGTAAAATTGAATTATAACATTTAGTAAATATTTGGCTTCTAGAGGCAGACAGAACAGCTCCTGAACATGTTCTTCCTGCTTGCTACATGGGAAGAAACACCATATGTCATATCAGCTACACAAATACCATGATCCCTTGCTTCAGTATGCACAGAAGAAATTTCACTTGATTTCACTTTCAATACCTTTACACATAATTTATCATCACATAGCATTACCTCTGGAAATGCTATAAATATCCACTTGGGGCAGTCTAGAGCAGTAAGGGTGCAATTAATAGAATCATAGAATAGAATCATAGAATTGGCTGGGTTGGAAGGGACCTCAGAGATCATCAAGTCCAACCCTTGATCCACTACCGCTGNAATGCTTCTGGTGCCATGACACATCACAGCCTTTGACAGATCTTCTTTACAGTTGAGGAAAGTGCCTTCTGCCCAAACTGCTGTAAAAAGAAGTGCCCGAATGGGGTGGGGGTGACCTTAGTCAGCTGCCAGACACTCACCCAGCTGCTCTCTCCCCCCTCCTCAATAGGATCAGGCTGGGAGGAATAAGGTAAAAGATTGTGGGTTGAGATAAAGACAGGGAGGTCACTCACCAGTAATTGTCATGGAAAAAACAGATTTGCTAAAAATTAATTTAATACTAATTAAAAGAGAGCTGAATGGTGAGAAACAAAGACCAAAACACCTTCTCCCAAACACCTTCCAAGCCTCAAGCTTCACTCCTTCCTCTACCTCCTCCCTGCTCCAAGTGGGGTTGTGGTCAGAACATCTTCTCTCTGCTGCTTCTTCCTCCTCCTGCTCCAGCTTGGACCCTTCCCCATGGGCTGCAGACCATAAGGATAAATTTGGATCTCACAAACTACAGTTCCTTCAGGGCATGTTCATTAGCTCCACCATGTGGTTCTCCACAGGCTGCTGGGTGGAAATCCGCCTTGCTGTGGTTCTCAGCACAGGCTTCAGGGGAATCTGCTCTGGCACCTGGAACATCCCCTCTCACCTTGGTGTCTGCAGGGTGATTTCTCACACTTCATCCTCACTCCTCTCTCTCCTGGGCAGTGTTTTGCCCTTTCTTAAATATAGTTTCACAGAGGCACCAAAGGCTGCTTTTGTCAGAATGAAGAGCAGGACACCAGGGCTCTCCAGAGCCATATTCGACTAACAAAGTCCCTCTACCAATTTCTTGCCTAAGTTTACTCTTGACTAGCTTATACCCATTTGTTTTGTGTTGACACAATTAAACCAGCTTGTTTTCCTCCATGCTGCCTACTATCCCGGTATCTATGTAGGTTGCTATATTCCTACTCAACCTTGGCCCTGCTACACTCCCATTTTGCAAGACTTCTCCATTTCTTTGACCATCTGAGTAATGCTTCTCAATGGCTGATCTTTCAGAATCAATTTTCTTAAGAGCAGGTGACCACATTAGGGGAAAACCATGTATGCATCCAAAGTCCCACCAAAGCCTCACCCTCCCACTCTATCACATCCCTCTTTCTACTAAAACCTTGCTGATAAGCAAGCAAATTTTTTTTCCCCTTCTCTCTTTTTATAGCAGGAGCTCCAAGCTGTTGAACAGATGATTCTCAAATAGCTTTCCTTCTCTCCTCTTCAGTAATTTCCAACTAAAACTCCCATGAAAACAGCTGAAATTCTGTGATGGTCCCTGAGGGGGATTTTACAGTAATCCAGTCTCCCATACTCCACACATCAAACTCATCTGGTCATTGCTGTAGGATATGTAATCTTCCTTGGCACCAATACTGCTTCCTAATGTTGTCATCTGCGAACATCACTGCAATTATTCTTACTTATTATACCTAGGTCATTATTTTAAACACTGCCAATGGGTCTTGTTCAGGCTGAAAGCATTGACACAAACCATCTTGTCATCAGTTTGACCCTCCCTTGTCCATAGATCCTGTTGCTGGACACCACTCCCTTTAGTTAAGATAATAATTCCTGCGATTAAAAGTGCTATTCCAGATGGATGGAAGGTGTATTTCCTTTGTCTATATTGTCCTATTCTTTATTAGACAACAATATGAGAAAGACGTGTGTGATCACTTCCAGAAAAGCTGTTATATTTTCTCTCAATTTCTGTTTACTTCCTCATACTCATTCTTCCCACTTATTCTGAAGGTTTTCACCATACTGAAATTAAGACTATCAAGCCTAGCAGTCACCAAGTACCACCTTCTGCATTCTTCCTGTAGAAAATATCCTTGAAACACAAGCCAAGTGATTCTTCTCTGAATTCCAGCTTGACTGACTTGAACAAAACATACTTCTTGTTTTGTTTTTTTGTTAAACTGGACCTTTGCTACTCATTTTCCTGCTGAGGTTATTTTAGCACCTTGACTGAAAATATAATGCCTCTGCTGCTGTCATGTCATGCAAACCTCGGGGACTCTAGCTTCCTCTGCTCATCCACATTTGCTCTACTAAAATGGAGAAACATACAGATCTTGTTTTATACATGTATTTAAATTAAATCGGTTGAAAGTTGAAAATTGAATTCAAGTTTGCTTTTTACACCAGTTCTTGCAACATCCTGATGACTACAACTAACCACTTTTGCTGGTTCAGTAATTCTTGGTAAGAAGGTGACAGTGACAATGTAAGTTTATCTTCTGTACCAACACAACTCTCAGCAGCACCTCTCTAACACAGCATCTCTACTCACCCAGCTTTGAGGGGATACCCAGCAGAACCTGCTCTCTCAAAATAATTTGGCCTCTGATTTTATTTACACTTCCCTTCAGTGTCTAGCTTGCTTTCAAAACTAATTTTTGAATAACACATACCTTTTAACAACATGAAACATCCTGTACAGCACACCCCTATTTCTATCTAGTTATACCTCAAGACAGCTACCAGGAATCAGAAGTAGAGGCAACCCATGAAGCTTCTATTATTTTGAGGCTTTCAGGGATTCTTTGTCCCAATTTTGGTGGCAGAAGTCCTATCAGAAGCTCCAGTGCTTACTTAGCATCTGCCTTGCATTAGTTAAATACACACTCAACCAAGGATTTAATGATTTCCAGAACTGTTCACTGGTTTTCCACTACCCTCTGCCAACTGAGGAATCCCAGTGCCCGAGTGACCTCAGGCCGAGGGTGACTTGCACAGGACTGCCACAAGAAAAGCTGTGCTCTGGGCATTTGGGCCTAACTTTCCCATTCACAGCTTCACAAAATGTTCACCTCTCTCTCCATTACTTGGACTGTAGGGCCCAAGTACAGCAAGGGATTTGGTCAGCTCATAAACTGTGCAGGACCTTAATATAACAATTTGAAGGTTGGTCATTCACTCTTTGCAAATAGGTACGGAAGTGTTTCATTCTCCTCAGCCAACTTGACAGGAAACCTCTCCATTATGTTGGCAGCAGTCAGTCTCCAGCCATTATAACTCAAAAAATCCTTTTAGAGGACTCTTTTATAATACCAAGCACCAATCACAGTTATATTTATTAGGAAAACTCCAAGCAATTAGGAAATTGAGGTGATCCAAAGGCTGTTGCTTGCCCAAGCCAAGTAATGCACTGGAAGCCAAGGCAAACAGGCAGACCCAAGGCTCCTGCCTTGGACCCAAGGCTCCAAGGTCCATCAGCTTGGCTGTCACTTATGGTGTACTGATGTCTGATCTATCTCCTACAGCTCTGACACTTTGCAGTTGCTGCTGAGACTGTAGAATAGTACCCAAACCCCACAATGTTCTACTTACAGGCATATAAAAACCCTACTGATGCTATACATCTTCTCAAGACCACATCTACCAGTTTTGGACAGTCAGTGGATCTGTGTGGTCTGCATGATGACAAATGATGATAAAGCCACCATATTTTGTCACTGTGTGCTACTGACCTTGAAGGGAAAGTTGGGAGCACAGCAGCCCAGTCTCTGCTGACTCACTGGTGAAAAACAGGCTGGTGTTGTGTACTTCTAGGTACTCCCTGTAGATTTGTCTTATCATCCAAAGAACTGTGCCTTACTGAGCCCTGCTTAGAAAAACACCCAATTTTTAAGTATAAGTCACATGTATGGGAGACAAAACTGTCTTAGCAGGGATATCAGGCAGCTGGAGGTCACTCAGCAGAGGAGACCAGCATAGAATGAAACCTCTGGGCCTTTGAACAAAGCGCAAAACCATTTTCCCTAGTCTAGGTTTCTTGTTTTAAGAGCCTGCAAATGAGAAGACAGACAGATATGTAAATCATTCTGTTTTCACCAAGTCCACCACCAAGCTATCTGGGCTTGTTGCAATGGCCTGATGAAACATGCAAATCTGAGAGGGCTCAGAAATGGTAACTTAAAGACAAGGAAAACTATACGGAAATTGCAAAAATGCTCCCATTCCTGAGAGATGCATTATTCCCATTTTATAGGCAGGATATCTGAGGCAGAAAGTCCCTCTCAGCCACGCTAAGCTTTGCTCCCTGGCACTCAGCACCTTGTAGCCATTTGAGCTGCTCCACATTCAGTGAGTCAGTAATCCCACTGGGAGGTTTAATCTAAGTTTTTCTACCGCCAGGCAAGGGAACAGCATTTAGTAACAGCCAAAGGTTTCTGTAAGGAATTTGTTACCAAATCTCTGGTATGCTGGATTTCTCTGAATATCTGCAGCTCTCCTTCCATCATGACAGCTCCTCCTTGGCCTGATACAGGATGGAGCAATGCACTGAATCTGTAAAAACCCACCAGAATTCAGGCAGAGATCATCAAAAGTGTTTTAATGATTAAACCATGTCAAACATTAACAATGTAGGTATATTCAGATGAGCCAAGGGTTTATTTCTAGCACATTTAGACAGCCTAATTTGAACATTATAGCTGCTGTACTGAGCTATGTAAAGACTCTGCAACCAGTACCTAGAAATGAAGACACACGCACAAGCTGTGATAATGTAAACATAACAGACACTGTCTCCTTCAAAACAAGGAATGAAAACCCACAAGGCTAGTATAGAGCTACTTAATTTCCTAAGAGATGTGCAAAAATTTTTAAAAAGATTTCATCTTAAAAAAAAAATTTAAACATGTTATAACTGGCATTTATATAAATATGAAAAAACAAAGAATTAAACTTGAGCAGTGACCAACAGAATGTCTTGCGCAATTCAAATTTTCAGAGCTTAATGAATAAAACATTCTTAAGCCCAACTCCACCACGGCAGATACCAGAATACCAGCAACAGATTTTGGCCTTGTAACCAACTCCTCATATGTGCAAGGCAAGATTTTATAAGGAGGAGTAACTTTAACACACACTCAAACCAGATCCTCCTGTAACAAGCCAAAACATTACTGGTGATATACTCAACTCACATTACAGAAACAGACATTTCCAGCACATTTCAATAACATTTGAAAAACATTAGGTATGACTTAGACTGTTTAATTTTGCTTGTCTGGGAAAAAACCATGATTGTGTTAGGCACGTTTTACAAATAAACATATGCTTCATGAAGAGCAGTACAGATAGCAACTAAAATTCACACAGTTCCATCAGAAAAGCATCTTTCTGTCTTCGTTTTTAAATACAATTTCAGATGTGTCACAGACATAAACAGTAGCTCCTAAAACGACGATATGGCTATGGTAATAACACTTGAAATTCCACCAGTTTTCATATTAAAAACTACTCTTTATTTAACATTGAGGATTTATCAGAAATAAGGAAAAAAAAATAAAGAAAAGATGGGTCCACCCTGTATATACTCTAACCCTTAGAGACAATATTTAAATATTACTGGACTGTGTAAGCGCCAATCGATTTTACATTAGTAACACACTTCAAATAAAAAAATAAGATCTATTAAAAAGGTAAAACAATCTGGTTTGTGACTCTTTAGTCAGTTAAAGCCAAATACACAGAACTAAATGTGCCACTTCCAATTTCACTGTATGATGTAGGAGATACGTAACATTGTGTATCACATACAGAACAGTAAAATGCTCAATGGATTCTTTTAAAGTGACTTTTTATTAAAAAAGCCAGACAACTGAAAGGTTGAAACATACCCTAATTTTTAAACCAGTAATAAGCTTTGGGCCCTGCTTTTTAATTTAAGGCATGTGTGTTTATCTACTGAAACCAGCATCATACAAATTACATCTACAATCACATGCATGATCTACAGTAAAAAAAAATGGAGGTTTAGATTACAGTGTTTTCAAATTGTGAATCATAATTCAGCACCTATCATATTGACTAGTAAGGCAACAGCAGTGTCGGATACTATGATAATACTCCCTTCCACAGTCTATAGCGGGGTCAGTGACAGCCCAGAATTATTTTAAAACTTTAACCTACTTTTATGTTCTGTATACAGTTTCTAGGGTGTTTGCACTGGTTAAGTCCTACATAAATCACACTATTCTAGGCAGGAATAGTTACAGTAGCTGTTAGAGTATTAGTGCACAACTCTTATTGTGCTTACAATCAGATGATTTTGTTGTTGGGGTTATCAAAATGGGTTTTCAGTTTGGTCTTCAATCCTTCCTTTGTTTCCTTTGTTTCACATTGTTCTCAAGGGAAGAAAAGCTGTTTGTGTACCCATTCACAGTGGCCATAGAGCCGTTCTGATACTCTTTCCTCCTCGAGGATGCCTTCTTGTTGTAAGTCTAGAATATACAGAAAGACACATGGTTTTGCTTAAATAGATATAAATAACTGCTTCCTCACAGTAACTCAAGAAAACTCACAGACAAACTTGCATCCATCTTTTTTAAAACCTCATGCTGGTGAAAGAGTCTAACAAGCCCTATGATTTTTTGTATGAGCCTCTACTGTGCTTTTCATTCATCACAGCAAGAGAATTAGTTCACTGGAAAAGAAAAAGCCTTGGTAGTATGACAGCAGCACTGATCATGTTATATTAACAGTGTATGAGAAAGAAGGGAAATGGGTTTATGAGCAGGTATGGCAGAAGAATATACTCAAAATGACAAGTGAGGAAGGAGGCTTGATGCACAACAGGTGACAATCTCAAACAAAGCCCGAAGAAGCAGGTAAACAAGATCAGTGAGGGAAGACAGAAATGTGAAAGGAATTTGCACTGGCTGACATGCAGGAAGTTTTAGGACATTAAAAAAAAAATTACAGAGAAAAAATATACATGACTTAGAATTTGTGAAAGAGGCTCAAGCTGCCTGACAAGACCATGTTTCCCAAAATATCTATGTGAACATGAAATGGTAAAAAGTTAAAATACGAGTAAAACTGATGAAGAAGGTCAAGTGATCTTTAGAATATATCATCATGTTTAATTAGCATGTTCATGTACAGCAAGTGATATGAACCACGGGACTGATTTTAAGCAGTACTGGAAGATCAGATAGGGAAGCCTGCTGTTTCTCACCATGAATCACTTTTATTAGACCTGAAATGCTCAGATCTTTCAATATTTAAAATATGCAACAGAGCTTGCTTGTTTGGGAGCAGTAGGCTTTCTTGGTTTGATTTTCTGAGGATGAGAACATTTTTGCACAGAGATTGATGATGAACTACTCAGAATGCCACATGCCAGCTCTGGATCTGTTCAGACACAAGATAAGTTTTGTAGAAACACAACTCAAACCCCTAATTTTCCATATGGAAATACAAACATATGCCTCTAAAGGTGAGTCCAAACCAGGTTTCTGCATGTTGGGAGTTTGGAAGTTTCCTTGGATACAAAACAAGCATTTCCCCTTGTAAGAGCAGTAATGAACAATTCCTTTGGGGTGCTTCACAGGTTCACAGGCTGCTGTTTTATTTTAGAATGGAAAGCTGTTTTTTAGATAAAGCTCTTCCTCTCCCTTATATGAAGTTAAAGTTGCATTAGTAAAACACCTTTTTTGATGTCCCTGCTTACTGCAATTGCTAATTGTTCTGAATTTCAGATACAAAACATCAGAAGACTTAAAATTGGATGGCAGAACAACAAGTATGGTATTCTTTAAGAACATATGCATGTTACTGGAAGATACAAAAAGGATATTTGAAGCATATTTTTCTGTATACAGCTTTTGAATGAAATACAGCCAGCAGAATTCTACAAAGAGTTAATAAATTCTACTTTTACCTGAATGTAGAAATTTGTGAAGAGGATAATCAAAGAAATCATATAAGAAATCTGGAAATACAGCCACCCCTGAGGAAATGCACATGGCCAAACAACACCACAGCTGGTCTGGAAGATTGTCAGGACAAACTGAGTCTGGAGAGAGAGAAAAAAAAAGAAATGGAACACATTAATGCAAGGAGGAAAAAAACATTAGTGACCAAAATCTCATTAGTTATTTCCAAAACAATGAAAAAAAATGTAATACTCTGACAAGTTTATCTTCTCTGTCCAACTAACATTATAAAGTTAGTTAGCAGACATTCAGGTTGCTGTATTCTGCTGTTTCAGTGCTTTAATTTGATTAACATTGTTCCCCTTTGAGCAGTGGAGTAAACTATGTCGGTTTACTTGTACATATATTAAGGAACAAAGACCACCTTCTTTCTACTGACAGCTCTTTGGGGTTTGACTTCACTATCCTAACAGAGTAAACCTGCATCTCACTGCTTCAGCTGCAAAAGATTTGGGGTCAGTGGGTGTACACACAGATCCTCTGATCCTCTTCCACAGACAGGGGCTGCCTGGCATATACTTCCAGTATAAAATTCTGGAGGGAAAAGCTTCAGAAAATCTGGGGAGGTAGGAGGAGGATAGGCTTTTTGTTATTTTCAAGTATCTCTTTTGGAAAAAGAGTTTGGGCTTAAGTGCTGCAGAGGGCCTTAGGCAAATTGCATCCTTACATGAAGGCTACCAGATTAGGGAATGTTTATTTAAGAAGGGAAAGACTGCTGCCCTAACTGCTATGCATTCGGAACAGGCTGGGAAGTGAAAACAGCTATGACAATAGCCAGAGGAACAACCACAGCACCCAGACACTTGCACTCTGTAGCACTCAACCAACCACGATGAAGAATAGAGCCTAAATCTGGAAGGAAAAAGAAAAACAAACCAACCCACAAAGAAAATACCTTTGCTCCCCCCCCCCAGGAAACAATGATCCCCACTGCTACAATACTTAGCCATCCTTCAGGAAGGAAGAGTGCTAAAAAATAAAAGATTTCGAAAGTCAACACTCTAAACTGCTGCCAGCAAATATTAATCATCACCAGCAAATATTACTAAACCTATTCACAGCTCTGAGAAGGTCCTAAGAGGGGTGGAGGATGATAACAAAAAAACAAACCCAAAAATCTCTGTGTAAGCTTCAGTTTCCCCACCTGCAAGATGGGGATGACAGAACACCTTGTGTACAGATTTCCTTGTGGTGTTCTCTCATGTCATATACATTGAGACCTGGTTCTTGTGCAGTATGTGCCATACAGCTTATTTTGTTGCTGTTTTCACCTCCAAAGCATTTGGACTTCATCATTCTATGCACAGGAAACAATACCCACGAATGCAAGGAGTCCAGAAAAGAATTACAAGAGAAAAAGATCTGCCCAGTTAAACTGCAGAAAGAGACCAGAAATATTGAACAGTTTTTAATAAACCATTTGCAACTGCATGCAAAAGTAAGAGAGAAAAGCCATTGTCCCATACGACTAGAATGAAGGGCTTTGTTAGCTGTGGACTTCATTGCACTTGGTTTCTGGTCTGTCATCTCAACATCAGCCTGTGCAACCAAACACATTAGCTCCAGCAGGCCTGGAAGAAAAGCTTCTCCCTCCTCCCTGGTTAGTGAGTCCCAGAAAACCCAGCACTGAGCCTCCCAAATACCTCTACCTACACAAGATGGGGAGGTAGAGAAAGATCCCACACTGCTCTCAGCACTGATCTGCATACACCATCAGTCCCCAGCTCCCCATCATTGTGAAAACAGAGGAAACAGAGGCCCAGAAGCTGGATTTCTATCGTGATTTAGGCACTTAAAGATGCAGAAGGAACTAGCTTTCATTCTCCCCTCTTCTACACCCTGCCAAAATTTTCTAACTCCCTGAAGATGGGAGGATCCTATTGCTATTACTAGAGCCTGCTGAAGCCCTGAAGAGCTAATAACTCACCAGCTGCCCCTGAGTGATGTACTTCTTCCACCACAGATAAGGTCTCATTGCTGGCACAGCAGACAATCCGTAGTAGGAGTACATGAGGACATGGATAAAGCTGTTCAGTGTGGCACCAAAGTAAGCTAAAAAAAGGGCAAAAGAAGAAGAAAGTACACTGCATTACCAGGAACATGCTGTTTCATAAGACCTACAAAAATAAGTTCAAAATGTTACTATTTAAAATACAATCTTTCTTAGAAGAAAGGCAAGAGATGAATTTTTTTTCCCCCGATTTTTTTCCTGCTCACTCAACAGAGTGGCTGAGCTGCTTTGCAGTTTATATCACCCTTCTGGTTTTGTTTCCTTGGGCTATTCTTTTTCATTTCTTCTCAAAGGAACTGAGGAAGATGAGGAAAAGTAGACCCATAAACTTGGCCAACAATTGATAACATCACCCATCTAATTTTAGGCTTATTTCACTTCCTTCTAGGCAGGAGCCTATTTTGTTATCTATAACCCAGTGCAACAGGTAACTGAAGAAACTGCAAGCTGGCCATTTTCTTTGCCCTTTTTTACATCACCTTCAGTCATTGAAGAAACTTTTTGCTTGACAACAAACTGCATGACCAAGCAAAACATGAAGCTTGGAAAGGAATAAGAAAAACACACCACTAGAAATAGCACCAAAGTATTTTCAAGCCCACACAAACACAAGATAGACTCCAAGTATCTCCACATTTGATTGTTGTATAAACAGGGATTGACTTTTTGGAAAAGAATGTGGTTCCAGATGCACACTTTTTATAAGTTCAGCATTACTCACTGTTGTGCTGACAACATGAAACAAATACAAGTTTCTATGTTGCTTGGCTCAGGAAGCAGACTCCTGAGCAAATCAGACTCTTGTTCCGCACTGCTGGGAGTTCACATCCACTGAATTTGAAAAGGTTTCTTCCTGGATGAGTATTCAGCACAGCCAGTATCTATGGACTGCACATCTGAACCACAACTAAGCCATGCTAATGCAATTAGGAAACTAGATGTCAGCTAACAGCAACGAGATTAAAGAATCAAAGCAAGATAGCCAGAGGTTAGCAGGATTTAGACAAGAGAGACAGAAATCTTCCACTTAGAATTTATTTGGTGAAGTTCATTAGCACTTAGGGGACAAGATTTTAAGTGAAATCATTTGTTATGGCTACTGGTATTATGAGATTAAATTAAGAAAGTAACATCTCAAGTGATCCTGACAGATCCAAGGACAAGAGCCATCTATTAGCCATCTCGCAGTCAAAACAAGCTTCTGGTCCAGACTTGGAAAAGAATTTTATTTCATTAGAGGGTCTGCAACCACCATACAAAAAGAGAAAACAAGGTTGACAGGTATCAGACCTGGACTATTGTAGCTGCCACATAAATTCTTCAAACTGCAGTGACATTTCTTCTAGAGGCTCTGCAGGCAGCTTAATACTTGTGGCTATCTGCAATAGAAGTGCTTCAGCCATGCAGCTTAATATGAGACAATAAATTCTGCAGTTCAAGGTACCAGAGATACTTGGTCTGACCAATAAAACCAAAATTAGTCCCTTTGTTGCAAGTGTTCTCCATCATAACCCGGTACTTACAGTGACCACAAGGCACCCAGTTCATGACAAACCACCAAATGTTCAGCATTGTTGCATGGTGGTAGACATGCAGAACAGTGATCTGATGATTATTTTTCCGCAAAATGAAAAAGAAGGTATCCATGAACTCAATGAGTTTGGAGAAATAGTACCACCAGAGGACACGTATGATCTAGAAAGGAGGAAACAAGTTTTACAAGAATTGTACATTCTGGGGGCCTTCAACCCTTTTGCTAATCAAAAAATGTGAGATGGGGTATCAGTCTCTTCTTCCAGTTAACAAACAAGAGGACAAGAGGAAATGGTCCCAAGAAGGGCCAAGGGAGGTTTTGATTAGATAGCAGGAAAAATTTATTTACTGAAAGTGTTGTCAAGCATTTGAGTAGTGTGCCCAGGGATGTGGGTGGAGTCACCATCCCTGGAGGTGTTTGAAAGATGTGTAGACTTGGTGCTCAGGGACATGGAATAGCGGTGGACTTGGCAATACCAGGGTAACTGCTGCACTTTGTGATCCTAAAGGTCTTTTCTAACCCAAAGTATTCCATGATCCTGCCCTACACTGACTACTGTGATCTTCTGTAATGATTCAGCCACAGCTTTCCCTGTAGGAGAGCAAGGTACAAACCCATAGCTACAGCTGAAAAAGGATGACGAAGACTCTTTTATGAGGTTATTGCTGTTTACCTGGGATGTCATGGGAGAAACAAGACAATATTTAACCAGAGTTGGTCTTGCAGTGCTCTCTGTAAAGGAGAGGTCTGAACAGTGACCAGAAGAAATCATCACCACATCTCAGGAAGAGGAGGTGAGTCAGAACACCAAGGGTTGTATACAGTCTGAAGACAAAGTCCTTTGTTCTTTGACCTCAGAAGACTTGAAAACTTACAGATAATCACTCACCAAAATAGCAACTGTGAATATATTACAGATTATGTTTGGCAATGCCTTTGTATTGTAAAAGGAGAAAAAAGCATATAGTTTGAGCAAAATCTGCATAATCAACACTTCTGCTCTCCACTTAGACACAAGTGGATGCTATTAGCTTCATATTACCTTCATATCAGCTTCTCCTCCACTGTGCGTATCCTGACAGAAGAAATTGTATCCTCCTTCCCATACTCCTGTCACCAGCTGAGAAGACCAAAGAAGAAAGTGTCATTTGGGGAAAAAAGCTGCACTCCACAGCACATGCAAACCTCTCCAGCAGCTCTGCCGAGACATCTGGTGTCAGGGGACTCACGGGCATTAGTCTGAATTCAAGCCCCAAGCAATGACTGAATCATGAAGGAGGGTGAATTGACAAATGCCTCCAATTGGGGTATACCAGAATAAGAATAGGAGGTAGCATCTTATCCTCACTTATCCCACTCTGTGTTTGGTTTGCAGTCCTGTTCCAGACAGTATCTTAAGAAATATCTTTCTTTCTTGGGTGATGATCTCATTGTGCGGGAAACTGAACAATCACAGTGAAAGAATTTTTCTTCTGATTATTTTTGCAATGGGAAATATTGTATTTTTTAAGAAATTTTATACATGCAGATCTGACTACAATTTTTTAAACTGTAACAGAGCATATCTTCAGCTTTGCTATTCTTAACAGCTAACAGCTGATGTTTTACCATGTTGAGGTTTTTCACAATCTTTTAAAATAATTCACTCATCCCAAGTATGTCATATCCTTCCCAGTACAAGTGACTTCCTCCACAGGATATGATGTTCCTTGCCTGACTTTCTGGCACAAAAAAACCCCAACAACCCACCTCAAGTACAATGTAATGACTTTTTAAAAATAATGACCATCTATTAGTCATGAGAAGACAATGGAAAGCCTGTTTCTGAAACCTGTGGCTGAAACCTCTGGAGAAGCAAGAGGTCAGCTGGATGTCCATGTCCCATCCCTTCCTCCAGAGCAGAGGGAGAGGAGCAGACTCTGGGACAGGGCAGATGTAGGGGCAGGATGAAGGTGTGATGGGAGGAGGGAGTGGGTACAAGGGCAGGAGTAAGCCTCCTTTTAATATCACAACAGAAGGGATCATTAGATGTTGTTTATGAAGACATTTTCCTCTTGGGAATAACATGAGGAAAAGAGTAACAAATTTAGATTATTCCCAAGTGAAAAAGAAAATTGTTAGGTATCCCAAAAACATTTTAAATGCAAAGACAGATACCCTGCACAAGCAAGTTGTCTGGTCTTGGCCTTATGCCAGATTAAAAAAAAAGCTTTGCAAAGCCAAGGTGAAAAACTATTTGTACCATAAGTCATTTAAAATGATCACTTGATTAAAAGACTACAATAATTTGTACAGCTAAATGCTGCTTAGAGCTCCAAATGGGACGCTAATTCTGAAAGGTACAATAAAGATTATCACTTAAATGATCTGCCTTTCTCTAATGTTATTTCCTTCGTAGCTCATTTCCCCCTTAAATTAACTTTTAAAATACACAGTGAGCCTCTGTCATTATTTTTGACCTTCTGAGATAGAATTACTGCCATGACTATAATAAAAAAGAAGGGGGTAAAACAAAAAAAAAAAAAGGAGAGAGAACTTGTTATGTCATAACATATAGACCTGGAATTATCTAGTATATGAGATATGTATCGATACCACTCTGTCACAGAGCAGGGCAACTGTGAGCATTGACACAGATCCAAGCAACTTCTCTATGCAAGCAGCAAAGGAAGGACTCCTCTCCAGATGGTAAGGTGGACATGGCTGTGCTAAGCACACCAGTATAGAAGTGGCACCTTGCTGAAGTACCAGCTACATCCTGGAGCAAGCCTTGGACCAAATTGCTCTTAGAGCTGTGAGGCTTTGCAAGCACCCGCCAGTCCTCGGACAGAAGGTCACATTGTGCTGTGATCATGCTGTTAAGAGCTTACAGATGTTTTCGTACAGTTCTCATAGTTCAAGGAAGTGTTAGAAATATACAAATAATCACAACGTTTATATTGTAATTAATCTAAGTAGCATCCATCTATCAATCCAAATAGCATCCATCCTTAGCCCTGCAGTCCATAAACTTCTCTCAGCTACAGGCTAGCATAGTGAAACCCAAAGAGTGTTCTTTGCAAGTGACACAAGTTCTCTACCTGAAGCACAGTGCAACCAAAGGTGTCTGGATGGAGCTCTCTGAAGGGCAAAGGCACCCATGTGACTGCAGATGGTTTCCAGAGGAGCATATAGTACAGTGCTAGAGTTGTAATACTCTCACAGCCACAGGTGTTTAAATTATAGAAGCAATGAAACATTTCTAGGAAACAGCGACATCTTTTATCATATAAATAGTTACTACAGTTAGGAAAACAATTTAATCTCTCCCTTTCCAGAAGGAACTCAATGGTGACAAGCTGCTACTGCTGCCTGCTAACTGCTGCTGGTGCCCACAAACCTTGTTTGGTGTGACATACCCTGTGGGGAATAAACCCTGCTTGGTGTGACATAAACCCTGCTTGGTGTGACATACAACACACAGAGAGCAGCTGCTCCTGGGCCTGACACCACTATTTCTTACGCCCATAATACCTTCAGCTTGTGCTTCAGAAAATGAAACCAAAGGGCCATTCTTGAGACCTGACCACTGACGGTTCCTAAATGGCTGTGTGATGCCCAGAGCTGGGTGCACAGCAGCAGGGACCTGCTTACATGCCACCCAGAAAGCAATAAATGGAGGTGTCAGAACTTGCCAGCCAGTGCACTTAGTCATTGCTCGTGTTTGTTGTGGTTTGCTTATAGGATGGCCAGAGTTTTTAACCCCTGCTTACACCTACTGCACAGCAGGTCTTCACTAGTCTAGCACTCTTTATCTTCCCAGAGATGGGCTGGTGGCTCCTCAGCCACCCCAGGCTTGAGACAACCTTTCCTTGCCCATTACTGTCCCTAAGAAGTCTTTCATCTTCAGGTTGGAAGGAGCCCAGACTTGTTAATGGCACCACCACGGGCACATCTTCTATTGAGAAATTAACCCATCTCAGTAAGGCTGATTATAATAATTTTCACCAGAGTGAAACACACAAAACCAGACAGCTCCTTCATAAGCCAACTAAAATCGTACTCAAAGTCAATGTTCAGCCCTTCAGCTCCAGGGAAAACCCTGCAGCTTGAAGTTGCTTTTGTGTGCAAGAAACTTGTATTTCCTTCACCTACACTGGAAATTTCCTTGCTATACCACTTTCATTTTGTAACTGTTGCTGAATTATTTAAAAATGCTGTGGCTTGTTCATTTTTATCAACTCTGCTACCAGAACAAATGACACTGGCGCCAGTCTGAATGGGCTGTGGGAGAGGTTTTACCAGGGAGGATTTTATTTTCTCATGATAAAAGCAAAGTCCTAGACTTGCTACAGTGGGGCAGATAAGAGACCTAGCACTGCATCACACTGTCAAGGCATGATTGGTTTATGAGCTTCAAACCAGAGTTAGATTAGAGTGAAAAGAAGCAGAAGTTCATATGTCTGATCAAAGCAAACGCCTGAAGAGATAGGAAATTTTATCTTTACATGAACTCAGTCACCTCAGGACAGAGATAAGGGGTCTCAGACCGGTACAGAAAGAAACGGGGGAGGAAAGAGCAGCCTGGCAGCAAGCTGCGACCCATAGCTCATGTGCCATGGCACCTCTTCACCAAATCCTCTCCTTCCCAAGAGTACAGCTCTTAGGAAGCTTTTCCTACAGCATATGCAAGACCTCCCTTGTTAGTAAAATGTGAGACTTTGCTCAGGCTAATTTGGTAGGAAATTAATATTTCAGATGAATAAAGGAGACAGAAAATAGATCTTTTAAGAAAGTGAGCCTTCACCACTGATCAGATTTCTCAAATAGAAGCCCAGGTAGTCCAGATCACTTGGCTCATTTTGCTAACAAACATTCCCAAAATAAAACATGCCTGCATGCCATATGACTAGATACCTGGCACTCTACCTACTTTGTCAAACTACCCAGCTGAGACTCGAGCAGAGAGGTACTGGCCCTACTCACAGCATCACAAAAAAACTTGACTTGAGATCCCAGTGCAGAGCAGTGATTCAGGTGGAAGCAGTGCTGCCTCTGCTGCTCTAACTACTCCCACAGCTCTTTCAGGTAGAGCCATGCCAGCCAGCAGGCAACTGGCCCATATCCTGCAACCCCTCTGCCAGCTGCCCTGCTGCACACACCTTCTTCACCACACAGGCCAACCCTTGCTGCCCCTGCCAAAAGCAGAAATGTTATTTCCTCTCAAAGCTCAAGCATCATAAATTTATATGGAAAAAACAATTTTTGTTTCCCCTGGATGAGCATCCCTTCTTCCTGAGGCATGGCCGTGATGATGCTGCCACTGCAGCACTGGTGGGTGCAACTAGAGAAACCTCTCCTGCTCCCCTAGGTCTCTCTTGCCTTTTATATTGTCTGGGACAAGCATTACTCTGTTCTGCTAATACCAGAACTCAGCCCAGTCTCTAAGTACTCAAACAACTGATTTATAGCAAGTACACAGAGAAAATACTATCTTAGGAATTCCAAATAAGAAATATAAGATCTCTAGTGCTCTTCAAATAAAGCTGTATTATATTGCTTCAGTAGACCAAATGGTGCAAGTACACAATAACTAGAATTATACAAACCCCACAGCGTGAGATGACTTTTTCCCTCCACATTATTGCAAACAAACATTTAGTTGTAAAGGTCAGAAAACCACGTAGCTCATCTTTCTTATTCTACTTGAGAGGATGCCTCACTTTAACACCTTGTTGTGGGCATATAATATTTAAACTGAGCTGTGATGCTATGAATCATGACCTGAACCATAACAGCTATAACTCAGAAAAAACTCCAAAGCACCATTTCAGGTATATTACGTATAAGCTACTAAAGCAGCTTGTCTTCAGACATGCTACCAAACAAGTTTATAAGTGGTGATCTTTTATGGCTTTCCTCAAACTTGGACTAGAATAGTTTAATTAAGATGAAATGCAGAGTCAAAACAAGGAAGAGCACAGGGAGTTTCATCTCTTTTTTGAACACTCCTCTTCACCACTTCACTTTAAAAGAGAGTATGGGTAGTATAAACTGCTACTGCTGTATAGCTAATCCTTCAAAGCCAAAACTCCACAACTGATGTGACCTGAGTGAGGGTATTGTCTGCTTTGCACTGATACAGATGACTGTGGAGGCAGTACAGCTAGCTAATGTACCTGGAAGTGCAGGAATGTGACTTTTTTTCCCTGATCACCTGGCCCTTTGGCTCTCTCCCTGCAAACATCAAGCAGCACAGTGTTACCTCAGCAGAGCTCACTACCTGGCAGCATTTTTATGGTATCAGTCCCTTGCTGCAAAACACCTTTTGCCCTCACATCCAGCCTGACAGTGCTGCCAGACACATTTCATTGCAATTATCATGGGTTTAATAGTCCTAATAACACTGTAGCTTTGTATATTCCCATTTATAAAGAGAAGTATATTTACAATACCAATGGACACTTCCATATGGGTAACCTTACATAAAAGCAATATTCACTTTGATGTAAAGCATTTCACTCTATAAGGATAAGCCTTAATATTCATTGCATTTTAGTTGTCTCATTGCTTAAAAACATAAAAGCTATTCAGCTGGTTATAAATATGAGGACTTCTTCAATATATATGATAATTAATAGTCCCTTCTTAGTAACCGCTTCATGGTTTGGAAACTCTGAGTATTATCCCAAGGAAAAATTATTGGCTACCCTGAGAAAGTTTTATTCATACTTAGTATAACTGAAGAAAAGTCTGTTCTTGTAAACCCCCAATAACGTAACTGGAGGTTAAACTAAAAGATTATTATTTAAGTAATATCTGCATAAAATAATGCTGATACTGTCCCTGAAGCCCTGAGTGGCACTACTTTTAGACAAATTATACAGATCAACACACTTTTTTCTAGATTCTAAGATCCTGACAGGGAGATCAGAAATGGAAGCACATCAATAATACAAATTGTTCCAAATACCTGCTGGATCCAAACCTGGTCCCCGTGAAGGATTAAGTATCAAAGTTGTTAAAAGCCCAACTCAGTAATTTTTTTGACTAGAAAATTCACTACACAGGAGAAATAACTCTAAATCACTTCCCATCTAAACATTCCCCTTGTAAAACTCCATGTAACTACATAACTACAAACATAAAGGAGAATTACAGTTTGGCATATGCTCAGAAGAAAAAAAAAAAAAAAAGAAATCTCTCCCTTCTGAATGGAGGAAAGCTTCTGGCTAAAAGCAAGCCACAGTATTCTGTAAATTAAAGCCCCACACTCAATCATTTGCTGATCACATTCCTATTTACACTACCATAGTTCTTAATTTTCATTTTAATTAAAAACATGCAAATTCTGAGCCGAAAAAGTACGCTCTGGGATGTGTAAAACTTTACAGAGCCTAAATGTTTGTTTTGTTAACAAAGAAAGTAAGCCCACAGAAAGTCCAATTGAGTTTGAAAGACATTTGTATATTGAGGTGTTAAGTTCCAAAAAACAGATGAATCACAACGGCATTGATGCAGTTGTTTCAGCAAAAGTAGGAGGATGCAGAAGCAGCTATTCCCCCTCCCTTCCAGTTGCAGGGAATAATGAGGAAAGAAAGAGGAGGAGGCAGGAGATCAATGCCTGGCTCAAAGCCTGGTACCAGTAGCAGAGTTTGGGGTTTTTTTGATCATGGGTCATGCTATACAACACCATGCATACCTGCTGGGGACAGAAGGCACACACTTGTCTCAAAGGTAGGAAAGGATCTTTGCAGAGGGGTTAGCAGGAGTCACTGAAAGAGCTTTAAACTAGATTTGAAGGAGGGGAAAAGAGATTAAACCAGGCTCCTTAGAGATAAGCCTGGGGGCAGCACACCAGTTTTTCAGGGAGGGTTCTCATGAGGTTCTGTTTTGTCAATGAAGGCAATGGATTGAGAGCCATGTGACAGCAAAGACACAAGGGTTATTGATGAGTTAGAAATTGTGGAAGTGCCTGACAATGGTCATGTAGGAATCAGGGTTTCTCCCCCCAAGAGGTGGCAGGATCAGTAGCCCAGCTGAAGAGCATCTATACCAATGCACACAGCATGTGCAACAAACAAGATTTGGAAACCAGTGTGTAGCAGGAGAAGGATGACACAGTTACCATCACAGAAAGATGGTGGGGTGACTCACTGGCACAGCTGGGGTGCTACAAACTCTTCAGCAGGGATAGCTGGAAGGAGGGGCAGGGGGCTAGCTGTACATATTAAGGGGTGTTTTGGTTGCCTAAACTTAATGCTGGTGATGCCAGTTGAGTGTTTATGGGTAAGAACAGGGAGGAAGGCCAACAAGGCAGATACCATGAAAGGAGTCTGTTATAGGCCAGCCAGGATTAAGAGGCAGATGAAATATTCTGTAAGCAGCTGGGAGAAATCTCATGATTGCTATCCCTTGTTGTCATGGGGGACTTCAGCTCTCCAGATGTCTGCTGGAAGTACAATACAGCCCAGAGGAAACCATGTGGGAAGTTCCTGGAGTGTGAGGAAGGTAACTTCCTTACGCAGCTGGTGAGTGAGCTGTTGAGTGGGAAGGCAGCCCTCCTGGACCCGCTGCTTGCAAAGTAGAGGACTTGTGGGTGATGTGATGGCTGGGGGCTGTCTTGGGCATAGCAATCATGAAATGTTTTTAGGTTCTTGGAGAAGTAAGGAGAGGTGTGAAAAGAACTGCTGTCTTGGAATTCCAGCAGGCAGACTTTAGCCTCTTTAGGAGACTGCTTGACAGAGTCTTGGGAAGTAGCTCTAAAGGGCAAAGGTGTCCAGGAAGGCTGGCTACTACGAGAGGAAATCTTAAAGGCACAGGAGCAGACATCCCTATGTGCCAAAAGACAAGCTGGCTTGCCTGAACAGACAGCTTTGGCTGGAACTCAAGACAAAAAAGGAGAATTTATGGCCTATGAAAAAAGAGCAGCCAACTCAAGAGGACTGCAAAGATGTCATCAGGCTATGCAGAGAGAAAATTAGAAGGGGCAAAGCCCAGGTAGAATATAACTTGGCTACTGCCTTAAAACACAACAGAAAATATTTCTTTAAAAATTTAACAAAAGGAGGGCTAAGGAGAATCTTGAAAGGAGGTTGTAGTGAGGTATGTGTTGGTCTCTCCTCCCTAGTAACAAGTAACAGAACAAGAGGAAATGGCCTCAAGTTGTAGCATGGGAAGTTCTGATTAGATAGTAGGGAAAACTTTTCCCATCAAAAAGTTGTCCAGCATTGGAGCATGGTGCCCAGGGAAGGGGATGAGTCACCGTCCCTGGAGGTTTTTAAAAGACATGTAGATGTGGTGCTAAGAGGAATTGTTTAGTGGTGGACCTGGCGGTAGTAAGTTAAAGGTTGGACTTGAAGATCTTAAAGGTGTTTTCTAACCAAAGAAATTCTGTGATCTGTGATTCTGTGATCCTATCGCAGGCTTACAGAAATAGATGCTAAGAGTGTGTGCCTGATTAAACATTTAAATACATTTTGCACTCCAAAACAAACTGCAGTTTTGCTACTCAGTACTTTGCTCAATCCAACAAGGCAATCGCATTGAGCCTAATTTCTAGGCACAGAAGATTGCTGAAGGAGTAGCCAGGTTCACTCTGAAAAACCAAGTTTTACTTGCACTGAGCAAGAGAAGTGCATTTGAAACATTGTTAGTCAAGGTCAGCATAGCTGTTTAGGGAAAGTTTTGTTTTATACCATTCTTAAAGGTAACAACATTTACAACTATGATTTTCTTCTTTGAGAAGTGACACTGAAGAACCACTGCAACCCTTATGCAGTTCATTGCCCCAGCTGTAGGAAGGCTGTCCTCATAGATTATTTTGGAGATTATAATAATTCTAGATTATTTGATCCAATCCTTATCACTCTCTACAACAACTGGAAAGGAGGTTGTAGTGAGCTGGGTGTTGGCCTCTTCTCTCAAGTCAGTAACAGTAGGACTAGAGGACATGGCCAGAAGTTGCACCAGGGAAGGTTTAGACTAGCTACTTGGAACAATTTCTTTACTGGAAGAGTAGTCAGGAGCTGGAATGGGCTGCCCAGGGAGGTGATGTAGTCACTATCCCTAAAGGTATTCAAAACCCATGTAGATGAGGCACTTCAGGACATGCTCTAATGAGCATGGTGGGTTTTTTCCTGGGTTGACAATTGGACTCAGTGATCATAAGAGGTCTTTTCCAACCGTGACAATTCTGTAATTCTGTGATTTTCAACATAATCCAATATAATCAAAACAGATACTGTAAAATAACCCCAAACAAACTCCTTTTTCCCTACCTCATAAAACATATACAGAGAGAGCAGTGTAAGTCCAAGGTTGTAGACCACTAAAATACCCCTGCATGAGAATGGTTGCTTATTCCGCATGTACTTTGGTCCCAGCCACACGATTAGTAAGTACAATACTGAAAAGATAAAGGTAGGTGTGTAGTTCTCCAGAAGAAGCCATCCTTTTACTCTGGGATCTGAAACAAACACAAATATACAAACATTTAGATTTTGAAAGGGAAGAGTTCAATGCATCCAGAAACAGCTGCACTTCAAATGCATCTAGCACTGAAATTAACAAAGATGAAGGAAGAGGAGCAAGCACTTTCATTAAGAACTATAGTGCTCATTAAAAAAAAAAATTCACAAAACACAAGATTTTAGTTATTTAGTTGGTAAAGAAAATAAATAATAATTTTCCTAAAGCAGAAATGTTCCTAAATTATTACCACAATTATTTTTAAGTACTCATTATAATTTAGAACACCCAGACTTATGTAAATGGTCTTAGTATGAGGAGCACAGTAACAAAGGTACCAAGCAACTAAAAGCAAACAGAAAACACACTTTAAAGGATCAGAGCTTTGTTCCACCTCCTATGGACTTTGTCCTGCAGGGAAGTGGCACCACCACTGGAATTTCACTGGTACAGGTGCAGGAAAGATGCTACTGAAGCAATCAGGAAGAAAGCACAGAAGCCACAGGGTAGCACAGCCATGCACATTCTGTATAGAATGCTGATACTTAATGCCCCTTGGTCAGGACAGGGCCATCCCACTCTAGCTGGAAGTCCTCACCATGAGGCTACCATCTCTCCTGGTCCCTCTGCCTCTCCCTTGTACTGAGTAGGATTCCTGATCTCCAACTGTAAACTTTTTCCCAGTGCAAACCCTACCACAACCACTGCTTCTTTAAAAAGAAAGGTTTCAGAGAGGCAATGCTTTCCAAAAATATACAGATTTTTTTCACTGAAAAAATTCCGAGCAGCTGTAGTTATGAGGGCAAGAGTACTTTCATTTCATGAAATGAAAATTAAAATAAGATTTTTTTTAAAGTACATGCTATTATTAACTTACAAAGAAACCTCAAAGCTTTGAGTGAATTGTTCACCAAGACTAACAACACAGAGCTTAACTGATAGTAAGAATATCTATCAGTAAGAACTGATAGTAAGATTATCATAGCTGAAAAATTAACAGCTCTTCAGGTCAAAAGATCAGGAGCATTGACTAGACTTTTCTATGCAGTACAGAATCACATTTTTATGCTTTTCAGATACTAAAGAAAGTAGTCACCTGTCAAAGTCAGGACATTAGAGCGAAGCTGTTTCTCATGCTCTAGTATTTGCATTTTAATACCACTTTTATTTGTGCATTTATTTTTGGACAACACTTACCTCTGGGCCCAAGCCAAACATCCAGGTAGCTATTGATTGTTTTATCCAGAAGTTCCATTCTACAACCTGTTGAAATAGAAAGAGGACAATGTTAGTTCTTCAGCTCATGGAAATAGTTTGATGGCCTGAATAAAACTTAGGACTAACAAAAAAACCCTAATATACAAAAATCACAGCATACAGATACTGGACATTACCACCATATATACAGTACATAAAGCTTATTTTAGTCGTAGAGAACCACTGGAATAAGAGTAGTATTTCCCACTGAAGTACGTAGTCATGGATCTGGATACAAAGAAGCTTAAGATAATGAGTTTGGATTAACCTGAAGTTCTTTTTAATGCTGTATTTTTGAGAGCAAATACAGGATGATGTCTTGCAAGATCCCTCTGCAAAGAGGAGGAGGAGGACTGGATCTTGAGAAAGCCAACAACATTGAAATTCTCAAATAAAAACTGTGACACCCTTTTGATAGTCTCAAATATCTGGCAGCACTAGTTGGGGAGGAGGAAGGGAAGGAAAAAAAAGAAAACTGTCTTGGTTGTTGCTTTTCCAGATAGGTGACTGATTACAGCTCTGATTAACAGGAGAGCAAGAGATCAGCAGTCACCAAATGACAAAGAGAGCTGCAGAGGTGAGAGAGGAAAATACTGTGTTTTTGACATGAGCATCTCCAATTCCAAAAACTGCTTACTGCAAGACATTACTGGATAAAACTCATACAGCATGACAACAGAAGAGTGATTCAAATGCCACCTGTCAGGTCCTCACACGGCAGTACTTACTGGTAGCCCCTGAGATATATGCTGAGGCACATCAGCTGCTGTACCTCCCCTAAAGTTGAAGCAGAAAAGAAGTAGCAACACTTTCCATGAGCCAGGACAACTGCACATGATGCTCTTCTCAAGCAAAGAGGAAGTAATTTTCTTCTTGATTAAGAAAAAGCAACCCAAACCCCAAACAACCCCTTCGGTTTCCTCTTTTCTATCCAGAGCTGTACGGAACTTTCACTAAAATAATTCTATTTTCAATAAGATACCTTTCACTTCTTGATGCTTCTCCCCCTTGATGTACTAACAGCAGTTTTTAGTTACAGGAAAAAAAGCTAAGCAACACATAAGCTGTCAGTCTACCACAGCACAAATAGAAACGCTTACTTTAATGTAGTTGCCAGCAATGAAATAGTTGGCTTTTTTGTTATTGCTGGTTTTTTGTTTCGTTTGTTTGTTTGTTTTTTCCATTCTAGCTAAAGAAACATCTCGCTCCCACCTGTGAAAACCCTGACTCTAGGGGATTTCTGATTTACACAAGCAAAATGAATAGCAAGTCCTCTGGTTTTAGCCATCTGGGCCTGATGCCTCCATTTCTTTTGAGTCCAGCACAAAAAGCCAAGCAGGATGCAGTGTCTACAGTCCAAAGCAGGGGCATTGACTTCCCATAGGACAAACAGAACACAATGGGTTTTGATACAGGGATTTACATTGCATGGTCTTGTAACCCTTCCACCCTCAGCCCTTCCACACCAGGCAGGAGGGTTCTGACTGCAATGCCAGCCCATCGTTTGCCATGGAGCTCTTGGGGACATGTGCACCAGAGGACTTTGTCCTCTGCATGCATCAAGTCTTTCTACCACTTTGGATTCCACAAAGGAACAGCAGCTTCCCTGGAATCTGGTCACCAGGCATAAACAAAAGAGCTTGATTAAAATAACTCTGAGTTTTTTGTAGTTGTAATTCATACCAGTTTTATTTTCTGACTGAAGAAGCCCAGCCCAAATAAGTACACACTTCACAAGAAGGAGTATTTTTGGGATTATATCACCTCACCAGCTGTGATACACAAACTGAGTGCTTGCATGATCAGCCACAGCACTGGCATACTGGCATGGTATCCTAGGAATATGGCAATTTAACTGAAAAGCCTATGTGGTGCTACCAGAAGCAAGAACATCAGGAAGACTGCAAAAAAATAGTATACAGTTTCCAAGGAGAATAAATAAAATTATCCAGAGCAAGCTGGTTGGTTTTGGTTGGTTTTCTTGGTTGGTTGTTTTTTGGTTTGGTTTTGTTTGTTTGGTTTTTTGACTTTAAAAATCTGTCAGCTATTAAATATCACCAGAGAAAGCATTCCCCAGCAGATAATTCATTTTGTTGCTTGAAATACCCATTTACTCAATTTGTCTGTTACTCCTTTGATCCAGTACCAATTGATTTAGTTATGCAGCACTGTATCATTCAATAAGCCAGCATCTGCACCTTACTTGAAACTCACCTCTTTGCAGAGGAAGACTTCACATGAAAGAGTCTCTTTCACCTACAAATGTTATACAAATTTATACAAAAAATCTCCACTCAGAACTGACTAGATATATACTTATGTGCTGGACACCATGAAAATGCAGATATGAAACAATTCAGAATGTAGTAACAAACTATTCCCAGCTATAGCAAATACAGCAAGCAATGGAACTACATGTTCAACCCTTTCATAAAACAGGAAGAAAAAACACATTTCCCAAGAGGAGAATGCTTCTGCAGAGATCTCATCTTTTTTGGGCTGCTACCCCAAAGCACATTTATGTGCCAGCATTGCAAAAGGCACAGTGAAGGAAAAACTACTCCTGGTGTCAGTTTCCAGAATTTACAGAAATTGTTTCAAAAGGAACTGATTTGTGTAACAGAAAAGCAGAGGGAAACAATCTGCTTTTGTTCAGAGGGGGTCATGTGAAAATGCATCAAGTCTCCTGCCAACAGCCACACAACATTAAAACACTGCTTCAACAGCAGCAACTACAAGGCTTCTTTTTAAAATTAGAATAGTTTCCCAATTCAGAGGAACATCGACTTCCAGAAAAATTAAAGCAGTTGCCATTTGAAACACTATAATAGGCATATTTCTTAATACTTAAAATTACCAAATTCTGCAGCTCAGCAAATACGGGAGCAGATCACTAGCAATGCTACTTTACCTAGAAGTCATCCCACAGCAAGGCAGACTATTTAGTACCTATGGTCAGAGAAAGACCAACACACCACCAAAAACCCAATTATGTCAAGAACACTGTTTTCTAAAATAGGTATCTCTCTATATACTTATTTTTCCAAACCTGCCTTTCTACAATGGACAGGAAAGAAACCATCCTCTGCACTGCCAAATTTTATGGGCCCTGAACATGAGGGCAAGCAGGATCCAAGTCTGGAAGTCCTCAGGCTTGCAACCTGAAAGACACTTTTTGTCCTTCAACTACAAATATTTAATCCAAGAAAATGCATATCTGGCGTTTTAACCAAAAACCAAATCCATCTGATTTTTACACATATTAGTTAGTCTTCAATCCAGGCACGTGGAGGACTTCTCAGTTTCCAGGTATTCACATAAGTGGACATAAGCCAGATCTCCCATACAGTTTGGAAAATGTATTGTGGTTTTAATGCTCTACAGGTACACACAAAGATCATGGTAGTGCACCCAAAAAAGCCACATGAAGGTCAAAAGGACTGCATTCTTATTAACAGATGATAAGAAAGGATCCTTTGTAAATTCCTGACTTTATCAATTACGTTCAGTAGCACGAAATCAGCTCCGACTTTCTCTGCCCCTATAATTTTCAGGATCATGAATTAGTAGAGTTTGGGAATCCACCAAAAAAATGCATGAAGGCTACAAACAAAATGAAGTTTGTAACGTGTCTGCTGAGAAAACCAAGTGCTATGCTGTAGCAAAGCCAAATGTGTGCATTTGAACTCAGAAGTCTACCCCTTGACAGGTGACCACCCAACCTATCAAAAGCAATGGTTCAGGGGACCATGAACACTTGAACTGAAGCCAACAGCTTTGTAGGGAAGCCACTGGCACACAAGAAGGCTGTGAGATGCCAGTTCATGTTAGGACAAAAAAATAATCAAGGAGTTCAGAAGGGAGCTGCTATTTGAAGGCTGGAAGAGATGGAAGGACAAAGGCCTCATTAGCCTGGAGAAAGCTTTCTCCCTGTTCAAAAAAAGAGACCACCTGCAAGGAAAAAACCATGCACATTGCTAATTTGTTATTATTGGGCAGAGAGGTGTCCTTCTGTCAAACTGATACTTGGGCAGTACCAGCTGTCTCACCTTCCTGGGGTTTATATCCCACTTCTTCATCTACAACTTGCATGCTATAGGCTGATATACAGCACTTTTGGGCTGCATGTACAACTTACACATGAGAGGTTGCAAGAACTCTTCATAAAACAATCAAAACTATAGACAAGCATTAACTTCTCAAACTGAGAAGATATTTAAGGCTTAGGCTATGAGGCAAGGGCCTGCAGCCTTGAGGCTTGCACAACATCCTTTGCCATGGAGATAACGGTGCTGGGATGAGCACATGAAACCAAAAGCTCTGAGGGATGAAAGGTTTGAACAGAAGATACCAGCACATTTTTTTTTTTTCCAGAGATCATTTGCTTTGACATTGACCTCCTGAGGTCTGGCAGCCCATCACACAGGAGAGGGAAAACACACGCCACCTGAGTGGTAGACAACATAGACATGCAGGTTATTTGGATGATAAAACTCAAAAGGGGAAATATCCTTCATTATTTGAATTGGAACAGGAGGTAAGCATGCAAAGCTGCTCCTAGGAGGACTAAATATATTAATAGGAAACTTAGAGCAGAGCCTTTGCCTTAACGTAATATAAAACACTACTCCAAAAAAAGTAACAAACACACCGAGAAATCATAGATTTGGAACTCTTTGTATTTTGTGGCCAGCATTGATTTTCATAAAACTATTTCAAGGTCCTTTTAATTACTGGACTTCCAATTCTGCAACACAAACACAGAAAGCTAAAATTTCACCTTGCTCCAAGAAGATTGAACCCTGTCATTAAAATACTTCTTTTTAAGAAGTTCTCTGGACTTAGATATAAACAGTAATTTTGTTGATGTCCACAGAATATTTTGCATGCTTGGTCCACTTCTGGTGGTATGAGGTGGGATATGCACTGTACCTCAGGAGCCATCCACACCTGCAGGAGACAGGAGCACTATCCTGACCTTTGGTCAAGGTGTGGGTGGTGCCAGTGAGGCAGTAAAAAATACAGACCAAAGGCTACACAATGACTTGCTTTTCTTACAGTAATTGAAATGTACTTATAGAGGTTATTCATACAGGATACCAACAGTTTATAACCTGCTCTTCCAACACACAGCACTACTATCTGAGGAATGGGCTGCTAAATACTTAAGTATTTTACCAGCTCCTTGCCTTCAAAGGAAATTCTCTCCTACACTTTCCACAGAAAACACATTCATGGGGGGTTTACGCCAAGAAGTGATTTAAGAATTCTCATTCACTTTTTAATGTTGTTTCTTGAGTTTCTTCTTGGACTAACTTCAGTTTTCATGTACAAAGACCAGGCATGAAAATCTAAAGGTTTCCCAACCATTCCATGCCACCCTTTTTATGTAAGCCCAATAGCAGCAACAAATCATTTTGGGCTAAAAGCCCAAAGCACAAGGAGCCTGCTCCCTGTCTGCAGAATCCTACAGTTCTCACTCTGCTGCTCAAGGAATCCCTGAAACAACAGAGCTCAGTTTTCATGTTTAAAGGTCTGAACCTAAGTTCCAAAAAAATCCTCAAAATAGGAGTCTAAATAATAGCACTGGCTTCTGAGAACACTGTGCCATCAGGCCTGGCTGCTCAGCCTTCTTGGAAACAAGCCACTTTCTCCATTCTTAAATTAGGACTTCAAAACCTAATTTTAGGCACTTGATTTGGGAAATCTTAAATCGTGTTTCCCTGTTGAAGTGATGTTTCCCAGTCCCTGCCACTGCAGAGGTGGCTGCTCTTTTCCCTCCCCCAAAACCACAGTAATCATACTGCTGTTTGCTTTTGTGAATGTACTGGAACTGAAAATCCTCAGCTGCTTGAGAACTGGAAGACAGCACTAATAATCTAAGCCGTCAATCATTTTCTGTACATTTTCCAAAGCTGTCCAGTTTCTCCTTTCTGTCCCCAAAGCCTGAACTACCTCTTGTATACATTTGTTTTGACTTTCAACTTGTCACCAACCCCAGATTCCCTTTTTTCATCCTTTTTGAATGATCTCTTAAGTGTTTAGCATGCTTGTTGTTAGAAATAAAAAGGAATTTAGAATAAGTCATAGCCCATATTGATCTGAAAGCACAAGGATATTTATTTTATTGGAAACCAGGAGAAGCACGAGTGATGTGGATTTTGCACTTCAGTTTTTTTGAAATTAAATAAACTATTTTTAAACTTTATTTTGCAACTGTATCTCTAGCAAAGCTGTGCAGATTTTTGGCCCACCTTGCATCAGTGGCAAATCCTTCAGCCTACTGCTGACTCATGGGGACCCACAGTGCTGAGCTTTCATGCTCCCCTGCAGCAGTAGCATAAGAAAGTTTAAAAATAAATTACTTGTATAAAACTCAGTTTAAAGATGCAGGACAAAGGATAGAAGCTAGTCTCAGTTTAACCTTAACAATATTTCAGAACATTTGAAAATGCATGAGGACTTAAAGAAGACTTTGACCAGTTAGTAAGAAGAGTGATTTCATTCCATTACTTCTCCCATCATTCTACCCTCTCAAATCCTTCAGTAATGATTACCTTTATACAGAAACAGAACTGTGGTAAATAAAGGAATTTACAGAATATAAGAAAATATGCTAGAAAACAGAATAACTAATTATGCTCAATACCCAGCATCTCATTAATGCAAGATCTAATAATCTTGATAGGTGATTTAAGACAAATCAAAGGTCCTTGCAGTTTTAGTAGTATTTTCAGCCAATCTAAACTAAGTCAAATTAGGATGTGAAACACCTAGGATCAGTATATTCACGTAGATTTCAAGCTCTTGCATTCAACAGCTCTTGCTGCACCATAAGATAACTTCACCATTTTCCCAGAATAAAATGTTTGAAGGGGTGTTCTGTGCCCAGCTGCTGTGCCTGTACCCCAGCATTCCAATCCTGGAAACTTAGCATAGTGCTGTTAAGAGTAATAAAGAAGCACAGCTTGCAAAACTACTTACAGAAATAGAACAAGGAGCAAGAAAAGGCAAAGCCTGCAGGTTTATTCAACTGCTGTGTTTGTAACAGCACACAACTATAAAATGCACAAGGACACAGCACAGAAAACTCCTTGGCTGGGCGTAAAGAACTGGTTTTGTTTGTTTTTTTTTTAATGGGAAAGAAACAGAAAAGAGGATCTGTAGCAAACTAGATTAGATGGAAACGGGTAGAATTATCTGTGTGGCACAGGAGCTACAGGCTGGCTTCTCTGGAAGCAAAGTGAAGCATTTGCTATACAGCTTTGCTCCAAAGCCCTCCTCCCCAAGTGGTATGTGAGTGTTTATTAACTGCTACTGTTCTAATCTGAAGCTCCCTCTTTTTTCAAAAGTTGTGCTGGTATTGCAATGGAAAAAAAGCTTTGCTAGCTCACAACAGCAAATTAGCCTGAGGAAGCCTGAGAAGCTGAAGAGTGAGCTAGAACTGAGAAGGTGGAGTAAAAAGCTAAGTCCAGAGGGACTACATTCACTTCATAGAATGGTTTGGGTTGGAAGGGACCTTAAATATCACCCAGCTCCAATCCTCTTGCCATGGGCAGGGAAACATCCCACTAGACAGCTCCAACCAATCTGGCCTTGAACAGTTCTGGGAAGGGGACACCCACAACCTCAGCTTGTGCCAGTGTCTCACCACCCTCACAGTAAGAATGTCTTCCTAATATCCAATATAAATCTGCCCTCTCCCTGTTTGAAACGATTCCCCCTTGTCCTATCACTACATGGCCTTGTACTAAGTCCCTCCTCAGCTTTCCTATAGAACCCCTTCAGGGGGTGGAAAGCTGATATAAGCTCTCCCTAGAGCTTTCTCTTCTTCAGTTTGAAGGACCCCAACTCTCTCAGCCTGTCCTTCTAGGAGAGGTGCTCCAGCCCTATGATCATTTTCATGGACCTTCTCTGGACTCACTCCAAAAAGATGATGTCCTTCTTACACTGGGATCCCCAGACCTGGGGTCTCCTTTTCAGGTCTCTTATTCAAGTGCCACCTCCAAGAAGGTCTAAAAAAAACCTCTCTCCTTTGTAAAGGAACTCCTTCAATCTCTGAGCACTTCTCTCAAACCAAATTTTACTTCTACAAGAGAAGAATAAAGGTACAATCCCCAAAGCCTATTTTAATTACAGAATCATAGAATGGCTATGGTTGGAACCATAGCCATATGGTTCCAACCATAATGGTTGGAACAGACCTTAAAGACCATCTAGTTCCAACCCTAGGCAGGGTCAGCTTCCACTAGACCAGGTTCCTCAAGGCCCCACCCAACCTGGCCTTGAACACCTCCAAGGAGGGCGCAGCCACAGCTTCCTTGGGCAACCTGTTCCAATGAGCCCTCTTAGTCAAAAGGCTGCATTTTCTAACAACAGAGACAGTAATACCACAGCCAACGGGTCCAAAGGATGGAGAATTCCATGAGCAGTGTGCAGCTTCAAGATAGTAAGCTTTAACTTACTTTTTTTTTTTTTAATCTTCTTTGCATTTATTAGCTTGACATATGAAAGCTTCTTCACATGTGAAGCACTGTACAAAGCAAGATACGTCTGTATGCAAGTGATCCAGTAAACAAGGTTTAGCTATAAGGTTATCAGGGGTTCACATGCTGACTAAATACAGCAATCCAATAAAAAGCTGAGAAATTTGAGGTGACAGTAACAAAGGTAATACTACACCGTGCAAATCTGACTAGTACAAGGATAACAGTGCACAAAAAACCTGGATCGAGATGCCCTGCTGAGATGTGTAGCCACAACCCTGTGTTCAAACGGATAAATGATACCTTTTGATCAGTCAGCTCAAGTCTGGGAAACTGATCACACTGAAAAAGCACACACACAAGCCACCTCTAGGCAAGTTGCAGTATGTTAAGTATTTACTTGTGTGCTTATTTTTATTTCCAGTGAGCACCAGGATAGCACCTGGAATGCTATGGGAGAAGTGAAAGACCCTGGTGGGCCAGAACACACAACAATTCCCACAACCATGTAATACACTGAGAACTGGTTACATTCCCCAATAAAAATGATTTTCTACTCTCTTACCAAAAAGAAGTGCATACTGACACTGTAAGTGTACACCACAGCTTGCCTTGCTTGCCTTCATATGGCCAGCCACCCTATGAGGCAACTTTTCTATTTTCTGCTGTATCCCACTAAGACATGAGTTAATACTGTACGGCTGCAGCTGCACCAAGACGTGGTGCTTTCATTTTAAGATGCTCAACATCATGCCAGACAGTGTTCACTGTGTACAGTTGTACTGTCAAAAGAAAAAAAAAGTCAGGCAAGTACAAATGACTGCTAGCTTTAAGTAGCTAAAATAAAAAAAAATGTTAATTTTTCCAACATTGAGAGAACTAAGAGGAAAAAAAAAAAAATTACTCCAGGTATCACTGTAATGCCATAGCATTGTGCTACTCAGGAGAAATTCTGCTGCTAGGTGCTCTGTTAAACCCCTTGCCTTCAAGTCAGTACAAAAATAATAGGCTCATTATTCAGAAAAGCAACCACCTTTGAAGATCTTGCCTCCTTTCCAAAGGCTAGAGGATGTAACACTATGTAAGGCAAGATTTTGACCTTGCTTTCTTGCTTCCCAGGACTGACAAGCAGTTATTGAGAGTAAGGACTACACGTCCCCATAACGGGGCAGATGATGAGACAGGAGATCCTTTACAGATCTATCAGACAGATCATTCCCCTCTCTTCCCTTCTTACCATGAGAACTTAGCACATCTGTCAATGATGTGTTGCTAAAACTATGCAGCCAGCTGACAGCATTTCTGTTCCAGAAGCTCAGAGCTGAAAAGCCTGGTGAGTCCTGAGAAGCTGAATGTCCTTACCTGCACCAGACCTGTGCCAAAGTAACCACTGCCAAGAATCAGAAAATTTCAGGGTACCAAAACATTGCTGTAACAAGGGCCACTGAAAAAGATGATTGGATCCTGCAGTGGTTAGGAAAGAAAGGATTTCTACCTGTACATTTCCTTGGTTTGATGTTAGCTGCACTGTTGTAAATACTACTCCATCAGAATACCCTGTTCCAGGATTAAGTGCTGCAGTTTCTTGTATTTTATTCCTTGTTCTAAGAGGAGAAAGATCAACCAACAACTGAAAAGGAAATAATGCAGTGGTAAAGCTTGGTGTGATCTTATAAATGACTCTTTCTATGAACTTCAAATAGACTACTGGAGGAAAAAACCCACAGTGTCCACACATCAGGCAACTGCCAAGCTGTTTTCTACAAGCTCATAATATAAAATACTCAGGCACCTGCAGAAGTCATGTAGGGGATTCCAGCAACATAAGTCAATTTTTTCCAAAACACAGTCACTCTCTTTTAAAGAGAGACAGCAAATTCCTGGTGCACTAGAAGCTGTTCCAGTGATGAGCTGAACTAGACTGAACCCTCAACTTTACTGCCCCGGTGCAGAAGGTTTTATGAAATTTGTTCTGATGCTTTTGAAAGTATGAAGCAAAGGCAGGATCAGTACTGTAACTTGCTGTTTCTCTTTCAGATACAATGACCAACCAGTAGCCACGGAAGCAGTAGACAAGAAGCTTCCTTCCCCCCTTTACAGCTATCCTGTCCTCTGCAGGCAGCAGTCCCCTGGAGAAAGGGTTGTACCAGGTACACCTTCTCTGCCTTGTCACTTGTGCAAAGCCTCCCTCAAGCAACACCTCAGCAAATCACCCATTCCTAGAGATATGAAATTTGCTCAGTAGAGACATTTTTTCCAGCACATGCCCTGTTACAGCATCAGCTTTTAACCCTCAGGTTGACATGTCACCCTGTCACCTTACTCTCACTCCAGCTTCTCCATTCAGCCAGGTCCATAGCCAGATGGACAGACCCAGGGCATGCCGGGTGACAGGGAGCATCCAAAACCAGATTTTACTGCTGCTGCTGCAATGGGTACCTTCATTCTCTTCATACCTCCCCTACCCTCTATCTTGCCTGAAAGGAAAGCAGGATGAAACTGAGGTAGCCCCAAAAAACCAACCAAACAAGATCATCTTTCAGCTGGTTCCTTGCAGCATGAGGCAAGCACATGGGGTGACCAAGAGGTCTTACCTGACTGAAGCTGATCAAAGCCATCACACTGCACCAGGCAAACAACAAAGACAAAAGCAAAGAGAAACACAAGTAAAACAGGTAGGCAAAATGGTGAAGAATTTTTAAAGCAGAATGACAAATTACTGTTTCGCGTTGCACACACATCATTTCACATATAGGGATGGCTCTACTGAAAAGTGAAAAAATTGCAGAAAAAACCCAACCTGAAACAACAAAAGGTCATGCAGGATATGTTAATGTCATGCAGAGATTTCTTAAGTATCATTCAAAAAGCATGAACTGACAGATTATTGTACTGTAATAAACAAACAATAAAATAAAATAAAATAAAAAGAAAATCATGGACAGATTTTGAGATGTGTTAACCATGTTTCTGTCTTAAAACTGCAGGACCAAAGCAGGGCAGATGTGAGAGGGCAGGGACTCAAGTGGAAAGAATATTAACTACAGAGAGCCCCAACAGAGACCAAAAATAGAGTTTAAAAAAAAAAAAAAAAGCAGCTTCAATGTTTTATTAAATCTAACAAACACAGCAAAAGTATTCTGATAGAAATGGAGCTAATGAAAAGAAATACACAGAACCAGATGGAAAGAAAAAGCTAAACAGACAGCAAATGTGACCAAGAACTCTTATTACGCACTGCTCATCCTTTAGTTGAGGACCTTTAAGACAGAGGGGAAGTATCCCATGTAAGCATGTTGTAAGAAATAATAATCTGTATGAAACCTTACTAGTTATTCGAGATACACTTTGAATGCAGTAGCCTTAGACTAAATTTCAGAGAAGCCTGATTTTCTGATAATGCCAAATATTTTTCATTTGATGCACATTAAATTAATTAGATGATCAAAACACATTGTTAGATAATCAGAAAGTGATTTACACATAGATTAAAAAAAAGGTTTTTCCTACATTATGCTGCTTACAGAAAAGTGAAAACCTAACTTATAGTGCATTTTATGAGCCCTCATATTTTGGTAGGAATGACAGATGGAGAAGACTTAAGCTGCATTTCATCAGTCACACTTGTAAAGCAACTCTTTAAACTCTGGGCATAAGACAAGCTCTTTAGGCACTAGAGTAAAACTCTTGTGCACACCTATTACAGAGATGGCGATACAATAAAAGTTGCTCAGCAGAGAAACCCAAACCTTTAGATTCTGAGCGCACCTATTTTGTGTATGTTTTGTACAACCTATGTAGGATACAGAATGATGCTTCAGGCCATGAAATTGCTTATCTATATTTGCATCTCTCTGGAAGTCCCCCCCATGTCTCTATTGTTATTGCATGCTAAAAGCAAAACCCACTTTTGTGTAAAAGAACTGTTTCATGAACCAATTTTTCAAACATCAAAAGACAATTTCAGTGCTTGGAGGTTATTTTTCCACAATGTTTTCATCTCCCTGGAATACAACTCCTCCACAGAGATGTGTCATCACTACAAAAACAGCAGCAAAGGGACTCTTCACTTAAACAGACCTGTTATTCTGGACCAGCAAAGCTAAATGCTCAAGTTCACAGCCTCAAGGAGGAACTGGTATGTGGGGGAGGAGCAGAGGGAAAAAAAAAACCCCAAACACCAAAACCAAAACACCCAAACCAGATTTGGTTAACATTCTGCTCTCACACTAATGACTAACAGCTTAGGTGGAAACTTAGGAGGAAACTCAGCAGAGTGATGCTGCTGGAAGGAAGGACATGTCAGAATTGCCAATAGCTGCTAATGCTCCTTCAGCCCAAAACCCAGTCCTGCTCCTCTGTTCTGCAACACCTCCTAGGGCGCCAGGTGAATAAGATTTTAAACAGCAAGGCTTAAAAAGCAGCTAGAGTGAAATATGAACCTGAGAAAAGGAGCAGCAAGGAAAAATTGAGGAGGGAGAAGGGTAGAAACCCCCTTAACTTCATTGTTAAGCTTCTTCACACATGAGATTGGCATAATTTACATGAGCCTGACATGTTTTGTGAAACCAAGAAGTATTCATTCTGCACAAGGGGAAATTCATGATAGGTCTGCAATTGCTCAACTAGAGCTTAGATACGAGCATCTTACCTAATTAATCTCTCCACTGCATTTAGGAGGAGTGAGCCAATTAGATGGGACCTCAAAAAATGAAAGAAAAACCTTTGAAAACAACATTAGCAGTCCTTTCCTGTACCTTAATACAACCACTTAGCAGTGGCAATAGAACAAGAAATCAATATAGAGAAGTATCAAAGGGTGTTATTTTTGTTCTGTAAGGCATGGCCAGACTCATAGCCTGCTTTTGCTTCCTTCAAAGGCATATGATTGTTTTGAAAGGGCAGAAAAAAGGCAGAGAAAAGTTAGAGGTTCCAGCAACCTCTCAAGTATATGTAGAAGACTGAGGATGGCCTCTGGAGAATCACTCAGGAACCTGGGGAAAGCTGCAAAAGCAGAGGATAGAGCTATAGCCATTTAAGCTTTCATTACAAGTGATCTGACACCATCATTGCCTATAAAAATGGTTTATGCCCCTGCAAAATTTTTACCTCTAAGCAAGCAGAGGCAGCAGCTCATGTATTAGCAGAATAATGTTCTACACTAAAACGCAGTGGCCCTAACGTGATTCACCTGCATTATTCATTTTTTTTCTCCTCATTTTTAACTGAAGAGACAAGGTTTCCCAAATGCAGGCTTCCTTATTGACTTGTATAGTGACATCTATCTCTATATCTCTAGCTCCACGTCTGCTACCCTGTACATGGCTAATGTTCCCTCACACCTGTGTTTTCCTTACATTTCCTTAGGTTGCGTTTTAACCTCTTGCAGAAGGTGATGGGCATGCCCACCCATAATTTCAAAGGTTGTGGTTGAGTCCAGCAGTGAGGGTTGGGCAAGCCCAGTCACTTCTGCTGTAGTGGAAAGCAAATGAGAGGTTGCAGAGATTACCATCATGTAAACTATGCCTTCTGGGTGGCATTTCAGTGAGAAATCAATAAAACATGAAAAACATAAAAAGGAAAAAAAAAAAGAAAAAAAAAAAAAAAAAAAAAAAAATAAATAAAGATTTTTCTGCTTAAGCCTGTTAAAGAGAAATAGAAAAATCCATAAGTAACCCAGCTTGCTGTACCTAGCAGCTTATTTTCTGTCACTGTATAACACATGTCAAGAAAATAAAGAATTCTGAACCATGTTACAAGTGCAGGTATTTTTCCCATTAAAGAGGCTTCATGCCTGCAGTAAGTCAGGCTCACAGGACTAATGTAAAGCTTAACAACACTCCAAAAGGCTGCTGTACATGAGTGGACTGAGGGGTAAATATATGATGCAAGGGATAAATGCATGTCCCTAATTCAGGACAAACATCTGAGAGTTTGCAGCAGCTGACAGGGTCTGTGATCAGCTAGGAGGGACCTCTCCATGCCAGTACTGCCACAGAGAAATGAACCAGCAAACTGGAGGCATTCTCCATGAACACCTGCTACCCTGCAAATCCACATAAGCAGATACATAAAAATGCAGGCACTACCATTGTGTCCTTCAAAACCACATCCAGATTCCTGTGCCTCTACCAACACTGCCCTGTAGCTACCATGTGAGGTCTTGCTCAAAAGCCCCAGGAATGAACTGAGCATGTAGCTGCTTTTCAGTAAGCCCAGATGCCAAGCACCCAACCTAGCAAGCCACTTGAATTTCAGCATGCAAAAAAGGTTTCTCAGGTTTATTCTTCTAAAGGGCACAGTGATGTTAAGCACTGGAGAATGTCATCCTCTGAACTGGCTAAAAGGCTTAATTATTGCTATTTAAGTCAAAGGTTCTCCCTACTGTTTGGCTGGGATTTGATTCTCAAAATAACGATTCAAAAACATCAGCATTTTTAAAAACCACTGGGGAGCTGGAGATAGCCCTTGAGAAAAATGTTAACAGAAGCTTTCTGATTGAACTATGAGCATAGAAATAGCGTATTTAAGGGGAAGTCTGTAAAATTTAGTTTCTCAAGTTGTCATCATCTCAAATGAAAGCAAATCTGAGGACATAGGACCAGCTCAAAAATTAGATCCCCATGTCTGTACTCCTGTGTGGGCAACTGATAAAGTAGTGACAAATGTACAAGTAGACTTCTTTTGCTCAATCCTAAGAGCCTGAGGGCCTCATTTGATCTTCAAGGTTTATATCTGAATACAGATGTCATGGTTTTAACCCTGCAGAGGTAGAGGCACCCCTCCACCAAGCTGTGGTCTGCTCCAAAGTGGCAACTGTAGGGCACTTGTGGGAGGAAGGCATTTTCCCCTAACTAGCACTTGCTAGGGGCTCCTTGGACAACAAGGGCACAGCAGAAACAGCAAGCCAGTATGTTTGTGACAGCATATAGTAAGGGGGTGGGAAAAAAAACCAAACCAAAAAAACAACAACCAACCAACCAACCAAAAAAAACCCCAACAAACCAGGCACCAGTGCAAGTTTACATGTTTATGAATTAATTAGCTAAACAGATGGCCTAAAACCATAAGATACTTTGAGGTGTATTTGGTTTAATAAGCTAAACCACATTATTTTGCAAATGAACACTCGTTAGTTTTCATCTAACATAGCTAACTTCCTTAAGAACCACGACACCAGCAAAAGTGCCTGTCAGCAGCACATATCTGCCTTAAAAGCTAGAATATTACTTGAAATCAAGAGTACATCCTTTTTGAAATCAAGTCTATTTTTTCAGCAGAGAGCCTGAACTTGCACATAGGGAAAAAAAGCGATTAACCTCCAGTCACAGCAAAGACAGTCAGCAAGTGAAACAGTTTTCAAGGTCACGTAGGGAGAGCAGCACTTCCAAGTAATAACAGAAGAGTGAGAGTCACTTTGTTCAAATTGCTGACCCAGCACCTCAAAGGGTAGGGTTATGTAAAGATCAAAGTGCAGGGCAGAATTTGAAAATGCAGGGGAAAAGGTTTGTTCCACATTTATCGTAGCTTTGCACAACCAAGTTTTTGTCTTCTGTAAATGTTAGTGCAACTCAGCATAATTGAGTCACCACCCAAAGCCCCTCAATTGGCAGGGAAACGTTTCAGAATGAAGCTTTGGCTTAGAGGTCAATTAAATCCAGACAACTTTAGCATAAATACAAGTTCATGGAAGTTTTTTATATTTCTACCTACTCAGTACACTGTAGGTCATCAGCAAAGCTATTATTAATGAAGCACAAGCTCTACAGTTAAATAACTCTCTAGTAAGCACATGCAAAATATCCAGATGCAATGGGATGCTGAGATCAACCCTTAGTTTGCAGCACTGAGCTCAGCATAAATAGCATGATTCATTTTTTCTTGGAAAAGTGACAATTACTCTTAGCAGCACGCATCTATAAAATCTCTACACCTGGTAAAGGAATTTATTAGATTGCCATTATGCTTGATGCCTTGTGTTTTATACAAGTCAGCTATTTCATCGAGGAAATTAAATAGTTCTCCAAAGCACCAAACATGGACACATACTTGGGAGAAGTTTGCTCTTGAGCTCTTATTTATCCTGTAAGATAATATGTCCTAAATATCAAAACCCAAATAGAGAAATCAAGGCAAGAAATCTTAGGAGGTTAATTTCATCAAACAGATCTAGGGAGAGCCACTGTGTACACAGTTCACAGCAGCTTTGAGTTATCTCCATAGTACAATTGAAGGGCAGCACATATTTGTCAATAATAAAAAAAAAAAAAACTGTTTGTATGCCTTTATCGAACAGATATATAAATGCTCTTCTATTGAACATGGGGAACAAATTTCAGTGCCCTCAGATATATACACACCACCTCTACCAATCAGCACTTAGAAACTCCAGGGATGTCAGCCTCAGTGATGCCTCCTTAACTGCACTGCTGCAATACCAAATTTAAACAGCCTTAGAAAAGGTTGTAGCAAAGCAATTTGAACTGGAAATCCCTTTTTTATCAGACCAACTTCTAGGTAATTCATTGATTATCCTTTTCATTTGTCCCACTGTGTAAACTTACATCTAAGGGGAAAAGTGTTTGAAATAAACCGTTTGGATTCTGCAACTTTTAGCACACTTAAGAATCACAAAAATCAGCAATTTTTTTGTAGATGACAAAACAGCTCCAGGTTACAAGGATTATTTGTCAGTTTTGTGAAGTGTTTGGATGCACACAGAGAAGTGTGCTATTACTGGCATGCAGTAAGCATCTATTTGTTAAGTCTATTATATAGACAAACAGCTTTCAAAAAACACCACGTTGCATCCCAGAACACAATTTTGTGTATTGTAAAAACAGGAAAACTAAAGCATTACCGCAAAGAGATAAGGCCAACAGCCCCAAAAGCATTCCTCTGTTTAAACAGAGGAAAACAGTTTTATAGACTTCACCCCCTTAAAACTAATTGCAGAGATGACAATGAAAAAAGATAAAGAAAGGGGAGTAAGAGGGAAAAAAAAAAACCCAAGCCATTCAGTCATGCAGGGAAGGTTAAAGCAAACAGTACCATCACCCACCAATATATGCCTTCACAGTCTATATGAATGGCAGACAAATTAAATGGAGGTTTAATAGCTTTGAACAGGCAACAGAGTTTGCTTGTGACCCACCTCAAGAAAGCACAGCACTTCTGGGAGTAAAAACACCAGCAGAAAATAACAGGTAGAGGTATCTGTAGCTCTGCTGGAAGAGCACCCATGCCTCTCTGCTAGTTCAGAGAACAAACTCTCAGTGAAGGAAATGAAAAAAAAAGAAAAAAAAACCTGCCACCAAGAGCCCGTGTGCTCCAAAAGGCTTTTCTAGTCCAAAGGAGCCTCTCCAATAAGACCCATCCCAGGAAACAACTCTGTGCACAGCATGACAGGCTTCTTGCCGCTGTGGCTGGGACCCCTGGTGACGCAGCATGCAGAGCACTGCCTGAGCTGTGCTGGAGGCAAAGGGATGCCCAAAATGCTGCTGAGCCCACCCTCCAGCCTGATCATTGCCCTGCACCACCACACTGCTCCCACCCAGCCCATCAGCCAGCAGCAGGCAGGAGCAAGGATGAAGGCTCATCACGGGCATTCTTTTAACACTAGCCCCAAGAGGGACCAAGGGGAGAACAGGACACGGAGGCATGACACTGTTTTAATGTGGGATCATTAGCAATTGCTGTTTCTCTCCCCAGAATTTGCTTTAGGTTGGACATAGATGGTGTTAATTCAGAGACTGGCTTCGTCTGCCACAGAACAAGGATTGCTGAGACCAGTAGAAGGCAAGTAGAAGATGAGCATTTTAACCTTGTAAGCACTACCACTTTGATCTGTACTGGTGGGTTTTTCTCTAAGCTCAGCAGAAACAGAAGCATTTGATGTTGCAATGTTTGCCACCCTTAAAATGAGGAAGGTAAAAGGAGTGAAGTCAGCTCAGTACTTGTTTCTTCCCAAGGGGGCAGATCTCAAATCACTCAGCACCAAGCTTTCCACCTGTGGCTACCAGACTTCAGCACTAGGTCAGCCTAAAATCCTCCAATATTGTCAGTGCCACCATCATTCAAAAAACCTCAATCTTGAAACGTATTTCCAAAAATTTGCTCCTAGCAAGCCACGAAAGAACAAGCAATTACAGGTGCTAGCCAAGAGCCTGACAGATTTACAGTATTATTTCCAATGTAGATTTTTTTTTTTTCTTCCATTAATCATATCTTTTTAAAGTTACTTCCTGTTGTAAACAATACAAAATGAAGGTCAGCAGGAGAAGAGAAGATCAGACTGGAGAATTCAAAATATTTTATTTCAGCTCTGGCTGTACTCAAGGCAAGGAATGCAACACCAGGAATTCTTGCTGAGAAATGTAAAGACAACATCAGCTTACTAAAAATACTGCAATAAGTATACCCAGAGACAGGTTAGAAGGCACATAAACTAAGTATCCTTAATGATGCTACATTTATGTTCTAAATATGCAAGAGTTTTAGTCAAAGATACTTAGTTTGTTCAGCTGCTGCTATGTAAAAGATACTAAACCACACAAAGTGCAATTGCTTTTTAAAAAGCACAGCTAGGCAAACAAACCAACCAGCCTCTTCCTCAGCTTGTAAGACAAAGCTCCACAGCATATTAATTTCACTGCTGGTCTCTCTGGTTGCATTTGAATACTAAAATATAGGAGACTTAGTTGGATCACTTATGATAAATTCACTTAGCTACTTCTAGAACAAAAAAACCCAAAGAAGTCCCTAAGGGCTTCTAGCATGCATTACACACATAACATGTACCTTGTAAAAAATTTAGTAAAATCCAGCAAAACCTGGTACATCCTTTAGCACTCTTGATCCGTGAAAAATAGCATCAGCATATTCAATGGCAAACCCACTCCTAACTTCAGCAAATTCAGCACAGTGGTCCCTTTCATCTACTTCTCAGTTCATGAAAAGCTGGAAAGGGATTTCCTCCCAGCTGACCCCAGCCACCTGCAAGCACCACAAGTTTTCAAGGGAAATCCTCACTCTGTGTATGCAAGTAAAGCTGCCCCCAGGCAGAGCATGTACCTTGGCTATTCACTGCTCTGCAAACAGATTATCTACAGTGCACCCCAAATACATTAATACTTTTATAAGAAACTCCAACTTTCATTGCTAAACAGCATTAGATGATCATGCATGCCATAGGCTTAAGAACCCTGACCCAGCTTCCAAGCTTCCACTTGTGTTAGCAGTGCTGAGGACATGCTGGTATTTCTCTCTGGATGTGGATTTTTCCAACAGCAGAGAAGTCCCAGGCTGCAACTGCACCGAAAGCACAAACGTGGCTTAGAGCGAAACATCAGAGTTCTATCACCAAACTCTTCAGCAAGTCGGTATTAAAAAAAAATAAATAAGTACCTTCCCTCTAAGCTAGCAGCTTAATCCTGATGCAGTGACACCGTTAGCCAAACTTCACAGATGCAAAACCCTCCATCCAGCCAGGGCCACCGGCGATAATTTCAGCCAACCACTTACAGCAGGCTGGCAGCTGCCAGGTCCTGGCAGAGAGCTGCTCTTGCAGAGATAATAACCTCACCCTGAGAGCAACCTGGCCCAAAACTCTTGTGGAAAGGCTGCACTGCGCCGCCGGAGACGCCTGCACTGTTGCCCTCCGCTGCTCTCAGCTCAGGGCGTGTTTCAGTTTTCGCTGAGGGGTTTCAGAGACTTCCTGATCGGAAGCATCCTAATCGCAGCCGTGTCCCTGCCTCGTTTTCCCTCGCCGTCGCTAGCAGCTGGCCGAGCTCTTCGCTCACGTTTTTCGCCACGGCCCCGAGTACTCTGCTGCTGTACCGAATCCCACAGCACCAGAGATCACCCAAAGCCCTGGGAATCCACTCTAGCCATACGGGGCACTGAGGTCCAGCCCCGGATGGGTCGCCGAGCAGGCAGTCAGTACGCGCAGCTGCCGGAGGGAGAAACGCCTCTTGTCATCTGCCCAGAGCCCTTCTTGCTAAGCAAGCCAGGATGTTCCCGTCCTGCCCTGAAACTGGTTTTTTTTTTTTTTGTCCGCGGACTCAGAGCACCGATCGGTGCTGGAAATCTCTTCGGAGTCAGATCCTCATCTGCTGTGACCCTGAGAAATGGGGAAGGGCGAAGGGCAGAAAAACAGCCAGCGCAGGCAGGGAAGGAGAAAACACTTAAATCGCTCAGAAAGACGCTCCACATAACCCCGAGCACTGCCAACTGCTAATGCTGATGATGCCCGAGGGTTTCCAGGAGATGGAAGAGACAAAAACAAAGTTTTTAAGACGGTCGCTGCATACGCATCTGACACACTGACACATTTTTATCGCATGCCTTTCCTTTTGCACTTACTTCCTAATGAGTGTACTCCTTAAACATTTAGGTTTTAAAACGGGTGGGCACCTCTTAGAGAAGCACTGCCCACCTCCATGGCGTTAGTTTAATGTGGCCCGTCTGCCCTGTCCCAAACAGACAAACCCGGGAATTACCGTATCAGCGGCTCCGTTTCTGAAGCAGCAAGGCGGCCGAGGCGGTGAGCAAAACTACGGGCTCAGGGGGGGAAGAAGAAAGAAGAAGTCTTCCTTTCCGAGCCCTACAGGACCTCCCGCTGGCACCCGGCCCCGCTTCTCAGGCTGCTCACACCCGGCCCAGCATCTCGGAGAGCGGAGCCGGGGCACCCACGGAGCTGGCGTGATGCAGCCCCGCCACGGACACACACGCACACCACGGGGGGAAAGCGGCTCGGGGGGGTTTTGTTTAGAGCCGTAGCAGCGCTCAGTTCCCTCCCCCTCTCCCCCGAGCTTCTCGGGGAGGCCTCGTACGGCCAGAAACCGCTTCCTCGCTCTGAACGCTGCCCGGGGTGCGGTAGAGGGTGGGGTTCCCACCTTCCTGCCCTTATTATTTCTCCCGACCGTGCCCCGCCACGGCGGAAGGAGCCGCCGCCGCCCGGGGATGCAGTAGCCATGGCAATGCGAGATTGCATCATTCTCTTGAGTAACTACACCGGAGAAAAACGCTCCCGGCGAAAACCCCGTCCCTTCCGCCGCCCCGTCCCATCCCTCCCCTTCCTCCCCCGGCCCTCTTGCCCGCCGCTGCCGGCCCTNGCTGTAGGTCATCAGCAAAGCTATTATTAATGAAGCACAAGCTCTACAGTTAAATAACTCTCTAGTAAGCACATGCAAAATATCCAGATGCAATGGGATGCTGAGATCAACCCTTAGTTTGCAGCACTGAGCTCAGCATAAATAGCATGATTCATTTTTTCTTGGAAAAGTGACAATTACTCTTAGCAGCACGCATCTATAAAATCTCTACACCTGGTAAAGGAATTTATTAGATTGCCATTATGCTTGATGCCTTGTGTTTTATACAAGTCAGCTATTTCATCGAGGAAATTAAATAGTTCTCCAAAGCACCAAACATGGACACATACTTGGGAGAAGTTTGCTCTTGAGCTCTTATTTATCCTGTAAGATAATATGTCCTAAATATCAAAACCCAAATAGAGAAATCAAGGCAAGAAATCTTAGGAGGTTAATTTCATCAAACAGATCTAGGGAGAGCCACTGTGTACACAGTTCACAGCAGCTTTGAGTTATCTCCATAGTACAATTGAAGGGCAGCACATATTTGTCAATAATAAAAAAAAAAAAAAAAAAAAAAACTGTTTGCAATACCTTTATCGAACAGATATATAAATGCTCTTCTATTGAACATGGGGAACAAATTTCAGTGCCCTCAGATATATACACACCACCTCTACCAATCAGCACTTAGAAACTCCAGGGATGTCAGCCTCAGTGATGCCTCCTTAACTGCACTGCTGCAATACCAAATTTAAACAGCCTTAGAAAAGGTTGTAGCAAAGCAATTTGAACTGGAAATCCCTTTTTTATCAGACCAACTTCTAGGTAATTCATTGATTATCCTTTTCATTTGTCCCACTGTGTAAACTTACATCTAAGGGGAAAAGTGTTTGAAATAAACCGTTTGGATTCTGCAACTTTTAGCACACTTAAGAATCACAAAAATCAGCAATTTTTTTGTAGATGACAAAACAGCTCCAGGTTACAAGGATTATTTGTCAGTTTTGTGAAGTGTTTGGATGCACACAGAGAAGTGTGCTATTACTGGCATGCAGTAAGCATCTATTTGTTAAGTCTATTATATAGACAAGCAGCTTTCAAAAAACACCACGTTGCATCCCAGAACACAATTTTGTGTATTGTAAAAACAGGAAAACTAAAGCATTACCGCAAAGAGATAAGGCCAACAGCCCCAAAAGCATTCCTCTGTTTAAACAGAGGAAAACAGTTTTATAGACTTCACCCCCTTAAAACTAATTGCAGAGATGACAATGAAAAAAGATAAAGAAAGGGGAGTAAGAGGGAAAAAAAAAAAAATTACTCCAGGTATCACTGTAATGCCATAGCATTGTGCTACTCAGGAGAAACTCTGCTGCTAGGTGCTCTGTTAAACCCCTTGCCTTCAAGTCAGTACAAAAATAATAGGCTCATTATTCAGAAAAGCAACCACCTTTGAAGATCTTGCCTCCTTTCCAAAGGCTAGAGGATGTAACACTATGTAAGGCAAGATTTTGACCTTGCTTTCTTGCTTCCCAGGACTGACAAGCAGTTATTGAGAGTAAGGACTACACGTCCCCATAACGGGGCAGATGATGAGACAGGAGATCCTTTACAGATCTATCAGACAGATCATTCCCTTCTCTTCCCTTCTTACCATGAAAACTTAGCACATCTGTAAATGATGTGTTGCTAAAACTATGCAGCCAGCTGACAGCATTTCTGTTCCAGAAGCTCAGAGCTGAAAAGCCTGGTGAGTCCTGAGAAGCTGAATGTCCTTACCTGCACCAGACCTGTGCCAAAGTAACCACTGCCAAGAATCAGAAAATTTCAGGGTACCAAAACATTGCTGTAACAAGGGCCACTGAAAAAGATGATTGGATCCTGCAGTGGTTAGGAAAGAAAGGATTTCTACCTGTACATTTCCTTGGTTTGATGTTAGCTGCACTGTTGTAAATACTACTCCATCAGAATACCCTGTTCCAGGATTAAGTGCTGCAGTTTCTTGTATTTTATTCCTTGTTCTAAGAGGAGAAAGATCAACCAACAACTGAAAAGGAAATAATGCAGTGGTAAAGCTTGGTGTGATCTTATAAATGACTCTTTCTATGAACTTCAAATAGACTACTGGAGGAAAAAACCCACAGTGTCCACACATCAGGCAACTGCCAAGCTGTTTTCTACAGGCTCATAATATAAAATACTCAGGCACCTGCAGAAGTCATGTAGGGGATTCCAGCAACATAAGTCAATTTTTTCCAAAACACAGTCACTCTCTTTTAAAGAGAGACAGCAAATTCCTGGTGCACTAGAAGCTGTTCCAGTGATGAGCTGAACTAGACTGAACCCTCAACTTTACTGCCCCGGTGCAGAAGGTTTTATGAAATTTGTTCTGATGCTTTTGAAAGTATGAAGCAAAGGCAGGATCAGTACTGTAACTTGCTGTTTCTCTTTCAGATACAATGACCAACCAGTAGCCACGGAAGCAGTAGACAAGAAGCTTCCTTCCCCCCTTTACAGCTATCCTGTCCTCTGCAGGCAGCAGTCCCCTGGAGAAAGGGTTGTACCAGGTACACCTTCTCTGCCTTGTCACTTGTGCAAAGCCTCCCTCAAGCAACACCTCAGCAAATCACCCATTCCTAGAGATATGAAATTTGCTCAGTAGAGACATTTTTTCCAGCACATGCCCNGGGGTCCCAGCCACAGCATGACAGGCTTCTTGCCGCTGTGGCTGGGACCCCTGGTGACGCAGCATGCAGAGCACTGCCTGAGCTGTGCTGGAGGCAAAGGGATGCCCAAAATGCTGCTGAGCCCACCCTCCAGCCTGGTCACTGCCCTGCACCACCACACTGCTCCCACCCAGCCCATCAACCAGCAGCAGGCAGGAGCAAGGATGAAGGCTCATCACGGGCATTCTTTTAACACTAGCCCCAAGAGGGACCAAGGGGAGAACAGGACACGGAGGCATGACACTGTTTTAATGTGGGATCATTAGCAATTGCTGTTTCTCTCCCCAGAATTTGCTTTAGGTTGGACACAAATGGTGTTAATTCAGAGACTGGCTTCGTCTGCCACAGAACAAGGATTGCTGAGACCAGTAGAAGGCAAGTAGAAGATGAGCATTTTAACCTTGTAAGCACTACCACTTTGATCTGTACTGGTGGGTTTTTCTCTAAGCTCAGCAGAAACAGAAGCATTTGATGTTGCAATGTTTGCCACCCTTAAAATGAGGAAGGTAAAAGGAGTGAAGTCAGCTCAGTACTTGTGAGTGTTTAACCAATTACCAGCTGAACATCACTTACAAGGAATTTTCTTCCCAAAGGGGCAGATCTCAAATCACTCAGCACCAAGCTTTCCACCTGTGGCTACCAGACTTCAGCACTAGGTCAGCCTAAAATCCTCAAATACTGTCAGTGCCACCATCATTCAAAAAACCTGAATCTTGAAACATATTTCCAAAAATTTGCTCCTAGCAAGCCACAAAAGAACAAGCAATTACAGGTGCTAGCCAAGAGCCTGACAGATTTACAGTATTATTTCCAATGTAGATTTTTTTTTTCTTCCATTAATCATATCTTTTTAAAGTTACTTCCTGTTGTAAACAATACAAAATGAAGGTCAGCAGGAGAAGAGAAGATCAGACTGGAGAATTCAAAATATTTTATTTCAGCTCTGGCTGTACTCAAGGCAAGGAATGCAACACCAGGAATTCTTGCTGAGAAATGTAAAGACAACATCAGCTTACTAAAAATACTGCAATAAGTATACCCAGAGACAGGTTAGAAGGCACATAAACTAAGTATCCTTAATGATGCTACATTTATGTTCTAAATATGCAAGAGTTTTAGTCAAAGATACTTAGTTTGTTCAGCTGCTGCTATGTAAAAGATACTAAACCACACAAAGTGCAATTGCTTTTTAAAAAGCACAGCTAGGCAAACAAACCAACCAGCCTCTTCCTCAGCTTGTAAGACAAAGCTCCACAGCATATTAATTTCACTGCTGGTCTCTCTGGTTGCATTTGAATACTAAAATATAGGAGACTTAGTTGGATCACTTATGATAAATTCACTTAGCTACTTCTAGAACAAAAAAACCCAAAGAAGTCCCTAAGGGCTTCTAGCATGCATTACACACATAACATGTACCTTGTAAAAAATTTAGTAAAATCCAGCAAAACCTGGTACATCCTTTAGCACTCTTGATCCGTGAAAAATAGCATCAGCATATTCAATGGCAAACCCACTCCTAACTTCAGCAAATTCAGCACAGTGGTCCCTTTCATCTACTTCTCAGTTCATGAAAAGCTGGAAAGGGATTTCCTCCCAGCTGACCCCAGCCACCTGCAAGCACCACAAGTTTTCAAGGGAAATCCTCACTCTGTGTATGCAAGTAAAGCTGCCCCCAGGCAGAGCATGTACCTTGGCTATTCACTGCTCTGCAAACAGATTATCTACAGTGCACCCCAAATACATTAATACTTTTATAAGAAACTCCAACTTTCATTGCTAAACAGCATTAGATGATCATGCATGCCATAGGCTTAAGAACCCTGACCCAGCTTCCAAGCTTCCACTTGTGTTAGCAGTGCTGAGGACATGCTGGTATTTCTCTCTGGATGTGGATTTTTCCAACAGCAGAGAAGTCCCAGGCTGCAACTGCACCGAAAGCACAAACGTGGCTTAGAGCGAAACATCAGAGTTCTATCACCAAACTCTTCAGCAAGTCGGTATTAAAAAAAAATAAATAAGTACCTTCCCTCTAAGCTAGCAGCTTAATCCTGATGCAGTGACACCGTTAGCCAAACTTCACAGATGCAAAACCCTCCATCCAGCCAGGGCCACCGGCGATAATTTCAGCCAACCACTTACAGCAGGCTGGCAGCTGCCAGGTCCTGGCAGAGAGCTGCTCTTGCAGAGATAATAACCTCACCC
>JAAWXA010000001.1:75620733-76017675 GCA_038090715.1 Florisuga fusca | reverse complement strand
GGCGGGGCCGGGGGCGGGAGCGTGGCGGGGGGCCCCGCCCCCCATCCAGCCGTGGGCTGACTGTGACGTCAGAGTGGTGCGGGGGGCTAACGGGCGGAGGAGGAGGGGGGCGGTATGACGTCATGGCTCCCGAGCGCCAACCCGGCGGCCGCGGAAGGTTGGAGAGGGGAGCGGGGTGGAGGGGCTGTTGCCGCGGGGGTCTTGGTCAGGGTGGTCTGGGGAGGGGAGGGGGAAGGTGTCCCGGCAGGTCAGCCCGGCGGACAAGGGAGAAGCCCCCCGGCAACAGGTCAGCACCTCCCGCACCACCCCGGGGTGCGGGTGTGAAGATTAAACGAAGTGTCGAGCGGCTCCTCGTTAAGTGAGAGTTTTCCAGCCCGGGCGGTGGAAGCTGGAGGCCCCTGTGAAAAACAATAGGGGATAATGTAATTAAAGACTATCATGATGAGGTGAGCTGCGGGCCTAAATTAAAGGTCATCAGCAAACATGGTTGATCTGTTGCCTCTGTTTTGAGTAATGGGTTTTGCAGCATTGTCATGATTTTGCACGTAAGCTCTGGGCACAATAAATATGGAGGATTTTAATACGGTGGTATAATTTATAACACCCTGGTTTTGTGGTGTAATTTGGATGCATATTCTGAACTTATCCCAACGGTGTCAGATGTCTGAGGAAGGAACCTTCAAGCTTCCTCTGGCTCCTCTCCAGTGGCCAGGACACTCAACAAAAGGAAAAAAAATCCCCTATATCTCCTCCAGATGCTTCATTACCTCCACAAGGTCCTAATGGGGTAACAGTGAGGGAGTCTTGACATTAACAGAGCCAATGTGAAGAAAGTGGTTTGTTTCTTCCCCTCTCTGACGTATTCCCTTGTGATGGAAGATGGCCTTTTAATTACTTTTTTTTTTTTTTTTTTTTCCCCTACGAGTTTGTTCCATCTCTTTGCTAATTAAATAAAAATGTTACATAAATAAAGAACAGCTTTGCTTTGCAAAGGAGAGGACTCGAGCGGCAATTTACATGGGGTTTATTCAAGATCAAATATCTGTGCTAGATGGGAAGCAATGATCTGTGCAGTTAGCAGTTCTGGAAAGTTGGAAGAGGGTTTTCTGGAGCTTCATTTGTTGCTTTAGAGGAAGGCCGTGTAGGTGAAGCCATCAAGGCTAGTCATGCCAACCCAATGTCCATTAACTTCTCCTGGTCCTATGTCCATGGTCATTTATCTAAAGCTCTGTGTGTTGTAACCTCACCTCACCTGGTTGAAAATCAGTGTGCAGTCCCCAGAGGTGATGCTGGGCTGTAAACAGGCAACATGATAATGAAACATGTTTGCCCAGTGGGATCAGAAATTACCTTCCTTGAGCTCTTACTGGGACAAGGAAAAAAATACCTCTCAGAATAGGTATCAAGGCAATGCCATAGCTTTTACATAGTTTTATTTCTGTATTAGAGTATGATGTTAATATGAATGCCTTTTAAGTTGGGTTGAGGTTTTTTATTTGTTTTAAAGCCCAAGTTTCCATTTTGCTTTCTCTTTGAAGGAGCAAGCCCCTGTATGATTTGTGTGTGTGTGATTTTGAGGCTTTGTCGCAGTCTTCAGTAAGGTATGAGCACTTTCAGCTGCCCGTGGCTTTAACAGCCTGGGGAAAAGAAAAAACCCAAAAGCCAGCACAACTCTCAACTGAGTATGCCTTTCTGAATGCCTTTTGTCCAAGTTTGTGTTTTGGAGTTTCCAAGGCATCCCTTCTTTTTTGAGGAGAGCAAAGCAATCTTGTTCTTAGCAAAATTAATGTAATAAGGTAGAAGTCCCTTTTTTCTCACTTGAGCTGGAATGCCATGAGTTCATCGAAACATGGCCAGCATTAGGTCTTTCCACATCTGTAAATCTGAACTTGACTTTTAAGATGCTTTAAATAAATTTGCTTTCCAACAGGCATACCCATTTGTTTCCATGGTTTATTGATGAGAGATGATTGCACTAAGTGTAACTTTCACAGCCAAAACAGCTTTCTAAATCTGGAAGATGCTTAAATAATTAAGACTCAGCCTGGTGATTTTAAAATAAAAACTAAGCCATTTGCAACTTTAGATGCAAAAAGGGATGGAGCGGGGTGTAATGATTGTAGGCATGGAGAGGACTGGCTCAGCTGGGACGCAAGTAGCACCCTGTACAGGGGGGGGATGTGCTGCTGCCTGGTATCTGCACCATGTCCTGCCTGCGTGCTTAGTGCCAGGAGGCAGGGGACCATGCTTTCAGCCCCCCAGAGCCTGGTATGAACCCCTTTGGGCTCCCTGTGCTGTGGAGCTTGCCCTTCATCATGGGTAGTGGGGTTTTCATGAGGCTCTGTCCGCCCAGTGCGTCAAGTAGCTGGCACTGGAGAGGGGATACACAGCTGCTGAGGGGGGGAAGGATGAAACTGGGGAGGCTTTGGCTTTGTCAGCCTGATTCCAGTGTGTGACTCCCTGCCTGCCCACTGAGCTGCTGGTCCTTCCCTGTCCTGACCTCTCCAAAGTGCTCCTGCTGTTACCAGCCAGAGAACAGGTCACAGCATGGGAAATGTTATTGCAGAATTACCCACCTGGGAGAACTAAGCAAACAATGCCAAACGTTTTGGTACTAAACTTTTGGCATTTAACAAGAGGTAAGGGATGGCCAGCGTTGTTCTGTGCTGAAGATGTGCTGAGTAGTCAGCATTATACCTCTCCTCTTGGAGCATCTGCAAGTTGGTCCAGAGCAAAGACATCGCGATTGACCTCTCCACTGAGTGCTGATAAAATTGCTGCTGCTATGTTTGCTCAGGACAGGCTCATTACCAGAGTGGGATCAAGGATGCTGGAGTTCAGAGAAGGGCCAATTATTAGGGATTCAGTCAGAAAGATTGCTCGGATAGTTTTAAAATAAGTTTTTACCTGTGTCTTGTGACTTGTAATCCTGCTTTTTGAGAGAGAAGAGGCAGAATCTGAGAAGTGGAGAAAGCCTGAGTGACCAAGCCTGGGTAGCAGCAGAAGAGGTGACAAGAGGTCACAACAGATATGGTTATCATCACTAAATCAATGGTAAGCAAAGGGAGGAGGATAAGTAGATGCTAATATTTGAGAATACGGGCAGGAGGAAAACAGCTGGAACAACTGAAAGTAGAGTGAAGGGTCAGTGGGGCTGCAGTACTGGGGAGGTGAAGGAGTTTTGAGTAGGAATTCCACCAGTGTGGCTTTTTAAATTAGCCTGGATGAAGTGATGGAAGTGTGCATCACAAGTACAGAAGCCTGAACTCTTTTCTTTTTGGGGGGAAGGGAGAGTGAATTACCAAATATTTTCTGTCTTCTTTTTAAAAAATGTATTAGAAATTCCAGCTATGCCTCTTTAATAGTGATTCATCATACTCACTGTAATGAATAGGTCCTTGTTTTGATTAGAAACAAATTAATTCAGTTTTTCCAGGAATAAATCAACAAATTGATTAGAATAAATAACCATCTTTTGCCACTCAGTCATCTTAATGGGAATTTTCAGTTCTGCCTGGGTTTGCCTTGGCTTCCCTCCAGGCTGACTGTGGCAGCTCCATGTTCTTTATCAGCAAGGTAAGTGGAATACAATTATTATTGTCTTTAAATCAAACACCAGGCTGGGGTGTAAGACTTGAAATTTCAGCATCTCTTCTAAATATGGCATTTTCTTCTGTTGTGAATACAAATGTTTCATGTTGTTGTCTTCCATTTAATTATTTGTTCCTTGTAGAAAAAGCTTACAAATGAGGTTTTCTTCCTAAATTCATACTCGGCAGGTCTCATAAGCAAGTGGCTGGATGAAATTGCTATTTTGAGATTCCAACACAAAACTAGTGTGAACACACTAACACTCAGTTCTGGGAGATAATTGCATGATGAACTGTTGTTCACTTCTGAAGATGCTTCTGCACTCTTCCATTGATGGCAGAATTCTCACAAGCTAGAGTGGAGGCAGGTTTTTGGCCCTAACTCTGTTTGTAATCCAATTTCACACATATTACATTAACAGCTACTTTTCTGCATTTCCTCGTCCTACATCATTCTGCAGTGTACAGTGCTGTAGGCAAATGATTACTTTCAAAGACTGAAGACCTGCACCAGCTCCCCAAATGTGCCATGTATTTTAAGAGCCAGGTTTACCTCATAGGTCAGATGGTGTCCTGTGAGAGGAAAATATGTAGTTTATTGCCTAATCCAGGTCAAATAATTGACAAGTTTTCTCTGCCATTGGGGTTAGTGTGTTTGTCTCTCGCACCACGCTGCTTGTCATCTCAGAGAGAAAATTTGATTAAAGTCCACCTTTGTCAATGCTGCTTACCTTAGTTACTTGGGATATATGCCTTTTTATTTGGTGTCATCAATCAGCTACTAAAGCTTTGATTGCTCTGAGCTGAGAAGATAACAAGCCCCAGGGATCTTTCCACTATGAACTAGCTGGTTCGGCCCTGTGGCACTTCTATACAGCTGTCACTGGCAGCTGCTGCTGGGGCTGCTAATAGGGCATGCACGGAGAATTAAGAAGTGTTTCTGATGAGGAAGTGGTAAAGGAACAGGCAGTTTCAAAATGGGTATGAAGAAAGTGACCACTTTAACCTAGATGCACAGATACCCAGCTAACACACGCGGGTAGTGCCCATGCATCCTCCTCAGTCTTTCCCCTTTTTGGCAGTATCTACAGGCAACTTCAGCAAGGCAAGAGGGCATGGTCTTAAGTTGTGCCAGGGGAAGTTTAGGTTAGATATTAGAAAGAATTACTTTACAGAGAGGGTGATCAGACATTGGGATGGGCTGCCCAGGGAAGTAGTGGATTCTCCATCCCTGGAGATATTTAAAAAGAGACTGGATGTGGCACTCAGTGCCATGGTCTGGTAACCGCAGTGGTAGTGGATCAAGGGTTGGACTTGATGATCTCTGAGGTCCCTTCCAACCCAGCTGATTCTATGATACAGTAGGAGTGACTACCAGGAGCATTGCATTTACTGCACTGTACACAAACTGTACCTCTGCCTCTGGGATAAACCCAGTTTCTGGTAGGGCATGACCCTACTTTAGCCCATACAGGATTTTTGGTGACGATTGCAGTGTGTAAGGAAGAGAGCAGGAGGTAAGGATTATCTTTACCCACAGGCAAGGACCTTGACTGGATCTCACCCTGCCACTCCTCTGCCCTGTTGTTTCTGCTGCTGCTCCAGAGAGTCCCTGGAGCCCAACCCTGCCGTCTCTTGCCCTGTCTGCATTTGTATTCCCTTCATGATTTGGGCACATCTGCAGTTAAGAGTAGAAGCTCTTCAAGGGGGAAAGTGTATTGTAACTTCACTCAGCAAGCAGCTTCTGCTGTTGTAGAATGATTTTTAAGACGTAATGGTAATCACAGTAAGGTGAATAAAGTATAAATTGCATTACTTTGCATGAATAATTGGATGCCTGCTCCTTGCCTTTTCCTCTTACAGCACCTTTTTGTTAATTTACCTAATGGATTACAACTTCTATTCCTTCAAAATAACATTAATTCTTCTACAAAATAATAAACCCATCTTTTTCCACTGCAGTCTGTCAGCAATTTTCTGCTTTATCTTAAAACTGCTGGGGTCAGGATTTGGACCTGTCATGTTACTCAATATAATGGAGCTGATAGGAGTACAACACTGTATTTCCATTAAGATTATTCGATGTTCTGGTTTGGAGGAGCAGTTAAGGGCAGCATTTGCAATCCTTCTTCATGTGTCATGCTCCTTATCCCTTTCTCTTTAATCACAGCCATTGTAAATTGTGTGAGATAATCCTGTTGTTGAGAGAAAACATTGTCTTGCTGCTTCGAGCAAACACTAAATCTTACTGTCTTAATGCAAAACAAGAGATGAGGGAAAGAGTTTTTGTAAATGCTCTGCTTTATATGAAAACACCTACATGAATCTAAATGGCTGTTACTTCATGTTGGATTTTTACAAGTATTAAATACATTCAGATTGCCTTGATTCTGAACTCTGTGACACCAATTCTGACTTGACAGTCAGGATAGTTACTAAGCCATTATTGCAGTCATGGCTTGGAGGAGGATTTCCTTACAGAGCACTTAGACCCTGCTATAGCTCCTTTCCTTTCTCAGTCTTAAGCGTTCACAGATCTTTTCTGCATTTTGAGAAAACCATTATATATGGACATTTATCCCGAGTTAAAACTATTGCACAAAATTTTAACATAGTGTTTTATTGTGGTATCTGCATTTGTGCAGAGCAGCCTGAAGTGTCCTTTCCCTTCTTGGCTGCAGGATACTAAATCCTCAGTACACAGCACTGAGCCCTCCCCTGCCTATCTTCTTCCCAGGAGATCAGTTCACTGTGAATCCAATGAGCTGTTTCTGTTGCTTGCTCAGCCCACGTCCCAAGGTCTGAGTAACCTTTGTACCTCATATAAAGTGTTCAGATACCCTTTGCCACTTCTAAGGTTTGTTCCAGCCCTCACCTGGGAAGACCTTTGGTCTGCAAACTCTGCAGCCTTCTTGGGACCTCTCTGCTCTGCTCACACAGCCTGGGAAGAAGGAAAACTGGAAATGTATTTTACAGGCAATTGGGAAAAAAATGCCAAGTTAAAGATTAAACATTATAAGTAACCAGTGTTTAAGGGCTTTTCACATTCTCTGTGACCATCTTCAGAGTCCTCTGAAGATGTGCAGCTGAAAAGTGAGCCACCCAAACCAGTGGAAGTTGCTGATATTTCCAGCCCTGCTGCTGGCCTCAGGAGAACTGTGAAGGGATGCTGGGTGGGTTCCCCATCTGTGGGTTACCTGCCAGCTATAGGGAATAATCTCTGGTGAGAGATATAGCCCGCAACTCAGCACACTTTTTGTGCAGAGGATGTTTTAGCACAAGCTTGCTTCCTGTTAGAGGAAAAGTATTTTGGTTTTCCCAGGGAAGGAGGGGTGGTTTGGCTTTTATTCTCCTAGAAATGCGCTTTTTTCCCATCTGTGAACAATACTGGATAGAGGTAGGCACTCAGATAAATAAAGGTGAATATTCATCTCTTCCTCCCTCACTGTGCTTGTTTGCTTATACTGTAAATTCCTCAGAGCAGGAACTCTCTCCTGCTATGTGCATGCAGAGTGGACTCCAAATATTTAATAGATAGGAGAAGGATACAGAAATATACCCAGCTGGAGTAATTTTGGTAATGACCCAAGGAGTTCTAAGGGAAGACTGGGCACAGTCCTCATGGGCTCATCAGGAGGTCCTAAATAAGTAAAAGGTCTTAAGGGTGATTGAATCCATCCCCCCACCCTTAGGCACAGTGAGATTTTCCTGAGCATTTCCCCTAAGCTGTTCCTGCTGTGCAAGGTTAGCAGCCAGAGTGAACACCATGTCCCAAATGTATAGGTTGACATTGTGACTGCAAACCAAGGCCTTGTGTGGAAATCCACAGGAGGTCATGATGGGGTCCTGGGAAAGAAGAGGAGTTCTCACTTCAAGCAGAGATTGCTGTCTCTGGGGGCATGGAGCTGCTGGTGTTCAAAGGAGCAAGCCTAATGTACACTTCTGAAAATAAATTATACTAAAAACAAAACCCTGCTCAGTCTCACTAATTTTTTCCTGAACCCACTGTTTCCCTTGGAAGTCTTTCAGTCAAAGAAATACCAGTAATATAAAGAACAATACAGTAACAAGTGAATATTTATGATTTCAGCATGAAAGTAGTATTTTAATATACTAGTTTCTGCTTTCAAAAGTTTGTTGGGTTTTTGTTGTTGGTTTTTTGGTTGTTTTCATGCTGCTGATCTGACTTTTTTTCCAAAGGCTCTAGTCTTTTATGAACAAATGCATTTGAGTCTACAGTCCTGTCTTTTAGTTTTACAGTTTTTCATTGAGCCTTTTACCTGTTCTGATGACACCTAACATTCTTCCTGGGTCTATTTGGTCTATAATCTTAATTCCAACTTCCTGCTTATATAGTTTTTTGTATTTATTTCCAAGCTGCTAAAACCTGTTGATTTGCTTGCTGCAAAATTTGTTTCCAGACTTTTGAAGCAAATTTTCACTTTAGTACTTGAAAATTCTCACTAACAATAACTAAGGTTTCTTGTATTTGTTGGCTGTAGGAGGATGGCATGATTACACTATTATCAGAACTATGTTCTAGCCTCTCACATCAATATCCATCCTATTTATCTGCAGTGTGCTGATGAAGTGTTGACTGTTTTTTAAGTAGAAAGCTGGTATATCTATACCTGTGAGCAGCCACTTTTATGAAGATAACAGAATTATGTGACCCAGTCCTTAGTTTTTTTGTCTGTTCTTAGTTCTCTCATGTAACTCCATTTTAAAGGAGGCAAAGTCCTGTCCTGTTACAATTTTGAGTCTTGCATTTGAGAGTAAATTTTTCAGTGATTTCTGTGATAGAAGATTCTGCTTCTGAACTTGATCTCATTTTCTGGTGTGGCTCTATCAGTGTTCAACAGATGGATTGTTATTATTTGATAAATTTAAATACCAAGGTTTTATCTATTAAAATTTAGAGGAACTATGTATTCTTGTAGTTGTCTCATTTAAAATGAAGAGATATAATATGGTTGGATTAGTAGCTGGTTTTTATCTCATTGTAGTAATTTTATGCACTGAATTTTTCTAAAATTCAAAACGGTAGCAGCATATATCCAGCCTCATATTCTTGTGTTTTCAAACAGACACCACAAGTAGGCTTTTCTGTGCTCTAACAAATTGAATTAAACTCCCACAAATATATAAAAATAGGCAATTTATTTGAATTTTGCAGTAGTGCCAGCTAGTGTCATTATCTCCTGCAATGTGACAAAGCTGAAGACTCATGGGAGTTTCTTTCTTTCCTATTTCAGGTTGTCTGTTAAGTTAAGAAGGTTATTAGGTATCTTAAGGTCTACTTCACTTCAGCTGGGTGGCCCCCAGATTTTCTGAACCTTCATCTCAGGCTAGGCTTGTAAAATTCCTGCATTAAGGCCTCCTTTTTATCACATATATCGTTAGAACATGATAAGGACCAAAAACTTCTGAGAACTTCCTGTGGCTCATTCACTGCTGCCTCCAACCTCTGTGTGGGAATGACAACTGTGGGGCATCCCCAGACCCTTTCATCCCCAGGATGGCTTCCCTGTGTCAGGACAAAACAACTGGAACTAACTCAGAAATGCCAAGTTACTGCTCTTTAATGAGTTACCACATCTCTTCAACCACGGAAGTGGGTTGTTTGTGCTCATACTTCCTGTTGGAAATGAGAAATGGAGTACATCAGCCCAAATCTTTACAGACTGAAGCTCGCACGCTTTGCTTTTGCTGTAGATTGAGAGCTTTTAGCTGCTGCTGCTGCAAAGGGACTTAGGCAGCTGCAGGGACCACTTAAGTGTCTGAGCCCTTACAAATATTTTAACAAGAACTAAATTAGCTTCGTGTATACTGAGGACACATATAGTTGCTAACAGCTCTCCTTAGCACCAGAAGCTCTTGTAGGTGTCTATGTGAGATTGTCCTCTGTTCTCATAATAATAGTATCTCTATCAACATCCTATAATTAGACAAGTTAAAAATTATCTGAGCTGTTACTTATTGCTGAAATGTTAAAAAATTGCTAAATTCTGGATCCAGTTGTCACTGGGAAAAAACACTTTGGAACTTTATTTTCAGCATAGGTGTTGCCCTCACACCCTCCTCACCTTTTGCTTCAGTGGAGCTTCTTGTGTGGACTTAATATGCACGGATAGTTGTAAATAGCTCTTCTTGTCCCCTCACTATGCACAGGAGAAGTCCTAGAAGCTCAATGGAGTGTAATTTTTGAAATAATTCCTTTATGCCATCTGCCAGCCTAAAGTCTCAGGTTGTTTTATTTTATTACAGGAGTTTCTCACTGAATATGTTTATTTTCTGTGTTGTGGGCTGTGCAGAGCATCCTCTGAAACTCAGGAAGGATAATCAGTTAATTCCTTTATTCCATGTGGAGTGTCTGTGATTCTTATCCCTTGCAGATAGCTGGTGTGAGCTTTGCACAGCGTGGACAAGAGGTTCTAGCTTTGAAACTGCTGCCAGATTCAATAAACTGTCAGCTTCAATGTATTTTGTTTTCTTCAACCTAATTTTATGAGACAAAAAAGAAAAAAAAAAAAGCATCACCAAGGTTTTTTTCCTTTTTTCTATAACCAGTCCTCCTCACATCGTTTTGACAAGGCAGTCGCCTTGTTAGATGCGTTGTGTGGATCACTGGTTGTGTTGCTTTTTATAACCATCACATTTTTGCTCCAGCTCTGCAGTCAGAGCGTCGACGGCAGAGGAAAGGCAGCTCAGACTTCTGGCCCTGTTCTCACGAGAATAGTAGCAGGGGATTCATCATCAGAGGCTTTCTTCAGAAATCCCCATTCTTCACATAGTTTCTTATTTGTCTCCTAGCTCTTGGCAGGCTTTCTGCTTCCACCCACATGGAAAGGCTTTTCTAGTAACAGCAACAGTGTGAAACCCATTGAGATCAGAACTGTAGATGAACTGAGCCTAGCTCACCCTTTTGATTAGCAGAGAGTTGTGTTCAAAGGAAAGTGGGAAAATGGGTTTCAGTCAGAGACAGCTGGCTGGTTTCTGACACTGAAGCAGCAATGCTTGTTGGCCCTGGAAGCTAAGGTGGGCTGGCACGGCGTGTCCCTTCCTCAGACACACAGTTTGGACAGTGCCTGCTGAACTCAGGTCCTGCCCCATCAGCGAGGAGATCCCGTGGACCATGACCTGGGCCAGGATCATTAACCTGCTCCTCCTGCTTCCAGCAGATAACTTTGTTACGCTTGGATGCTGTGTTTTATTTTAAGATACAGTGCGTGCCTTTCCTCTGCCCTTTCCTCAATCCCAGCTTCTGCCAGAGTGGCTCAAAAGCCACCATCATATAATTTTACCTGCAGCACTGCTCTGATGAGGAAGCTCAGTGTTCCTAGCACCTGGACTTTAAAGGGTGACTGTCCTCTGGCAGTGGCAGGACTGGCCACACACACTCTGAAAGGCTTTGAACCCTGTTCTGTGAACATTAGCATCATAGACTAGTTCCTATGTTTAATATTGTACATTTATCAGGGTTTCTTATTGCACTGTTATATTCTGCAGTATATAGTGTATATTTTGTCATGAATCAGAAGGGGAAGCTCATGCTCTCCAGGTGAATTATGTGCATAACATTAGCTTTATAAAAGGTGCATCCCTAGCTCGTGATCACAGTACAACATCATGCACCTAATACTGTGATCCACCCAGAACTGTGTCCAGCAAGCTGCCCAGATAGAGAGCAGTAAAGACATTAATCTGTTGTCTAAATCCTACTTTAGCTTAAACAGGGGGTAAAGGCTTTGAGAAATATGAAGCTTGGCTATTGAAACTCAGCTTTTGCCTGATGGGCAGTATGTATGCAGTTTTCACTCCTGGTAAAACCCTAGATACATTAAGCAGATGACAGGTCAGTAAGATAGGTCCTTTCCTTTGAAAAGTTACAACTTGCATACATCTCCTGGTAACTGGAAGGTGAAGGAAAGGCTGGAATAAGCAACTGTGAGCTTACAATTGGGGAGCAGCTCCCTGCAATAATTTTGCCTATCTGATCTCTCCGCATTTCTTTTTCACTTCCCAGGGGGCCCTTTCTCCCCATTTGGACAGCCTTGCAGGTGACACTTATTCCCCTCAACAGTGTCTGTGACATCTTTTTTTCAGGCTATAGTGCCTGAAAATAAGTGCCAGCTTTGTCTGGCTGCCATCATACAGCTGGTTGGCTACTTCACCCATCACTTTTCTGCCACTGCTTGTTCCAACTGTCCCTTGTTGATGTTTGGCTGATTTCAGGGTTGAATTCCTGGCTGGAACCTAACTCAGAACAAGAAAGAAAGATGTGAAGAAAACTAGACTGACGTGAGGGAGTCAGACTTATCCCGGGCTGTTCTCTGGCACTGAGGATGCTTGTGCCTACACTGCCAGACTCACTGCAGGGCGACCGCCCACAGCAGGTTGTCCCTATATGGCCTCTTGGTTGAGAGTGATGCCTCCTTGTGCTAACTTCTGGCTCATGCCTGGGAACTTGGGAACTCATATTTTTCTGCTTTAATTGTCTGCAATCTCTCTAAAGCAGACATTGAATACATTTTCTGATTGTATTTTTTGTATTCTGCCCCCCTTCCTCCCAGGATTTATTTCCTTGCATTAGCTACTCTTCCATTGGCTGAATTTCCAAGTAGGAAGAAAACCATGCTGTCAGATCTCATACAGCTAGAACTGAAAGAGAGCAGCTCTACAATAGCATGTGTTGACTAGATCTCTTTGAGTTTAACATGTTTTTCTATTTGTCAGTAAAGCTGTAGAGCAAATTAGTGCTGTGACCATCCCTTGCAAATTCCCTGGGCAGTGGGAAGGATGACTCTGCTTCCCAGGGTCTCAGGAATGTACCTAAGGCTTGTCAGGATGAGAAGGGTAAGAGCCCCCAGAGTCACACATCTATGAAAAACCATAATCTACAGGAAAGTTGTCCAGTCCTATGTAACTGAGGACATTCCCACCCAGTTGCCGAAACACCACGGATTCAACTTAATAGGTAATATGCCAGAAAAGAAACACTTCATCTAAAAGAGTGATTTTTAAAATAAATAAATAAAAAAATCTCTTCAGAAACAAATCTTTAGAAGAGATAAGTAACATTGTTTGTTGTTTTCTTTTTTAAAAAAGAACAGGGACAAGAGGGGAGGATGTGATTTACATTTCACAAGACCAGGGCCCAGCTTTTTCTGAAACTTAAATTGCCACTGATTGTCACATAGAAGTAAAGAACCTCCCAGTGATTTAGACAAACCCTAGACAATGGATTCATGTGGCAAACTAATAACTAATTACATCACTTTGAGCAAAAGCTATCAAAACCACTATACTTTCAATTTTCCCACTTTAAAAGTCATTTTATCTCAAAAACATGTTTTGTGAAAGGGAAATAAGCAAATTGTGTGCTCAGTTCAGTTTTATCTACCAGGCAACACTTCTGCATTCTGTAAAAACTGTAAGTTGAGGAGTGAAATTACAGACACCAGGAATGATGGTGGGAGAGCAGGGCTGCCCTGGCTTGGTAGCTCAGTGCTTGCCAGCCGAATCACGAATCCCAAATCCCGATGCTGGGAGTGGCATTCCTGTCATGGTGCCTGCTCTGAGGGCGATCGTGGCACCTCAGGTGTGGGCGGCCGGCCCAGCCCTTGCCGGGAACCTCGTGTTTTGTTTTCCACGGCGTTAGTCAGCTCTGCCTCTTGGCCTCCTGCCTCAGGATGTGCCGTTGCAGGCCACACCCTGAGGTACTTCGAGGCATGGGTTGGTTTTTTTTTTGTTTGTTTGTTTGGTTTTTTCCGTCAAGGCCAAAAGGTACTTGTTAAATCCCAGGAGATTCTTTCTCTCATGGAAGCTCCTGGGAGGTGCCCGGAGGGCAGCTGGAGCTGATGATAGCATTCCGGGTGGAGGTTACAGCCGATATGTAGTGAGTAATGAGTTGTGTCATGCCCTCTTCACATTGCTTTAGCCTTAGGTGTGGTGCAAATGTGCCCAGCCCAGCTACAGGGTAAGCAGTACCTGGTACCATCCATCCCTCTGGGGTGCACAGAGAAGGTGGGACCGGGGGAGGAATCACAGAGTTCCCAGAACAGGAGGTGTGAGGTCCTGACCCCTGCTTTTGCAAAGGAATGCGAGGACTGGAAAAGGGGTTTCTTACAAGGCTTCTGCTGCAAGCCACTCACCTTAAGGAGGGAAATCAACTGGCATTATTCAGAGCCCACCCTGCCCAGAAGTCTGGGACTCAGATTGTATCCATCCTTGTCTAGTATCTTTCTGTTGGCTGCATCCATTTGCAGGGGAGTTTTGTGTAAGTAACTTGAACCTCGACTGGGGATTTTCTACCCCCCACCAACTGTCCTGCTGAGTCACGTCTCCTCCAGGCTGTCAATCTGTACTCCTGTAACCATGGCTGCTGAGTCCAACCTTACAGCCCAGCACAGGGGAGGTTGGAGCTTCACTCACCAAAGAACACAGAAGTCTCTTTTTTCACACTGGATTTGTGTGGTCATGTTGTCATCTTAATTTAAGAACAGATCGATCCTTGTGGTCATGACCAAAGTTTCTTCGTCAGGCCTGGATTAATCCCTCAGATAAATCCAGATCATAAAAGCATTCACCCATTGCGTACACATTTTTTTCAACAGGATTACTAGCACTGCTCGCCTCTCCCTGCAGGTACTTTCAGAACATCCTCTTTTTCTTCTAAAACTATGCACTTCCTTCCTGTGCCTTCCCTACTTTTTACGTTATATAATATCACCAACATGACAAATACTTATGGTGTTGGGACACAGTTCATTTTAGTCAGCTGAGAAACAGGATCGAAAAACAAGCAGAGAAATTAAAACTGAAACCTGGTGGAAGCGATGCAGAACACTGGAAAGAAAAAAAAGGTAAGTTGTTTGAAGGACAAAGCTGAAGAGCAGAAAGAAATCAGATAAGGTCTGAAGAGATGGCAATGAGGAAGTGCTGCTTGGAAAAGAAGATGATATTTTGAAGAGGCTAACTTAACTGTAGACTGTAAAGAACACAGCCATTCATAGAAAATCTATTTTAACTTTCTCTTTTTGAAGTACCTTTGGCAAACCCCCAAAACACAAATAAATTATTTTAAAACAGCAATAGAAGTTGTTATTGAGCTTTCTGGGAAACATTTACTAGCACTAACAGTCTAAGCAGCTGAAAGCAAACAGTCTCCCCAGCTTCTCCAAGCACCCAAGTCCTCCTCCCAAAGAAAGGCAAAAGACCAGAAGGAAAAGGAGCTCAGGGTCTGTCATCACTTCTGCTTGGCTCTCTGCTTGGTCACAGTGCAAAGGACAAATGGTGGGAGAGCTGGTGAGCATGACAGGCAGCATAGGGCTGTGCAGCAGCTCGCCAGCAGCTAATCACATAGCTCTTGCCATTACTGGCCACCAGCAACCGATTTATAGGGTGCTGATTGTCAGCCTAGGTGTTTTCCAGCCTGCATGGTTGCATCCCACCTGCTGAAATAATAACCTTCAGCAGTTTGAACTACATTTGGTATCTTTCTGCATGTCCTGGCATAAGCTGCTGGGGAGACGTGTTCATGCCATGTGGCTGCAGCACCCAGCTGACAGGGTATAGGAGATGCTCTCCTCCTTCTGCCTCTCTCAGTTCTTTCATGTCTTTGAGCAAGGCAGTTAATAATTTTGCAATGATTTTGAGTCACACAACTGGGAATAGCTCTTAAGATCCAAAATATGGCCTCAGCTTTGTTAGGGGCTTCATGTTTCCAGTCAGAAGAGAGCCCTGTGTGTAAGTGCCACCTAGTATTTAAGGAAGTGTATGTGCAGCCAATTGGACATACGTGCCTTGAAAGCTTCCCAGGTGACAGCCTCCTGGGAAGACTCCATTACCTGTTTGCTTTCACCTACTGGATAATCATGTAAAACCTGTTAGCTGCAGGGACTGAAATAGCAACTGTTCTCTCACAAGTGCCACAGGCTGAGAAGACAAGGCCGGACATGCTGATGCTGCAAGTGGGAGCAGGCCAGGGAGCACTCCCTCCCCAAACCCAGCACTTGCCCACCCTGGTCCCACTTCACTCTCCCACCTTTTTCAGCACACTTGAATTTTGCTGATGCCACTGAGAAACCTGGAGCTGGCTGTCACATGCCCAGCTACAGCGCTTCAGTTGGTGAACAGTAACTCATTGATCATGGTCATTTACCCTCAGCATACCACTGCGAGAAAATGGATCGCATTCTTCTGTCAGTGCTGTTTGAGCACTTGCACAACTTCCAAGAGGTTACACGAGGAGAGGATCTGGTCCCTAATCTTCCAGGGTACTCACAGTTGCTACTCGGAGCTCCTCCTCCAAATCCTCTGAGGTCTCAGGCAGTTTTCCTGTTGCAAATTGCCCTGGAAGCAGGAAAAAAAAATCTGTTGAGGTAAGCTTGGCTTAATGTTTCATTGTTCCTTTGTTTTTAAACCTGCGGAAGCTGATTTGTCTGCTGCCATCCAGTTAGAGAGGAACAACTGCTTGAAAAAAACAAAAAAACCCCACCTCTGGAAACACAAGGGAAAGAAATTAAACATGAATGACCATAAGCCCAAAGAGTATCATATCTGAAAAAAAAGAAAAAATAAATAGATTTCTTTCTACTGCATAAAAAGCAAACTGCATGTTTTTCACCCCATGAGAATAAATACTTTTTTTGTTGTTGTTGTTCAAAAATGGTGGTATCAGTAGGGAGGAGAAAGAGTTTTAATGGCTCACTGGGGGAAAACAGCATCAGCACTTCCAGTCTGTCAGCAGAACCTTCCCCAGCCTTGGCAAGCAGCCAGACCCCTCTGCTGCATGGCCAGGGTGTGCTTGCACTTCTCCAGAAAGTCATGTTTTTCCCTTTCCCCTCCCAGCTGATGAGATCAGTGTCTTCTCTGAGGTCACTGAATAAGCCTGTTAGATAAGCACAAGGTATTATTAACATAGAAATATTCCTAAGCTGAACTTATGATTTTTCACAAATGTACCAAGGATATTCAGACACAATATTTCTTGCCAGGCAGCAACTGAAGAACCCAAACTTATGATAATAGCTACAAATTTATTTTTGTGGTCCATGGAGCTTTAGTGAAAGCAGAGGGATGAGTTCTAAAGTCTGCAGACTCCTTTGCTTGATTTCTTATTCATTCTTCCAGGATCCACAATACATTCAGCTTACAACAAGCGGCAATTTTGTTTTTGTTATAAAAACAACACAAATGAATAGTTTTCACCTCAAAATCTTAAATTGTTTGCTAATCTTAACTACCAAAAGATTAGAATAATTTAAGACAAACCACTTGAAAAACTCTGAGACCTAATTATGATTTTGTGTCCTCTGGCAGTGGGAAAAATCTTTAAAATGGGGGTACACTGCAGGCTATTTTACCTTGTCAGAAGGATGCATGTAAATCCATGTGTCAGTATTTGAAATTATATGCCATTCTCATCCCTCCTCAAATCCAACATTCAAAAGGGGAAAATGGTCCTCAAAACCAGCTTTCTACCCATTTGTTGCTTATGTCTTCTATAGCAGAGAGGACTGGGCAGCAGGCACCCATGTTGCACTCCTGGTCTGCATTTCTATTATAAAGATGTTAAGTAATTTTTTTTCCCAATATATATGAAGTGTATTTGCAAAAGACTTTGAGGATGTTGCCTTTATGCATTTAAATAAACCATGAGTAGAGGCATAGGTTATGTAAAATTACCAGTGAATGGACGAGCAAGTAAGAATAACAAAAGACAATCTGTTTACCCATTCCAATTGCAAAACTCTCCTGCTGGATGCCTTTCTGCCCTCACTTATTGCCAGTTTAATGCTGAGGTAACCTTGGTGCTGTGAGTCCAAATCTATAGCAACATGGGTGAGAGAATCAAAATTTGGCTTCCTACCTCATTTTGATATAAAATGCTCTGGCAATGGTTTACATGGCTTTGCACAATCTTCACAGGTAAGAAACCTCTGCTGTGAGGTGTGATCTTTTTTTAGACAAATTCCATATGATCAGTAGAAGTTGAGGAGTGAACCATGACTTCAGTAGCACTGGAAACATGTCCTGCACTGTAAATCTGTGTGAAGGAAGCAGGGACATTCATTTGTTCTGAGAAGATCAGGAGGTATTCTCCAAGTCCTGCAGATGTTCTGGGAAAAGGGCAGCAAGCTGGAAGCTGAAAGCACCAGTAGAAGGGAGAATTAGAGGGGCATCACTCATCACAAAGTAGGCATATAAGGAGATACATATGCTCTGTTCTGAGTCAGAAGACAAAACAAAACAGAAAACTGTTGCTGTGACTACCTGTCATCTGACACAGGTCAAGGTCCCACAAACCGTTTGTGGATATTTTGTTGGTAGCAATTTGAGGAAGTACGAGAATTTCTATTAAAACTCTTCTGTCCTCTGTACTTTGTCCCCCCAGCTGTACTCCTCCCTCTCTCTCTGTTCCTTCTTTCCACCACTCTCTCCATGTCAGACCTTCAGAGGAAGGAAGATCTGAGTTTCTGCTGTCAGCTGCAGCCTTACCCCTAGCTTCAGATTGGTACCAGAGGCAAAAGGTGTGAACTGCTCATAGCCCTGCAGCTTCCCAAAGGTGCTTGGTTTCTGCAGAGTCCTGGGTACACCCAGAAAAAAAGAGGCAAGGAGAAGGAACATGGATGGTATCTGCCTTCCATACACCAGGAGGAAGTGTATGGAAGTGTATGGTCTTTGCATCCTGTCCAGATTTCCCAATGCAGTATTTAAGCCCCAACAAAACTTTCACTAGGAAAAATTTCCCTACTGCTTTGCTGTAAAACTTTTTAGTCTGAGATACTCAAAACAGATCTATGGGGCTCCATCATACACAGCAGTGTTCTGGCTGCCTAATTTCAGAAAGCAACATCACCTAACCATGAAAGGTAATTTTTGGCTCTTCTCCTCCCTCTGTTCATGTGTGTCTCTGCCACAGCTCAGTCGTTGGCCCTTGGACTAAACTGGAAATTGGCATGAAGCTGAATGATCATTTTGTACTAATGGACAACTTGGGTTCCATTGTTCTGGGTATCTTGTACAGATCATTGGATCAGGAAGAAGTAGCAGATGAAGTCTGCAGATAACTGGAAGAAACTTCACTTGATCAAAGCGATTTGAAACAGTCAGCACAGATTTATGAAGTGGAAATTGTGCTCAGCCAAACTCATAGCCTTCTGCACTGAGATGAATGGCTTGGTGGATGAATGGATGTTTTCCATCTTGACATTAGCTAGGCTTTCAGCACTGGCTCCCCTAACAGCCTCATACACAAACAGAGTAACATGGGCTAAATAAGTGTCCAGTGAGCTGAACAGAAAACTGGCTGAATTGCCAGGTTCAAGGGGTTGTGATCAGTGACACAGAGGCCCTCTGAAGGTCAGTCACTAGGGGCATACCCTGAGGCTGACACTAAATATTAACATCTTCATTAATAACTTGGGTGATTGGACAGAGTATTCCCTCAGCAAGTTTGCCAATGGTACAAAGCCAAGAAGTGGCTGATTCACCAGGTGGTTGTAGTGCCGTTTAGAAGGACCTGAACAGGCTGGAGAAATGGGCAGAAGGGAATTACATGAAGTTCAGTAAAGAAAAATACAAAGTCTTGCACCTGGGGAGGAACAACCACATGCTCCAGAATAGACTGGTGTCCAACTAGCTGGAAAGCAGCTCAGCAGAAAAAGGCCCTGTGTGTCCTGGTGGACTTGTTGACCATGAACCAGCAATTCTCACTCGTGGCAAAGAAGCCTGATAGCATCCCTGGCTGCATTAGGCAAAGCATTGCCACCAAATTGAGGGAAGTGACCCTTCCCTTCTGCTCTAGGCCACACCTAGAGTGCTGAGTCCAGTGCTGGACTCCCTTGAACAAAAAAGGTAGCAACTTACTGAAGGGGGTCCCATCAGGTGGGGACCAGGATGTCCGAGAGGTGATTAAGGGCCAGGAGCAACCATCATATGAGAAGAGGTGATGACAGCTGGGACTGTTCAGAGTGGAGAAGAGAAAGCTCAGGGGGGATCTTGTTCATGGGTGTAAATACCTGAGGGGAGGGTATGCAAAAGGCAGACTCACTTCTCAGTGATCCTCACTGACAGTACAGGGAGGCAATGGACACAAATTGAAGCACAGAAAACTACATCTGATGTAAGAAAACACTCTTTTACTGTGAGGTCATCAAACACTGGCACAAGTTGCCTGGGCATATTGTGGAGTGTCCATCTTTGGATGCATTGAAAATCCATCATGCCAAGGTACCTGGTGGTCTGTTCTAGCTGACTCTGCCCTGAGAAGTGTAGTTGTACTAAAGGATCTCCAGAGTTCCCTTCCAGCCTCAAATGCTATGGGCTTCTGTTCTGAAATTTCTAAATTGCTATGCCTTTGAGCTGCACTTTCTTTTATCAAGAAAGCAAATCAGATCCTGCTCACACGACGAGGAACAGGCAGTGGTATTAGACCCTCTCCATGCATAATAACTTCTCTTTGCTATTGCAGACATAAAGTCTGGATATAGCTTTTCAGATGTTTTACAAAAAAGTTGTATTTGAAGACAGTGTGTAAAAAGAAAATTTGTTATATGAGGCTCTAATGCTACTTGATTTTCACAAGGTTGAATCACAAATTCCTGAGGCTTTGCCTTTGCCTGGAGCTGACCAGCCTCATCTGTCAAGGACTCCTTGGGTCCTGTGTAGTAAATGATGTGCCATCTAGTGCTGCTGGTCATAACTACAAAGGCTCCTTTAGTTCTGTAGAGAGTCTGTCAGCAAAACCAAGAAAAGATTTGTGTGCATCAAAGTTACACGTCATTTTGCCTGATTTATAGATATAGCCTGTTCTCACCAGTGGAGGTAAGGAGGTACATGTGCTGTATCTTTACAAGTAAATGAAACAGTCCAAGTGGGCCAAATTACCCTGAGGCCAGCACACCTTGTGTCCATGTAGCTGAACTCTCTCCTCCTGTGAGCAGTGTGGATGTAACGTGCCTGTGCAGGTAACTCTTAGGCATGCCTGTAGAGTGTGAGACATCTTGGACTAGGACCATTCAGGGAATAAGCTAACTATACATTTTCTGTGCATATATGGCCAGCCAGGACTACTCACTTTCCTAGGGCTGTATTTAAACCCCAAACTCTTTTTCCACCCCACCATGGGCAGGGTTAGGTATCTCCATTGTTCAAACCAACCAGTGTTTCCACTGAAGAGGCTAGTTGATGTTACCAGGATGTTAGAGCAGTATTGCCCAAGATGTGGCTGTACCCATTAACCAGGTTATCAAGCATGACTGGGAAGGTAACTGGGGCATGAGAAAGAGTGACCAGAGGAGATTAATACATTACTTGAGCAGTCTCAAGTCAGGAGAAGGGTATGGGTGACTGAGCTCACCTTGAGAAGGAGTATGGAGCAGAACAGTTGAAAATGATGCTGTATAGCTAATCAGTAGGAAACATTGAGATTTTCCTTATATCCCACTTATCCAAGGTTTTTAGAGAGGTAGCCCCACGATCCCTGAGTTCTTTCAGGAAACAAAGTACCTTCTGTTCTGTTTGAGTGCTGAGAGGGTTGGGCAGGATTCACCCTCCTGTCAAGGAACACAGCAACACAGGCTGCAGCTGGGCCAAGTGTCTTCTGTGCAGTGGTATTGTATTTGGAGGGCTCTCCCAGAAAGTTGCTCAGACACTAACAACTGTGCCACAGGAAGAAAAAACAGGCATGGCCAAGGCTCCCACCAGAGGAGGGCAAGTGTAGGCCTGGTGAGTGAGGGTTTACCTGCTAGAGGAGAGGTCTGAGTGGCCCATACTCTCTTTTTCTGTACTTTAGTAGTGACTGCTTGAGTAATGATCCAGTTCCCAAAACCTGGGACTTTCTGCTAGGCTGCAGTCCATTCTTTCTCCTATTCCCTCTCCTCAATTGACATCGAATTGTGTAAGAAAGTCACTCAGTCAGCTCAGGGATGCTTCTCCCTGGCAGCTGTAGATGCCTAGGGAAAGAACACAAGAAACAGCTGGGGCAAAACGATCCTTCCCTGGCATATTTCCCTTGTTCCAGCAGCCTGTCATTGGGGAATTTCCTCAGATGATGATGGCACCCAGACTAAAGCAACCAGAACACTGAATATTAAATCAGGTAACAGTAATAGTAACGACAATGATGATGATGATGATGACACTACTGAACTACTGTAGCTACATCTTTTCCATTAATTTGGCTAACCACCTGCTGAACCTTTCCATATTTTGGTGTCCATGAAATCTTGAAGCGATCAGTTCCAAAATTTACTTTGATGATTTAATTTTGTCACCCTGTCATGTTACACACACACACACACACACTCCTGTCTTCCAAAAGAGCAAGTTATAACTTAATTTGTCTCCCTCATTATGAAAGACCTATTTTTCTGGAAATCCCCTTTGGCCTTGGCCATCTCTAGCTCTGTTTTATGCTTTCTGAAATCAGACAGGAGGAACACCGCACAGTAATGAAAATGTCAACAGAGTGAAGATTTATACAAAGGTTTTAAAATATCTTCTGTTTTGTTCTCTGTGGTTGCCAACTTCAATAAGGAGGATGGACAATCTTCATCCTTTCCAGAGACCCTTTGAAAAGTGTGTAAAGGAATTGCTTTAGGTATTCTGTGTGGAGATTATGTGTATTTCAACTCTCAGATGGAGTGGAGCGTCTGACCTTGCACTTTCTGAGAAGTACCCTAACCACAAAGGTCCCATATGAAATTTAAGACATATTTTTGTGCTAAGTCCTTCTTGAACAGAAGAAATTGGCTGCTCATGCAATTTGTGGATTGACATATCCTGTCAAATATCTTCCAAACTGAGTCCCTCTGGGTCTTGGTCAAGCTGGTTTGGGCAGGGGCTGGATCTACACAGGTCTCTTAGTGCTACCCGCTGGGGAGGTGTGTGCTGTGATACCTGAGAAACTTGGATGTGAGAGAAGTCTGGGACTCAGACCCTTATTGAAGACAACAAATGATCAAGGGCCCAGATGCCTTAACCCATCTTGAAAAAAATATTGAGAGAGATAAAAGTTATCATACCCAATCTAGATCAAAAAATTGCTGTAAACCTGCAAAAACCCAGGTTCATGTTAGGATCACTGCTATAAGTGACATAAACCTCCAGCCACTGTCTCATGGTTGCAGGACACAGCCATCATCACCAAACTGTGTTGGACTCAGCTGCTATCCAGCTTCACCTGCCAGAAGTTCCCTCTTAGCACCAAGCATTTCAACAGAGGCATGGCAAACAGCCCAGTCGCCCTGTACTAGCACTGTTTCACCCCAGAAATGCTTCATTCCTTTCCTGTTTCTATCAGCCACACAGAAAGAAGCAGGGGGAAGATGGAAATTCCAGCTTTTCTCAGGAAGAAGGAACTGATAGGATTTCTGGAAATGACTTGCCAGCTGCATGTCAGAACCAGTTCCACAGTAGCCAGACACAGAGAAGTTGTGGCCTGCCTTGCCGTGTGCCAAAGCTAACTAGGTAAGGGTATGAAAGCATTCCTTGGCAATCATTTGAGGATGTAGAAGTTGTAAGGAGTGGCTAAAAATTAGAGGAGGTTTGTTTTGGTTTTTTTTTTTAAATTTTTCTTTTAAAGATAAAATTTTGCAAACAAAAAAGCCTTCTATCCCAAGTTATATGGCAGCCTTATTTACCATGCACCATCATACTTCACAGACACTGTTGAACTCTCCCTGCTATGTAGTCTTCCCTGGTTTATTCCTGTTCTGCCCATTCCATGGCTCCCTCCTGACTATCTCCTCACTTTATCAGGTTGCCTTTGGTGGGTTATCCTCATCTTCTCACCTCTCCTATATGGCCTGTGGGTATCCATTTCTGTTGTCCTCCTGCCTCTGGATAAAAGCAGAATTTCATTTGCCTGTCTCCATGCAGACAATTTACAGCTCACTCTATGCAGACCTGTCTTCTTCTGCCCACACTGAAATCTCAGCTTCTTTCTTTGAGATTAGCTGCCAGATAAACTGAGCTTTGCCAAACTGGAGTTCTTCAGCATCACCCTCTTTTATTTTATCCTTATTTTTTTTCCTCTGGTTATCCATGGACAAAAAAGCCACACACAGGCTTGTAGCTTGGGCACTTGATCCTGGTGTCCAGTCCTTGCAGAGTCTTCTTTCATAATGACAAGTAATGAGACATTTTAAGAGGACATGTGGATGGTTCATGCTGCTGTCTTTGATTCACAGTTTTTTCTGTCTCTTCCAGCATGTGGGCAGCAGGAAGCAGGCACAATCTCCCACTTTGCATCCTTAGGGTGCAGGGTTGCTGCAGGTGTACACCTGCAGAAGAGCAGGAAGCTATCTTTAAGGCAGGCAGGCAGGGTAAAATCAGGAGGCAGAGTTTATACAGGAGCAAAAGACATTGGACAGGAGGCTCAGCCTTTCCTCTGGTCAGCACAGTCCTGGAGGAAGCAATCCTCTCCCCCAGAGAACAACTTGCTCTGGTCTATCTTGAAAACCTTGAACATCTTTGTAAAAACATGCAGGCTCAGAAGGCAGCCAGTGAGAAACAGCAGCCTGTGGAGCTTGTCCCCTGGTGTTCTTGTTGCAGTTTGAATCTTCTGAGTTTCCTTTCTGTTGTGGGGGGTTTCCTTCTCCTGGGTAGGATGATAGCCTTCTTGCCCTGTCACTGGGTTTGGATACAGGGCAAGAGTTAGATTTTATCAGCTCATGGCAAGGTGAAGCCTGAATCACATCCTGAGGGACCAAAGTGTGCTGCTGGACTGCTCTCTCCCTGCTATCCATGGAAGCTCTTTGAAACCTCATGGCCTACGTGGGAATGGGCAGATACCACCAATACCTTATGTGCTGGGGTGACGGGGAAGTGGAAAGTTGGAACAAATCTCTAGGAAAATGTGGATGCTCCACCCAGGAGCTCTTTTCACGGATGCCTCTGGAAATGGCCCTGTGCCCCTATCACTTACCCAGCAGAAGCAGTGGGACTTGTGCCAGTCAGGTTGCACCATAAGTAAAGGGGAAAAGAAAAATAAAATGTTATTTTGTTCCATTCTTTTTTAATAACAGTGAGTGAAATTTGTTGTCTAGAAGTGACTATTTTAAGAGCAAGACCTAAGTACATTTGAAAGGGGAGTCCTCCTTTCACCTCACATGGCTGTTTAGGATACTTCACAACCAGAAGCCCTTGGATGTTACACATTTTAATTCATGCAGTGGCAATTTGGCTTTCAGCAGTGTAATTGTGCAGCTGAACTCAATGTTTAGAAAGGGGCAGGCTGGCCTGTTTTCCAGGCTCTGCTGTGGCATGCCCTTTAAAAACACGCACCAGGTCTGCCCTGTTCACAGGACATTTACACAGCATGTCCTGGCTGGGGTGTCCCTCAGACAGCCCCACCACCTCACTCATCTTCCCTCCACCTTTGCCCAGGTGGAGAGCAGCAGATGAGGGCTGCAAAGTTACCATAGGGGCTCTGATGAGCTCCCCCAGGGGTGCCCAGCACACCAGGACATGAAGAGGTTTGCAGTGACTCCATGGGCTGGGGCTGAGCCCACAAGTAGACACTTGGGCCAGAATACACAGAGGATTTGGACCTGGAATACTGTTGGCTTTCTGGCTCCTTTTTCTCTTTATTCCCCAGAGAAGAGTTATTTTCCCTCTCCAGCTGACTGGGTTGACTCTGAACTTAGGAGGCCACCTAGAGCTGGTCCTGGGCTTAGCAATGAGCTTCTGCAGACCTCATCTCTGCCTGTGCCACCAGCGCATCCCGGAGAGGACCCTGACTGCTTTGTCATTGTCATTCTCTTGCCACTCCCCGTGCCGGGGTTATTTGGCTTTGCAGGAGATGTTGCCGCTGTGGTAGCTCAGGGATCACGTCAGGGTTTGTATTGCATTGCTCTAATGCCCCCGGCCCTACAGGCAGAAGAAATTTGTGTTCAGTAGTCAGCTTGTGTGTGAGAAAAAGCATTGTGTAGCCACATCTCTGGCTTCACAAAATCAGAGGGGGTCTGGAGAGCCAGCTGCTGGCATGGCCTCCTACAGGTACTATCCCTCTGTGCTATTGCTTTTTAAAATCAGATGTGCCGTGGCTGCTGCAGAGGGATGAGTAATGCACAGGAATGCTGCAGGGTGGGGTGAAGGGTATGAAATGGTGATGCCCAACCTTGTTTCCCCTTGGTAGAGAGGTTTTTTTCCACTGGAAGGTCTTCCTGTTTTCCATTAGGCAGCTTGTGTGACGGTCTCTGGGCAAGAAGTCCCAGCCTCTTACACTGCCAAAAAAAATACTGCAAGTTCTCAGCCTCTGAATGCCCATGTTGTGAGTAAACTGGCAGGGATTAGACGTCCAGCACTGCCTGTGTGTGCATGGATGGGAACCAACAGGAAGGCATGTAGTCCAACCTAGAAAATGGTTTAAGGGAAAGAATAAAGCAATCTGAAAAACGCTGGAGAGCTTGAGGTCATCTTGGCACAGCTGCTTCCACAGTGCAAATCACAGAGCAGGAAGTGAAGCAGGAAGTTCCAGAGTTGATGCTAATAGGCTTCACTTCTTTATCTTTTCTTCCCTGCTGCCCCCACCCTCTTCTGAATGTGAACTGCCAGGGGAACATACACAGAGCAGCTCCTGGCTCCTTGCTCCCACACGGACTGGCTGTAGTCACGTAACAAGGCACTCATGAAGAGCCCCTCATCAAAATCTGTACCATCACCCACATAAAAACCTGCTTTTTGTGATCTAAGTGAATTTAATAGGATCTTGGCTTTTCTCCAGAGTAAGAACAGTTGTTATTGCTTAAATATTTTATAAACTAGAGTTTTTCCAGCCAGAATACAAACTCTAGAAGTCAATTACAAGGAGCCATCATGCACCTACACCTTCATTTGTGATTTGTCTCTGTATACCACACCTATTTTGCTTCACTGGGGTCATCTTTACCTTCTCACTGCCAGCATGACTACAGCACTCTTATTAGGTCACATAACAGGAGTAATTTTTGGAATATCTTTGAAGTACATAACTAAACTCCTGGGCTAAACTAGCAGCCTGATAGGCTGGTTTCTAAGTTAGCGTTAGAAAAGACTATACAACCATTCCTTGCTTCAACATAAGCCGTACGCTTGATCAATTTGCCACCAGCATTTACAGACAGTTAAAACTTCTGGAAAGACACTGCATTATTTAAAGGGAGATGAGATGCTGTCACTCCTGTCCCTAAGCCCTTGCAGCAGGGGATGCAGGCAGCAGGAATCCCCCTGGGCTGTGGGGCTGCTTGCAACCTGCTGGTGGCTCCAGCAAAGTAGGATGCTAGTCCAGACCACGTTACATCTGCTCAGAATAGTGGTAACTCAGCAAGGAGGACCCAGAAACACCCAAAAGTAGAGTGTGGCTCAGTAGTGCTGCCTGTAGTAAGATTCACTTTTAGGGCTACCCATCTTGGAGCCTTTACACTGCCCAGGCTGATTTGGGAGAGAATAAATAAAATAAACCAGGGACTTTCCACAATTTCCATTATACTTCGCAAATACGGTCAGAATAAATATTGCATCTGTCAACTTTGATAAAGTCCTCCCAGAAATCAGGTGTTCTTCTGCCCAGAAACGTGCTCATCCATGGGGCACTGCTGCCAGAGAAGCACTGTTAGCTGCACTGCAGCTGCCTTTTTAATTTGGGCTTCAGGCAAAGTGGTGGGAGCAGAGCAAAGTACTGCTGGCTACAAAACTGCAGGCTTGGGGTGTCACTTCTTTCCCAGTATCCCCAGAAATTTATTAGAGCCCTACTGGCATACCTGCTGCTGGTCTCCTCAAGCTCAGAAGGACCCTGGGGATAAACAGTATATAGAGGCCACAGAGGAGATAAGTTCACTAAGGCACAGCAGTGCAAACATAATATTTCATGCAAAGAGGAAATCTGCATAAGCTTCAGCAGATTTTCTAATAAATATTACTAACAAATTGCAGATTTCTAAACAAAACGTATTTTTCCTGTGCAATTTCAATTGTTTTTTATTAGGAAAACTATACGGGAAGCCAGCTCTCTGAACCCGGCTGGGAAACATTACTAACTGGATTTGGAAAAGCTGGGATGTGCTGCCACCACACCTCAGTGATACCTGGAAAAGGAGGAGTGGCTGTAAAGTACAGGGAGCAGCATCTCAGCTGTGGCTGCTGACAGCATGGCCAATGGTGGTGGTCAGCACCACAGTCTCTGTATGAACAGATCTGGTCTGGGACCCGGGGCTTGGGACACTGTAGCTTGATGACAAACATCACAAGTCATATTGAACTTCCAGACTCTGGGAAAGAGCACAGTAGAGCAGAGCTCCATGAATTTTAGCACCCGTGGTGGAGAGAGAGATGAGCTGTGCTGCTGCCACCTCCAGGGCTTGCTCAAAGGCCACAGGAACTGCCTCCAAGGGCAAGAACCCACATGGCAAAACCCAGGGAGATCTCATTACTGGCCAACAGGAGTAAGAAAAAGTAATGCTGTAGACATCACAAGGATTTGAGATTCACTGAATTGTTTTATGGAATATGCGCAGGAATTGTTGTGGCCTTCAAAAGAAAATCCATCTTTACGTTTTTCCTAAATTAAGTGATGGAAAAAAGCAATGGAAATTCCCACTGCAGTTACCTGTACATAGAGAACAGCACAAAGAGGGAGAAAAGGCTGGATGGGCAAGAGGTCAGGAAGGGACGCAGCTGGGACAGCTGACCCATGGGATGCCCCATACCATACGGAACCAAGCTCTGCTATGAAACTGGCAGAGCAGAAGGTGGGGGGCTGGGCATCAGGCTGCTTGTGGGTGGTGAGTGGTTGCTTTTGCATCACTTGCTCTTTTCCTCTTTCCTTCCCTTATTAAACTGTCTTTATCTTAGCACACAAACCTCGCTTTTACTCTTCCTACTCTCTGCTATCCCATGGGAGGAAGCAAGCCATTGTATGCTGTGGGTGCTCAGCTGCTGGCCAGGGTCAAAGCACTACACAGAGAAAGGAAGGAATCCAACCACCCTTAAATTTCCAACCTTTCCGTCTCTCTTCCTTATTTGCCTTTAATCTTCCCTTGTGAGGGTGGATGGGAGCAACAGAGAGCACAATTGTCCTCTGGTTTTTGGTGTGCCTAAACCATGACACTGGCACATTACTAAGATGCTTGGGAAAGGAATCAACCACATTTCACCTCAGGTGCTTGATGCTTCTTCCCCTCCCTTTTATTTCCATGAAGGCACTTAATGACTGCAGGACCCAAAATCCTAAATTCATAGCTCAAGGGAGTTGCTCTGGCTCTTTGCAAAAGGTCAGCCAGAGTTTGAGGCTTGGCCAAGGCTTGCTTCTCCACTTAGGACTGGGTGCAGATATGACCTCCAAGGTATACTCAAAACTAGTGGCAAAGTTTGCACTTTCCTGCAGCAACTCTGTTTCACCCTGTGAGAGCCTTCACGATGCCCCACCAAGTAGAACAGGTTGGAGCACACACCTTAATTCTTCATCTGGGGAATGCAAGCTGCTTAGATACCATAACCACAAACGCCTCAACAAACAAGCAGCAGCTTTGTGTTTCATCTTCATTGTCCTGTCTGAAAACATGGATATAAGAACCCATGAGTGACACTTTCAGCCACAGCTTTTAGGCATCATGACAAAATCTGGTCTTGCTCAACAGGAGTGTAGCCACTCCTAGACCAGAAGGGTGATTTAATGTCAATTGAAAGGGAAAAAAGACATCTGTTAATACAGCAGGAAAGCATTTTAACTTTTTTTTTTAGGGATCATCTAAACACAGCACCTGATTCAGTGCAATCAAAGAGATGTTACCATGGCAATGGCCATTACCCCTGAGAAGTTTCACTGTGAACAAACCTGAGTAAGGTGAGCTGTACTTGCCAGGAACACAACTCGCCCTTTTTTGAGTATGAATATGTGGGTTCACATCATGCAAGTGAGAAACACATACTGCAAATTTTATTTTTATTTCCTTATTACAGAAACTAAATTAGCATATATACCTACATCTTAAAGCAAATTCACCACTGCAGAAAAAAAACATTCCTTTTTTTTAATTCTCTAAAGCACACCTGTGAACAACAAAACAAAGTCTAAAGTTTCTTCTCAGTGCACCTCTTCATTGCAATTTCTCCATTAGTTCTTTTTAAAAAAATCATTACACCTTAAGTATTTATATATGCTTGCATTAAGCTTTGTGGAATCTACCCCTAATGCAATTCACTTCTAGAAGTCAGTTAAGAAGCTAAATCAAAAAGGCCCCTTAAGTTTGCTTTATTTACAGTTGCAATGTATAGCTTTAAATACTTTACAGTCACTCCCCAGCACTGGCTTCCAATTCAAAGGATTAGTGCATTCCATAATTTCTTTATAACTATTTTCTAGAGGGGATTAAATTTTCCATACCTACAGTTATGTAGGTAACTCAGCTATCTACATAAAGTACCTTACAGAAAATAAACATGCTGACAAAAATATTTCTAATAATGAATGACAAATGTGAAATTCAACCTTTAGGAAGAATGGTCAGGTCCTTGTTTTTGTGCTGCAGTCATTGACAGCTGTGGGAACAGCAATGATGTGGGAGAAAGAGCAGTTAAGGGGTGCTGCTGAAGTCCAGAGCAGGTCTCAATGGTTCTTCTGTAAAGAAAGCTTTATGTTCAGCTCTCAGTTCTTCCTTTCTTTCACCACATCTCCCCCTTCACTGCTTTTCTGTTAAATCATCAGGAAAAATTATGAACTGTGTACAGATTTACTCCAGAGGGGGGAGAAAAAACCAACAATGCACCTGCAGGCATTATCTGAATAAAGGCAGACCTGTTTCTCTGAGTTTTACAGTTTATAGTGGATGTAGGTCATTTGGCAACTGAAAAACTGCTGTAAAGACTCACTAATAGGATGCACATGCGTTTATATGTTCCTACATACTTTCAAATCCCAAATGGAAGGAAGAAGTATCTGTGATTCAGACCAGTCCAGAAGATTTTTTTTTTCTTACACAATAAGGTAGATTACTTAGCACATTCCAGGTTAAAAAAATTACAGTAAACATTCAGTAACTGGAATGCATATAATATACAAGTACCATTACATTTACAAAGCTGTCCAGGACAATTTTTTTTTTTCTAGAATAAGCATAAAAAAGTTAACAGCTAATTCACAATAACTTTAGATACAGTGTTATTAAAATACATTGATGTTAATCAAAAATATTTTACTATTTACATGTACATTGTATAAACCTTAACAATAAGAATATGACCATTTTAGGATGCCTTAAACGAATATTTAGGCAGATTGGCCCATTTTATAGTGCAGTATCCCTGTTTTGGTCTTCACACCATGAAACTGTGCCAGATTCACAGTATCTTCACTAGTGCTTTGCTAAAAGGCTTAAACTTTGTTATTTAAGAAACATTCATTCATTACAAAGAGCCAGTTTTGTTTCCACTTTGTTTCTTATTGAATCCTACCCCCAGGAGTTCAGGACACTCTGCCTGGCCTTGAGCGATCTGGTTGCATTTCCAAATAAGGCTGTAATTAATTTCATCAGTAATCACACTGTCTTGCTTGTAGTCTGGATGCTGTGCAATAAATTCCCTCATCCATCGAGCAACTGTCATTAATTCTCCTGTGGGCAAGGGGGAGTCAAATTTCAGTTTATACACTTAATTTAACAGTAAGAAAGACACTTAAAGTTCTATGCATTATACACACAATTAGCCAACAGTTCATGCTTTAATGAGAAATACATTCCTATACATATATATATATATATTTTAGTGTGGTTAAACTGCAGTCATAATTAAGCTGACATATCACTGACAGTCTAAGAGTCTCTCATCTGGTGCCATGTCCAAGCTTTTGTATGTTGTAATGAGACAATGCAGAGAGAAGTAGCTACTAGAACAAGTGCTACTAAGAGAGGGTATAGCAAGAAGTCTTAAACATGTCACTTAACAGAGAAACTGGCCAAGATGAACCAACAGACACCTTTGCAACAACTATATATTAAAAAAAACATTTTGTACCTATCCATCCAACTCAGCTGCTACCTTTGCTGTGCCTACTTTGACTGTGTTAAGGCAACTGAATCTTACTCCTGAATGCAGCACGTGCAAGCAAACCTCAACTACTGCAAGTGTAAGATGACTGACAGTAAGACATTATGGTAGGCTGATGGGATGGTTGAAGAACTTAGCAAAACTTTCATTGCTAGCTACTGGAACCTCCAAAATCTTTGGTTTAACAATAGTACAAGAAGAAGAATCAAGTGAGGGAGAGGAGCAAGGAGGAACACACAAGTTAGAAGCATCCAGGACTGCTTAAAAATAACCTGTTAGTGGTTTTGAACAGAAGTACACTAATAAAAATCAGAAAGGTTGCAAAATGTTGAGGAAAGAAAAGCAGAATAAAAAAGGTTATTAGAAACAAAAATGTGCCTCAGAACCCAGCACTCATGTTTTTAAATAAACAAGCCCCAAATTCACACTTCCGTATAAAAAGAGGTTAGAAAAAATATACTCAAGAAGCATTATTTATTGAAGACACTAAAAACTCACATGGAAACTGTCAAACCAACTAGATGCAGGGAGTCTGCAAGAAAATCAGTTGAGCTGGGAGATGAGCAGAGGATGAAAAGAGACCCATTTTTTGCCCTAAGAGTCACTGCAGGCCAACAGTGAGGGAAGAGACAGAAAAACGGTGCAGCCCAGAGCAACACAGACACCTAGTGGTCAGGCAGCCCAATCACTCCTCATCCTTTGGAGCCACGTAAATTTACAGTGTCTTCAAGTCAGAAAGTGTGCAGGTCTCCAAGAATGACAGAATGGAAAAAAAGATACAAGTAGCAGGAAAAGGAACCACAGTCTGACAAAAGGTGTGAGACAACTACCAAGCAAGCAGAGACAAGACAAAGGGAACTGCAAGTTTGAAAGCAACAATATACTAGAGAAGTTTACAAAATCATGAATATTGATGAGAAGTGTGTAGAGAAACATCCTACAATGCAGAAACTATTAGGTAAACCATAAAATAGCTGGGAAGACCACTTAAACATGCAAAACTACAGGAATTACATTTTTCAGAGAGCACGTAATAAAATTGTGGCTTTTCTTACTGTATGACTTTGTGGGGACCAGAAGTGTAACTGCTCTAAGAAGGGTCAGGCAATGATTGTGGAAATCATATTTGTGAACAGCCATTGAGCACTGTGATTACTGCACCACCTTTGGCTGAGGAAGAGCCTACACAGATGACAGCCAGGAGCCAGGACAAGGATCACTTGATGCTGCTGTCTTAACATTGCTTTTGTTAATATTTGGTGGTGGTCTGCAGCTGCTGTCTGCCCAACAAATCTCTAGTGTCACTGAGTGGTGGCAGTCACACACCAGCTTGATGGAGATCAGGAGGGCAATACCTAGCTGTGCTGCAAGAGAAGATGACACTGAAGCACAGATGAACTGTCAGGGCAAGGTTAAAGCCACAGCAGATAAGGTGCCAGCAGTTAAATCTCATGAGTTCTCTGTGTTCACCATTTCAGGAGAGAAATGGGGAAAATGGCCACTCTTTGTGGGCATGTCTCATGCTAGACAGGCTGCAGTCAGGAACATTGGATTTAAGATTGAGTATAAACTGGAATAACCCAGAGCTCACAACTGAGAAATATCATGGCAAAAGCAGCAGTAAGTGGTACTGAAAGAGAAATCCTAAGACTGCTCTCTAAGCTGTATCTGTAACCATATTTATTACTCCAAATTTAAGTTCTAAAATGCATCATGGAACACTTACCATTAGACAGGACCAGACTTAAATCAGACAACACACTCCAGTCTTTTGCTTCTATGATTTAACACTTAACCAGACAGCCCCAGCAGCCACCAGTTTTACCCAGCTGAAAACTAGAGAACAGCCTGGCTTTTGTCTAAGCAGAAAAATACCAGGAAAATCAATGTCCAAGAGCTGAACATACCAGATGCCCTCTTTTTTATTAGCTTCAGGTAGTTTAGGATGGTGCACCTTGTGTCCACATCCACTTCCATGTTTTCAAGATAGGAATTCAAAATTGGGATCAAACCAGGAAAGACTCCTTCCTGTGTAAAAGAAGAGAGTCAGCATAAATCAGGCTTGATCTGGTTTCTCAGAGGGCGGAAAGGAGGGGAAAGTTGTAAGTTCCAACAGAAAAAGGTTGTTACCTTTCCATTTATAATTGTATCAATGCTCATTAAGGTGTATTCTTCTGCATCAGTAGTGCCCGTCCCGTTCTGCGCAGAGCCACATCCATCCACAACAGTGTTTCCACCTGCATGGGTGACAGAAGGAAAGGAAGGAACAGTTACAAGGCAAGAGATACACTGAACAGCCACACCAGTGTTAATCAGACAGCTTGTTGTGATACCTTTGCAAATGTCCTTTCTGAAGTAAAACATTCCCTGCCGGACAGCATCTCTTTTCTGGGCCATCTTCATGTTTTCATCCACCTGTCCAAAGAAGTATTTCAGAGATTTGTGACACTCTGTAACATTAGGATTCTCACAAGCCCTCACATTTTGGTCTCAGTAGTTGAAACATCTACTATGTTTCTTAGTATTTCATCACATAAAGCCAAGCTGTGGAGCTAAGTTTTGCTTCCTTCTTCAGGTGTCCAGGGCAAAGCCATGAAGAAATGATGCCCTGTGAAATTAGCTCTCCAGCAGAAAAGATAATGGTATTATGTTACAACATGCTATACTAATCTTCTACGTTTGGATGAAAACACAGGAATGGCTGGGATTAACAGGTTGCATCCCATCTGGCAGACGTCTTTGCTTATTTAGCTACAATTAAATTAGTTCAGAAGAAGAAAATTGGCATTTCCCTAGCCATAATATGATGCTTTTATTAACAAAATCAAAGTCTTTAGAATAATTATCCCTGTACTAAACCTTCAGAAACAGAATTCTAGTAAACTGGTATAGGAATTGTATCTATTCCATAGCCAAACATCCATTACATAAATTTAGACTGCTAGTAAAAAAAGTTCTGAATTGCAGACTTTAAGAAGTCTCAAACTAACACTGCTCATGTGTTCTGCAAATGATGTAAGCACTGCTCTACCTTTCTGGACAGAAGATTTTGTTCAAGTTCTTTGGTCAGTGTGTTCTCAGGGAATTAACATCACACAGCTTTTGGACATTAGCTTAACTGTATTGTCTTCAGAAGGGGTATGACTGGCCTTTGCCATTACCCAATTTTCTGGTTTTGACCTTTAATTAAGGGCAATGAAAATTCCTCACTTCTTACCTTTCAAAGCTTTCTTTTCAAAAGTTCATTTCAGATTATAAAATCTATTTACACAACAGGCTGTCTTCAAAGTTAAAAAGAACTCCAATCCTAGCTGATTGGAATACAACCAAACTCAATCAGACAGCAAAGATCAATGTGAGATTAGCCCTGTAAGCCCATATTATTTTACTTGAAAGAGGCAAACTTACCAATGGTTGTGTAATTCTATGTTGCCTTACCTGCCAAATTGCTTGGCAAGCTCAAAAAACATTTATGCTTCCCTCAGCTCTGTTCAGGCTCTTTCAACACCTGATCTCTTTTTCAGTCCTAACTAGCATTTACTAGTTCAAAATGTTGGCACTTTTCTGACACTCCAAATAACAACATAAATTATGCACTTTAAATGTGGAATTGCTGCATTATTTATGAAGTCTGAACGTCCTGGCATCAGGAAGAGAATTTATCTTTTTAGAAATCATACAAACAGTAGGGTATGGTTACAATTAATTTACACATTCAGTATTTCTCTCCATTTTAATTAAAACCACTAAGTAGAGCTACTGTAGCCAGTGCTGGCAGTATTTCTAGTATACAGTCTGTCAGAAGCCTTCTGCATTGTGAGACCTTTGTTAAAGTTACCTGTAACATTACAGCACTCCCATTTTTAAAGACATTTCCTGTTCAGGTGCATAAGAAAGAAGACATATAAGGACAGCTTCACACAAAACAATTGTGAGGACAAGATTAAGGAAAAAAACACATTTTGCATGGCTGGTCTGTCAAAACACAAGTCACAGCTGTGACCAGAACCAGCGGAATTTTTCACTCAAATTCTGTGTTACACTAAACATGCTGAAATCCTCCTCTCCCTTTCCCCACCAGATACCAACAAAAAAAGAGAATAAGAACACAAGACCTAAACAAAATCCATAATAAAATTAATACCTAAAGTTTTCGTTTTGACCTTCACAAGTTATTTTTCTCACGTGTAAAATGGTAGAAAAATGCCTTTAGCGGTCTCAAAGTAGCATTCTGACAATGGTATTTCTGCAATACTCAGACACTGTTAGGCATCACAGAAATCCTCACAGTATTTATCTATAAGCTTAATCCCATGAATGAGCAGTAAAATATGTGCTTAATAATGTAGAGTTGAAATGGATTCAAAATACTGGTACAGCTGACAACTGAAAGAAAAAAATTACTGTTCTGTAAGTGCACCAATATTAGTTCCTGGGTTGCAGGGGGTAAAAATCAGACAGTGCAAGTTATCTTTCATGCTCACCTTGGACAAAGGAATGAGAAAATCCAGTTTATATGACAGAATCACTCTCGTTAGCAATACCACAAACACGACATAGGCAGAGTTTTCAAAGTCTGTTAACTGGACCTAGATGTGAAAGGATTAATGATTAAATTACATAGCGGGAATATATTCATGGAAGAAGATAAACATCTGGGCAACTTTAAAACTTGAACGTTCATGTTGGCACCTGTATTCACACACACTCTGCTAGCAGAGATGGTGATGCACAAGCTGGAATCATCAGCAGAGACTTCAAATGCACAAGGCATGCACACACTCCAAACTAAACCCTTTAATCCCATGCCAAAACACACTGGTGTTTCAAAAGACTAATAACCTGCACCTTCAGGCTCCCTGTGTAATTACAAATGTATATTAGCTTTTAATTTCAACTTTAAAAGGATAAAATTCACAGAGCTCAGATATAGACAGCTATAAAATAAAACCACTTTTGTAAACCAAACAATGACAGTGGAATTGTTTAGCACCAGGAGAAGTATTGGAGTCTCTAGAAGCTAAATGGGGCTTTGTTTACTGTTGCTTTAATAAAAGCTTAATTCCTTTCCTCATCACCCCAAATCCATTAGCATGCTACAGTAGATTCTCCTGTCAGTTAAATTCCCATAGTCCATGTCTGATTAAACACTGCTGTCCACTTCACTTGTGCCTAGCAATTCAGAGAGGGGAGAAAACACTGCATAAATAATAAGGGCTCGATCCCAAATGGCAGAATGCCTGGTACTTTCCACTTGAAAGGAAATGTGCTTTTGTGCAAACTGACACCTTCCTTACCTCCATAGGTCTGAACTCCACTCTCCATCCAATATCTGAATTTGGAGGTGGTGGTTTAAACCTCATAGTCTGCCAGTTTGTAGACTGAATATTCTGCAAAGCATATGAAATAATCTGTCACAATCAAGGGACACATGATTCTGTAACATAAAAGAAAAACAACCAGATAGCTAGAGTCCTAATATTTTCCCTGGAACAGCCCATGAAGTTAGAGAAGCACTTCCAAACTAAATGGAATGACTTTCTAGAAGCCAAAGTATAACTACCCATCTTAAAAGCAAATACATTACACTTTTTTCATGCTATTTTGTTTGAGGATTATGGAAAAGATATTAGGGGCTGAGATTTAGCTGACTTTTTTTTAATGAGAGGCGGATGCATCCCAAATAGTAATACTTATTATTACCATAGCTATTATTTCATAAAGTTGTATAAGAGAGACATTTATACAAAAACATTATGCAAAAAAGTTTTTAGGAAGCCATAAAAAGAAACAGTTCCCTTAACACTTATATACTATAGGTTGGAATCTACAGATTTTATTTGGTTTAAAGTATAAGCCATCATCTTGAACAAATGATAAAGCAAATAAATAAATGTGCTTATAACTGTGAAGGAATAAGCCAAAGAGATGGACAAAGCGAAAAATTCAGAAAAAAGTTCTTAGTTAATATAGCCATCCTCAAATTAAATAGTACTACAAACAACAGGCATTTTATGTATATATTTATTAAATTCCTCTAAATCAGACACAACCTCAAAATGGTCGGATTCATTTGCATCATCTAGATGTATTTTCTCCTCAAACAAAGTCAACGGGTCTCGAATGAATAAGTGTGCAATATGCTGTGCCAAAAGGTGGTCAATACCTACAAAATGAAAGTTCAAACAAACAATTCACACATAGCAAAGCAGTCTCTAGGAAATTATTTGTTTTACAAGACTGAAAACATCCATCTCTGCAATACTACCTCAACCCACCACATCACATCCTGTTAAGAGTTTAAATGATGACTTCAGGAAGGAAGGAAACGATTAAGGAGAAAAACTAAAAGTAAACAAGAACAGATTCCTGTTTGAAAACAGCAGTGAGTATTGGCACGGCTGCCACTCTTCCTGTTTTTTGATGTACCTCTGTGCCATGTTTCCTGAAGTTCTGCCCTCTCCATAAAGATAAAACATTAATGCATCAAACACTGATCTTCTCAAGCCGGAATTAGGGACAGTTTCCATTACACATGAAAACTCTACAAAAACTCTCAAGACCAAGATGAATGGATACTTCCTGAGAAGGAGTCACTCTGAGGGATGTACAATGATTGAAAAGCAAGAATGCAAATGTAAAATATTGCCAACACACTGCAAGCATAACTCTTAACCTGCTCATAACGAAGCAAACACTTACCTTCCTTTATTAGGTGCTCGTAGATATCTTTGTCTATTGTCAAATCAATGTCATTGTATTTCTCACCACATTCAGATAGATAACTGTCTATGGAATCATATCTGGATTTACTGATTCTATAATGGTTGTTCTTCAGTGGCTATATAATTTAAGAATACAATATTTTAACAGCTTGTTAACAATGTTATCTACGTTTTGCTCACTAATGACACTTACGTGAGAATTATTATCCTGTTTCTAAAAACCCTGCAGCCTCAATTAAAATTATTCAAAGCACAAGTCTTAAATAGATTTAATAGAAAGCAATCTTGGAATTATGACTATTTTGTTTGCAGATGTATGTATCAGAGAAAAAAAACCAGTCATCACACACTGACCAGAATTGTCTAAAAGCAGAAATATACCATTACCCCAAGTATCTGGAAAGCATTATTACACCTACTGCAACACATACTAATACAGTTCCACTATGTGCATATTGTTAGAGATGCTCTTAAAATGGGTGGTTCAAAAATATTTCTAGTAGATTTTTTTAAATTACTTTTTACTTTCTATAATATTGTAAGTGCTTTGAATGCCAATTCCTGGTTCGACAAAGTCCTTAAGATCAAGTTCTGACAACTCACTTTATTTATTCATATATATACTACTGGATTACTCAGCAGTACCTGCTATTTAATTCAAAGCAATTTTTGCTTTTTTGGCTCAAGCACAGACTGGAAAGTTTCATCACAGAGGGACCTTTTTCAACAAGCTGTGGAGGAGCTGCTACTGGGATTCCACACCTAACTAAAAATATGTATTTGCCAATATCAGCTATACAACCAGGATAAATGTTTGCATTGCCGCTGCAATATTTACCACAAAGACTGTAATATCCCCTCATTATGGATTCTGAGGAGCACAAGCAGAATTTGATACTAAAGTAGATTCAATTTTTTTCCCTGGAAAAACACAGAAACCTACTACCAGCAGTACTTACCTCTAGCCCTCTCTCTTCCCGCGTTCGATCGTCGACAGATGCAGAGATTACTCCCCAGCGACAGTCAATATCAGACACGTAGCCTCTGTAGAATGGAGATGCAGCACTCAGTGCCATCTAAAATAAAACAGCCTGATATGAAAACAAAGGACAAGCAAGGAACAAAAAAGCAACACACAACCCCGCTGTAAAGTGAAGTTTGCTGCACCAGAAGTAACTGAAGGACATACTTGAGTTTAACGTACAGCTGAAGCCCATAAAACCACAAATTTCTAACTGCGACCTCTAGAGGAGGCCTGGATGAAGGGTTAGTGTTACCAAAGTGGTATCTGACACTCTCCAAATTTATTAGTACTACAGATCAGCATTTAAGGAACACGAAGATGACAGAGGCAAGAACCAATTTCATGACAAATTACCAAATATTCTGCTTGCACACTTTCAAACTCCAGAAGTTCACTTGGCAACAGTTTTATTTATTTTTGTTTGGCCAAGCACCTTAGTGACACAGCTGCAACATACCTGACTGAGAGCAGATTCTGTTTACCACCTACACCAGACCAACAGTTTGTTTTTAGAACCCCTGTTTACAACCACATGCTTACAAAAGGGATGGATTTAAAAACTGCAAGCAAAAACCATTTATAACACCAGATTTAAAATAAACAACCAGAGTTAAAATAAAAAAATGTTCTAAGGAGCGAGTTTGTGTCATTTTAGTAAAAAACTGCCCGATATGTACTTCTAGAACTATTTAACACACGTCTCGTGCATATGGAAAGGAAGCCAAAAGGAGAAGAAACAAACATCATCTGCTTTGTGGTGTCATTTGGATATTAAATAAATCACAGTGTTCATACAACAACATCAAAACAGATTGACACTTTTCTCGGAGTGCCAAATTTATGATTAGCATTAAGTTTTTTCTTTAATTTAGATGTTATTTTTGTACATGTGTTTTCCACACAACGAAGAGCTGATGTGATAGAAGTCTATTACTCACCACAATGGGACAGATTGTGGCTAGCTGATCATAGAGATACCTTGCTTCAGAAATGCTGCAAGCCTGGAATGTTACCTGTTGGAAGAAGCACAGTTGCTATCACAGCTTGTATAATCATAGCGTGATCAGAGTCCTCCTGGATTTGGAATCAGTGATATTAAAAAATTATTATGATACCATAAATTTTAACGGTTTCTTGTTTGTTTATTTTTTGTGTGAGTTCTTCCCCCAGCCTCTAATTCTTAGACAAATTTTGGCCCCATGTATCAGCAGCATTTACATCATAAGCATCCTTCCACACCACTTCCATGTTCATTAAAAGATTTCAGATCACAGTGCTTTGGCTGTGAGGCTAAATATACAAATACTTGACAGAACCAAAGAAAACTGAGTTAACATCTACAGTAAACATGGATCAGTAATGCACTTTCAGGAAATAAGCCAGGAACCTACTTAAAACAATAGTCAAATTATTGTACAAGTAACGTTTGTTTTACATGACAACTAATCTTGTTTCAAGGAACATGTCAAGATGCCTTTCTTTGATCCTGCAAACATGTGAAAAGTAAGTATCCTTATGTCTACTGTAGCTTTTTATCTTTAAAAAAAAAAAAAGAAGTGTCCAGTTTTGCCTGCATTAGAGGCCAAGAAAAAGGCACAGTAAAAGACCAGCACTGTAACACAGTACAACAGGTTACAGCTCTAAATCACCATCACTGCTTGTTGTCCTGTCCTGAGGAATACCAGCTAAACAGATTTTACTTTTCCATGGATTATAATTAGAGAATCCCACAAAACATGCAGGTTCTTCTCAGTCTGCCACTGAAGCCCAATCAAACCCCAAGCAACCCATAAGAAAATCAACCAAGCAAAACTTCTTTCAAAAAAACCTCCTGAGTTCACTGGTATGCTCAGGGGTGGATTTATTATTTTTTGTGGGTGTGTGTGTCTAAGAGGACTATTGGATTTGTTTGTGCTTGTTTCTCTTTATAAATTTCCAGCCAACATTCACTAAAACATGCCAAGTTAGAAAAAAAGGTGTATGGCAGACAAAATCCTTTTTTATGTGTCTATCCTTCAAGTGGCTACCAGAACAATAAAAACAAACTGCTCCCTGAAAAGACAAGACTATTTTATTTTCTTGCAGAGAGGCAGCTAAGCATAGCATCCCATCACCAATTCTGGACTTCAAGCACTAGAGAGGGGGTGAAGACACCTACATTCTTTCACCTGACACAGTGATGTGCACTTTCCCTTCCCCTGTTATATTTAATTCCTGGTTTCTGCTAGCCTTGTTTTCATTCTCTCTTTGATGGTAACAAAACTATGAACTTTGTATTCATCAGTCAAGAATGGAGAACAGTAAAATGGCATTCCATGAAAAGGAATTTTAACACACTTCTAATCAAGTTCATGTAATGACTGAATGGTAAGGATATATTTCTTCTATTGGTCTTATATAGAAAAGAGATGGTGTAAAAGAGACCACATCAAACCTAACACCTTGTAAAACCATGCAGTGTTACTTACATGCACTTTACTACTTTATCAGCTTCTCTCCAATGTCCCTTAGTGACAAGAAATCATACTTAGCTGCTGTCAAGAGCATTTTATCTATTCAGCTTTTACACTGTACCAATCTCAAAGGGAAGTGCTTTGAATAGGGTTATTTCTCCACTGTAAAACAAGAGCCTGGAGAATTTCCTTTAATCCCCTAGACACTTAGCACTAGCCTCTTCCTAGCTCTGTTTCCCAGATGGCAGTAGCAACAGAAAGATTTTATCAACAAATACACTGCTATTACCTAAGGCATCAGCTCCTAGCATCAGGTTACTATAATAGAGAAACATTTAAAACAAACAGATAAGTAAAGGATTAAAGAACTCCCAAGATACAGCACCTGGATTTAAAGAGAGGATACTGTAAGTTAACAGTAGCCTAGACAAATTAAATGAAAACAAAACAAAGTGAGCATGCATTAACAAGAAAAACCAGAAGCAAAATCATCTCCCAGCATGCAGTAACAGAAGACAGCTACCCATGGTAGGTTCATGATACAAACAGAGAGAAGATGGCTACAGGAATTCATGATGTTTGTAAATTAAGTAAAATTACACAAAGGAGAAAGCTACTTATTTTTAAAGCTATTCCAATGACTTCTTGTCACTTCTTGCTTTTGCTGTTCTGAGAACAGGGAAGATGTGAAAAATTCCCAAGTGAGAAACTAAAAAACCCCATGTGCTCCTACAGAACAGCTCAGTTTCCATTCCTACAGAGTCCACTGGTCATGCCTAAAAAGAAGAACAGAGTGGAAGATGATCTGCCATATTTCAAAAATGGAGTTCCAGAAGGTTCTTGATCAAATGGGGTTTTGACCAGTTCAAGACATCCTTTCAGCAAGGCATCTGATCACATTTGAACACTAGCACAAAACAAACATAATGCAAGCAAACACACACGGAGTTTAAGACTACCCTCCAAGTACAAGATTACATTTGTTGTTTTATCCCCTCTTTTGCTAGTCTGAAAATGCATCAGTTGGATTAAACTACATAAATTAGACACAAGGTAAGTCTTAATAAAGGGGAACACTCAGGGAAGACAACATTCAATAATATGTTGAAAGCAAATGCATTTTACCTGAAGACAACAGTTTCCCATTCCAAAACCCATAGCATCCATGTATATATAGTCTGGCTTAGCTGCCTTTGCTGCTTCTCCATCATCATTAGGAAATGTTTCAATAAATGGTGACGGTGTGTTCTTATCTTTAAATACTGTGTGGAAAAATGCAGGTACTCAGTAACATCAGACTGCATTAGATTGAACAACTATTTTGAAATATAGAAAAGACAGATTGAGTTTACTCACTCGGTACATTTATCACAACTTTCTCTCCTCTTCGGTGCCGAATGTTTCTGGTCAGTGTACTACAACAACAAAAAAGTTTGCTGAAATGTCTGAAAGCTGCTCTTTATGCAACTTCTCAGCAATTCTCAGGCCTCAACTCTCTAATTATTTAGAGCATTTTCCTTCAGGACAGCTCTTTTCCTAGTTTAAGAGAGACTATAATAGATGCAACATCTTTCTTCAGGTACAGTCAGTCATATTTTGATGGACTTCACAGTATGATGCTGATGGAATAGGCAGAGGTGAAAGGCTACTGACCTGAAGGACAGAAGGGCAAGTGAAAAGGTATGCTTTGTTTTTGAAGAGTTATTTGCATTCTCCAGAGTCTCACCTTACAATGAAAACCCCTCTCAAACTATGCAAGTAGTTCAATGCTGTGCTCCATTTCAGAGTAACTCGGGCAAGTTACTGAGTACAATGAGATGTTGTGACATAGCTCAGCAAGAGCTGGATTAACTGTGATGCAAGTGGTTACCCATGGGATTTCACATGAGAACCAATTCTGCAGAAGCATAATCAACACCTTTTGCCCCATAACAGCATAAACTACTATATAAAGTTACCTGAGCTTAACAGCTTGTTTTATTAAATCCCTTTGACAGATAATATGTCATAGCTGCAAGAACTAGCCACACAGCTCTCTACTCCAAGAATGTAAATAAATTGTATGCCTATGATATTTAGGCAGAGAAAAATATTCATATATGAATACTCATATACTCATATACTCATTCACACTACCCAAATATCCTTACCTAAATCTAGGATGTTTATTGATGGCTTCATCTGGAAAAAAGAGGGATTTTGAAGCTCCTCCTTCTATAGGCGTTGGTTTATATTCTGGCAGAGTAAACCCAGGACACCCTAACCTACAGAACACAACAATGAGAACCAAATTGTAATAAAGACAGCCTGTGACTTGAAAATGATCAGATGATGGGTGATCAGAATTCTAGCAGATGAATAAAAAGAGATTAAAAAACCCAAACAAACCAAAAACCACTTGTACCCACCACAAGTATTTCCAAAATTCATTCCAAGACTGCTACCTACACGTGTAGAATTGCCAAAAGGAGGTCTTAAAACAGTTGCCATTACTAAGTCACCACTTGCCAACAACCAGCTTCCATGATGGCTAAAGCAGATCTTTCCTGTTTTAATATTTTATTATTTCATTTTACTTTCAAAGCTCTACTCCACCACTGAACAGTAAACACAGACCTTTCAAGTGGCTGAAGGAGGAAACTTCACAGTACCATGTAGAGCACACACACATTTTAGTGTATTAGCACCTGTCACACACTGACATGTAGCTGCATTCTGTGCCTTAAACAGGCTCCCTAGAGAGTGAAGGCTAACACTGATTGCTGAAGTAATTTATCTAGCTCTGCTCTCAACAGTCTCTGCTATCTACCCCTGTTAAAAAAAACATACTTAACCAAATCCTTTGGTAGTTTCAAGTGATGCACACATCAAGTCTCACAGTGTTTTGTGGTTTTTCAACTCTGAAGAAACCCATGAGAGAAATATAACAAGCAAGAAAAATTTTGGGCCATTGCATTCTGTACTGTCCAAGATACAAGCCACTATGGTGAGCTGCTTCCCTTCTGCTGCAGAACTATTTTTTTACTATTTGAAGTATAACTATCTTCATTCATCTAAACTGACCAGGCCAGCTAGAATAAACATAATAAATCCCTGCCAGTTTATTTTCTTCAAGAGTCTCTCTGCAACAATACAGAGAAGAAAATCTACCTTTTGTAAAGGTGTTATGAACCCAGGAGAAGTGCTCTCCTTTCTAGATTCTGTAAGTACAGTATTATAGAAATTTTAAGTCTTCATTTGGTAAGGATAATCACATTCTAGTGCCACTGTGTGCTTCAAGCCACCTAAAGTTTGCATATGCTTCACCAAAGAAGTAGGTTAGCCACGTTTTACAAAACTGCTATTTGTAAAGATCAAAGGTTGCAAAATAGGTAAATAGAAATCTTTTGTATATGATTTGTCATATCAGTTCAAGATGGCATTCTATTCTATATACCTTATGCTACAAATGTTCAGGTTTTCTCTCCTAATACAAACTTATCACTAGAAGTAACTTATAAAAACATGAAATCATAAAAGATGCTTATTAGTTTGTCTATCTGCATAAAAATTTTAGGAAACAAATGGAAGTCAAAAGTTGAATCATTGCACAATTTGCCTATATGCAATAAGGAGAAAAAACATTTAAGGAGAATAGGAAACGTGACTTTACAATTCAACAACCATCTCACCTTGGAAATGATGTCACAGTGCAAACAGCCTCATTTTCTTTGAGCACAGAAGCAGCCTCTTGCCTTCTTTTCCTCATGTTGTCTTGCACAGTGTTGAATTCAGACATGGTTCCCCCATAGGGCTGTCCAGGTGTCCCTTCAATCATATAGCTTCCATACTCTGGTCGCCAAAGTGTTGGGTGGCTGTAACAGAAGAATGGCATTGTTTAAATATTTCTGCAACTTCAAAAAATATGGGATTACTTGTAAGACTTTCAGAAGTGAATGCAACTTGCAAGAAAAATCTCCTGAATTCGACTACTCAGTGGAGTAATACAACACACCTTCAATGTACGTCACAGCCAGCAGGCAGTGAAAAGAAATTAAGGCACAGTTTGGCAGTAAGCTGTGTTGCTGTAGTGCAGCAAGCAAGATTTGCCTGTATCAAACTACAATCACCTTTAGTATCTGTCTCAAGCTTTGTTTCTTGGGTCTTTAACTAAAAATGGAAAATACAGCACATTCAACTGCTTCCACAGGCTAAGGCAAGGCGAAAGTTATGCTCAGCTTCTTCTTTCTTTTGCTTGTGAATACCTGGTCCTGTTTCACAAATTTGTCAGGTTAATAAACTCAATGAATTTTGAGTGCACCTAGTCACTCTTGGAAAGCAATCTTTCCCATCTCTCTGAAGCCATGCCATCTCCATGGAGCACACTCTGCCAGATGCAGAGCCACATCTCCACTACTGTTCTTCTGGCAGTAGCAGTTTGGAGCCTAAAAGCAAAGGTATCCTTCTTGCAGGTTTTCAATAATCTCTCTACTAAAGAAGACAGACAGGGAACCCATACTGCAATACAAGGTGAAGGTACCTAGAAATAAGCAGACAGGCCCAAGGCACAAGAGCCTTCCATAACTACCATGGAGTTTCTCTACCCTCCTGGGAGGTGTGACCTGCTTTTGACACTGTTCAACGAAAACACTTTGCTGTCTCTGGTCTCATTTCTCTGCTGCCATTGATTAAAAGGTTGTTTGCAATTCTCTGGCTAGCTGCAATAGGGATATAATATAATTATTTGCAAAAACTCCACGTGAGAGGATGTGGAAGAACTTCCCTGCCGTCCTTACATCTGCCTTCCTCATTCTGCCAAAAATGGGAGAGTTCTTTTAGAGACAGCAGATTTCCCTCTACAGCATTCACAGACTACTGAAGTCAGAGATACAGGGGCAAGTGCATAAACACAGCCTTTAGAGCTCAGCGAGGGTCTAGTACCAAATTGTTGTGTAGGCAAAGACACAAAACCAGCAAGACAAAGCAAATCTCCAAATGGGAAATTCTGTGGGCTCACCATTACATCCTTTTTTTCCAGGCATAACACAGAAGGTGCATGATGTGCCTGCAAGTGTGCTCAAATCTCTCACTTCCTGCACCCCAGATCTATCTGAAAATATCGCTCTCTGCGGCTCACAGTTTTACTGACAGCAGACATGAAAGTTAATCCAGGTTTACAAAACTATGCACTTTATCATAACAGTAGGGAAAAAAAAAAAGACACAGGAAACAGCTACTCACTTGGGGTTTACCTTCTCTCCTTTGTCTTGCAGTGTTTGAAGAACTTCTTCACCACAAAGCAGCAAGCGCACTTTCTTATTCTCATGGTCAAATTTTACTAACATATATTCCACCTTGTAAATAATAAAAACAAAATAAGCAATTAAATGGTAAGATTTTGTTCACACACAAAAGACATTAGCACATAATTTTAAGAATCAATTGAAAAAAAAGTTCAGACTGAACTTTACAGAAGCTTAAAAACCATCACTAACTATGAACATGCTAAATAATATTGGAGAAGATAGCTGCACACTTACTTGTGAATAAAGAATTGCATCTGAAGGCCTTGAAACTGGCCTTAATTTTCCCCCTCATTCCCATAACTGTGGCTACGTCACAAAAAGATTCCTCAGTCTGTATTTGTCTCATTACTTCTCAGACAAAAAAAAAAAAACACAAAAAACCCTCATGCAAATTATTACCCACAAACATCTCTCTGTCATCCTCTGAGTTACAGTCTCTTCTGCTACTGACAAAAAAACCTCAACAAAACCAAACCAAAACACAAGACAACATCCACAACACCAAAAAGAGTAATTTTACAAACAAGACAATCATTTACAACCACCTCTTGTTGGGACTACTTACTACTAGCAGGACAGAGCCTCATTTAAAGGACTGACCTACAGCCTCTCCTTGTGACACACCAGTAGAGAACTCGACCCAGCAAGCTACTAACAGCAGTGGTGCCAACGTTGCCTACCAGCACTGGAAAATATTGTTTCCCTAACAAAGATTATCTGAAAGAAGCCAAATCTGGAACACCCTTATATCAAACTTCCTAATCTGCATGCATATTTGCTATCAAGGCTCCCATCAAGACTTTTAGAAAGCTACTCAGTACAGCAACCCAACAGCTACCTGGACCTCATAGCCCTTCAGAACTTACTGATACAGTCTATTTCTTGGCACCCATTTGGCAGGGGATGATTTGTGATGTTCTGGAAAGCATGAAAGACAAAACAGCACACAAGTGTGATGTACTGGCTAGGTTGTACATGGAAATGCATCACAAGGGTACTGGCTTTGAGAAGGCCTGTCTGGACCAGCAGTGATACACAGTACCTTGTGTAGGAGGCTCTCAATCTGCTGCCTCCAGACTCTCACACCTCATCTAATACAAACATCATCCTGTAGTTAAAAATTCAGGCTGCGGGTCCATTGATAGGATTTTTCAGAGGTTTCACATGGTGCTCCTCAATTTTGTTTTCTGACACTGCCTAAAAACATATCCACTGGTACTTACCAAACACCACTGCTCCAGCCCCAGGAGTTCAGATTCATGCACGATCTTAAAATCTCAGCACACTAACTCATGGGGACTTCTATTATGTACACAAGTCTGATGTGGATAGAAGAGTAGCTGGCGACTGACACGTGGAACTTGTGCAGGTTTCCCAGCACACTGCAAGTGAATTTGTGGGTTTCATTTTTGGGCTTCACTCTTTGGTTGCTTCAGTGTTCACGGAAGAGTTACTGCTAGCTACTGTAACAACAAATACAACCCCCTGCTGGGATTTCCTATTAAATCACAAGCAGCATTATCCAAGAGTGTTAGTAATTCTACAGAATCTGATTAGACACAAACTCTGGAGGGACTCATTTAGCTGTTACACATGTTCCTTGTATTTTTTAAGATCAAGTTTTAATCTCCTAGAGAAAAATAATGCTTACTGGTTTCTGTACAAGACAGCATGTCTTTGTGTGTTTTGTATGTATTATGCCACAATAATCTACTTGAGATAATTAACCCATTTACTTGCTATCTAGAACCAGTCTCTGCAGTGACACTTGACCCATGATTACTGGCAACAAAAAAGGACTTCTCTCACACCTTCCCGTTTCCTACCATGAGCCCTACATTATCTCCTCCTGCTTTGGAAAAGCATAACCCTCATTCAGTCCTAGCCTGAACTAGAGGAAGTACCCAGCTGTACAGTTCTCTGAGACACCAAGACAGATGCATCAAGTCCACCACACGCCTGGCCTCCCACCAGACTGCCTATGTCCAGTAGCAGAAGAGAGGCTAAGGAACTGCAGCTGCCTTTGAGAGACCTCAGTTTATCCACCATTACGTTGATGTTACTGTGATTAACCTACTGTCCTAAAAATCCCTCTCCAAATAAAACTGCAGTGACCACTGCACTTGCCTGTAAGTTACAAGTTTTACAAGACAATAAGCAAAACGTGTAAAGAAACACTACACCAAGAAGACAAAACCAAAGAAATAAAAATGTTTCATAATCCAAGTGCCATAGTGAATACAGTGCATTTATGCATCTAGCTTTAGAAACAAATACTACTCATGCCTCCAGAAACATTGACTAAATCTTCAAAGCTGTCTTAACACACAGAAGATCTGCCATTAATTTTAATGAGAAAAGAAAAAACCCTTCAGACAGCTGCCAGTGTTTCCAAGTAACCCACAGAGTATCTCATCAAAAGAGGGACTGACTGAATGGACATTCTTAAAGAATTTAATTTAAGCTCATCAAAAGATTTAGCCTACAGCTAGAGACAGAGAAACAAATTCAGAGTTCACACATGGTTACACTTCAGGCTCATCATTTACAGGCCTCTCACATGTTCTATCTACAATAAAATTCAGAGAATTGCAGCCCAGCTGAAAGTATCAGAACTCCTGGCAGAGCTTCAAGTGTCCAAAATACATGGCATTTCACCCAACATTCATAATCCATCATTTTTCCAAGCTTTTTACAGTTCATTTTTCTCTCTAATTTTAAGAAGGCTCCCCAGCAAGCAGCAAAACACCTGCGAGGTAAATTACTGATGCAGGTGGCTGCCAGGCAGCCTTCTAAGAGCTGGCTGGAAAGCACACCTTGCCATGGTAAGAAGGGTGGACACTTTGGACCTGTGTGTCCAGACACTGTTCTCACCCTGCAGCAAACCCTATGCATCTCGATCCTCCGGCCAGCACGTCCTGCAGGGCTGCTGAGGGTGAGGGGGCCTCCCAGCTTCTCCCTGCAGACAGACACACAGCACTGCTTCAGGGGACCAACCTCTCTGACCATGCCAGGTCTGCATGGCATGCAGAAGTGCATTGTCACCTTACCAGAGGAAAGAAATACCAACTTGGCCAGCAACGTTGCAAAGCAAAGCTGTAAATACACACACAGACTGAGCAAGCTTAATAATAATTAAAAAAAACCAACCAAACAACTTTCCAAGTTAAATGCATTAAAAGAAGCAAATTCTCACTTAGAGCAAAGAGTCTCAGTATAAAAGATCTACTCATGAGCCAACATTCTTTACAGGCTTCCATCTTCTCAGCTACAGACGTGCAACATACTCCATCTACAGAGTACTTGGCATCCTAGCATCCCATTCCACTGCTGTATCTTCTAGGAAAGATCTATGTGCTATTCACTTGCCAGCAGGACAGCACCTGGAATGGCACTACTTCATCTGTTGCAATTATTCCTCACAGTTGGCTACCCAAGAAAATTTCAGGATTTTCTAAGTTCTTTCATGTTGTCTCTGCAAATACAGCCACAAAGTGAGACCTTGAAGCCCCTCAGCTGGTGAGCAGCCAAACCACTCTCCATGCCTTAGGCCAAAATGGTTGTGCTGGACTTGCCCAGTGGTGAAGTGGAGGACGATAGTTGTCTGGAAATGGTAAGCATGTCTGAAATTGTGTTTGTGTCTGAGTTATTTGACCATAATTGCATATTATTTCTGCATAAAGCACACTACTTAAAAAGGAAGACATATCAGGCAAGTGACTCTTTAGTAGCAATTCTAAAGACCAATGAGAATTGAAATGGACATACAGCCTACATATGAAAATATTTGTCTTGGCAGTGGTCTGCTTTCCAGTACCAAACCCCCTTCTCACACACCCAAATAACACCATCATGCTAAGCACACAAGGAACAAACACTGTGTACTGGCTCAGAGTAAAGCCTCTGCTCCAGAACTGATGTTAAAATCCTTTTAATATTCAAAGTATTTGCCACAGTATGTCTGCATATGAAAACATGGCTAAACACAGAGTCCGGATTTTCATAATCTTGGAAGTAAGGTGCTGAAAATTATACAATAGAGGAAAGCAGTTTAAGAAGAATGACCCAAGCAGAACTTTTTCTGAGAGGAAAGCAACATGAGTCCTTATACTCTCTACCTATGAAAAATGGTTCTCTGTGCACACGTTTTACCACGTTGTGATCATCCATCTCAGCTCTGGATGCCCCATCACTGGAAGCATGCAAGGTCAAGTTGGATGGGACTTTGAGCAACCTGGTGTACTGGAAATGTTTTTGCCCATGGCAGAAGTGTTTGACTAGGTGATCTTCAAAGTTCCATTCCAACCCAAACCACTCTGTGATTCTACAAAAATCTGCAGGACATGGACAAATCACAGACTCACAGAACACCACTGTTCCTCAAGGATAATAATACTGATGGTTTCTTTCTCCTTCCAGAGGGCAAATATTGCCATGTGTACTTGGAGCAATTGATAGCCATCTACTTACACATACCTTCCCTCAGGCCAGGAGCTTTAAGAGAAATAGGAAATTTTTCCTAAGCATACAAAGAGGTCCTGTGGCTTTTGTTTACTAATACCAAAAGCCACTAAAACACTTAATAAATATATCTGCATGAAAATATTTATATATATACAGTAGAAAATAAAATTTAAGTAAACTTTCTTCTCAAGAGCATCACAGAAACAAAACTAATTTCACAAGTTATTGAGCTCCATTATGGTAGAAAAAAAGCAGTTCCCTCACACATTTATTGGTTATTTAATGCATCATTAATGCGTCATTAAAATTAGTCTATGGGACAACAAAGTTTTAATAATCTGACTTTTTATTAAAGAATCTTTGCCACAAGCTTTGGTGTTAAGAGACAAAAGGCAGGCTTGTTTTTTTTTCTGTACAGACACATACTTCTGATGGATGTAGAGCACAATACTCCAGAATTTTTTAAAAATGCAGTTATTTTTTCACCACTGCTGTGATTAAACATGGAGTACAGTAATAACAAGCTAGTAATGGACCTTTAATGAGAGGTTTGCTGGCCCACAAGAGCAAGTCTTAGCTTGAGGAAGCAAAGCTTGGAGGAAAACAACTCAAAGGGATCCAGAAGCTGGTTACCCCATTTCTAGCCAGCAAGACCCCAGCCCAGACTGAGCACTGGCACGAGGCAGAGTATTTCCACGCTCACAAGGTTATTACGGGTACTTTCCATCACAGCAATAATTGCAATAATCTGCTATGAATGCAAAATCAAGATTCAAAAATATTTCCCAGAATGCTTCATTTTGATCAAGGAGATTAGAAGTGGCCAGTCCAATGAACAAAGCACCATCTCTAGCTCTACACAGAGGTTACTTGCAGACACCAGGCCCTAAAACCAAAACACAACTGGTGTTTTATATTACACTGGCAACAAGCAAATACATTAAGAACTTCTATGCCACATTGAAGATAACCACAGATAAAGAAAACAGAGGATGCAGGGGCTCTTATTGCAGTTAACACATGCAGTGATGTGCTCCTGCCTGCTCCCCTTTCACATGCTGACATCAGGGCTGCCAGATATTCTTCTTTTTCATGTGAAACTACATGACTAGAGGATATCCTGTGCTGTACATACCACAAACCAGGAAGCAGGGGTATTGAAAACTAAAATCTAGAGGTTATAATCACTTGCATGCTTCTGAAGAAGAAGATGTGGTGCTTTAGAGAACAAAGTCTCTTTATTGTGACAGCTGCACTATGCGACACCTGAAGTAACACTATAAAAAGGCTGGGATAATGTTAATTTTAGATTTTTGGAGCAAAGACAACTTTAAGACATTCACTTATGAATTTTTAGACCTAAAGAAGAAAAGAACAAGTATTTTTGGCACAACTGTATTTTCTATTCCCCACAGGCTATATGTTTTTATAGACTAGCACAAGACCATTTCTTTAAACATGAAACAAGACAGTGCAGGCTTCTAAGTTGCCTCTTGCATCAGAAAGAATTAAAAAAACAAACAAGCAAGCTAGCAAACAACATCAACAACATCATTCCTGTACTCCTTCTTCTGACTCACTCTTTCTCATACCATTAAGCAAAATAATGTGTCTGCACAGCAAGGAGAAAAGGAAGTCCTGTGACAAAAGAGGAATAACGTTGACAACAATCTCATGACAAGACCACAGCAATCCACTTGACTTTCAGAACAGAGTATTTCACTGTGAACAGAATACATCTCTATGAGAAACAGACAAACAGCAGGTAATTTTTTCTTACTAAGATCAGGAAGGAGGAAATCAATGCATACCATGGGAGCTGGTCGCTATTTATGACAAACTGTAGCTTGTTCAGGAAATAAGAAAAACAGCAAACCACCCCCCACCTCCAAGCTAGTTTCTATGAATTGCAAAATTAGCTTTTGAAAATGCATCTCACTATAAACTATAGCAAGGCCTGCATTATCACATGCATAACACATGCAATGGCAAAGCTCACAGGTAGGTCAGTGATCCTGCACTACACCTATCTTATCACCTAGCCATGGACAAACTGAGGGGGAGGAGGCTGAAGCAAAATAATCAGTCACTGGGGAAGTTAACACATCATGCACGTTTTGATAGCTCGTGGCTTTAGATATAATTCAGCTTAAACTTTCCCTGACAAGAGGACTAATGTCAGGCAGGAAAAGTAGCTTCATAACTCTCAGGCAAAGCATCCAGAGAAGGAATACACAAGGAGACTGTTGAGGGAAACCTATTTTCAATATTCATACACATATATTAGTGTACTCATTTTAGAGGTTGCCTAAATACACTCGAGGCTGCCAAGCAGCTTGAGCTGATGCACTAACATCATACCTTTAGCCCCTGCCCAGAAACACCACTATGATAAATAGCAGGTGCAGTTACAAAAGGTATTAAGGAAACACTGAATCTATTTGTTTACAAATAACATCACTGCCCCTTTACTTAGCCAAATAAAGCTCAGGAAGGATGAAGGAGCAGACAGGTGACAAATAACCAAATCATTCACGAGTGCTGCCTCCCCCCATGCGGCAAGCGGACGAATGCATCGATTAAGACAGCTCCCATTCAGATGCATCCACACATGCTGCCTTTGGCAAGGGGCCACCATGAGGAGTTTCTGCATGAAAGAAATTCAAAACCACATTCTGTTTATGGAATTTTGCTGGGTGAGGGAGAGACTAAATATGATTGTCTTAAAATGACAAGAGCTCAAATGTGAAAAACAATTTTGTAAAACCTCAGGCTACATTAGCTTTATTATAAGCATGAGATTCCCAGGAAAAGCTTTTAAACAAAGCCATTTCTGCATGCCAGTATAATGCAGCAGTTTGTACCAAATGAGCATGTGAGATCATCATAATATTGATAATGAGTCTGTATGATGACTTGGCTGAATTCTTGAACTCTTTTTAAAAAAGATTATTGACAGTCAGGAAATACAACAATTACTTTTTTGTGATTCTGATTTACAACATGAAGTAAAAAGATAGTTTAAAAGTTTCAGATGAACTTTAAAGAAGCCCATGCATCACTTGACAGTTACCTAAGTGGTTTGGACAGAGGGATGTGCATCTTGCAGCACGAGGAGTTTAAAGAAACCATGACCTGTAATAAACTGTCTATTCTCATCCTCCATGTAAGTGTCTATCTCTGCTTCAAAGGTATTCTGTGGCATCTTGCTCCACAGGACATCTAGGATTCTTAAAGTAAGTAATTATCTTAAAAGGACATCTGCTGCTTTTCTGTTCCAAATTTATTATAAAATGAGGAAAGAATACCACCTTTCCTGTATACTGTGATGCTCTCTGAACTTACTGCTTCTTTTATCAGTCACAGTCCTTTCTTATCTTCAATTAGAACATTGCTGCACACACCTATCTGTGACTCTCACTAAGCCTCACTGTTATCTTTTAGAGGAGAGATGACAAGAACTTCTGGGTATTTTAAGTATAGTAGCTGTGCTGATTTTATGCACCTGGTAAGCTAGCCCTGATAGTGTTAAACAATGCCCTAGAGTTTGTTCCTGGTCTGAGATGTGTGACAGACAAACAGGAGCCCCAGACTGGGTGCATCTGAACTCCTTGCCTTAAGATGCAGCAATTATTTTTCCAGCAGAGTTCTGCAGACTGTAATGCAACATCACTAACTGTGCCATTTACACATGGCTGTTGCCCTAAAAAAACCAAACCAAAACAAAAAACCATGCAGCTACAAAAATGCATGAAGACATTAATGACATAGCAGGGGCTCTGGAAAAAAATAATTAATCTTCTAATCAAAAGCAAAACCTTTGGGACATTCTGGAAGGAACCTTTGGCCTCTCTTCGTGCAGCATCTGAAACGGGCTGCTTCATCTGTTGCACAAGGAAGTGCTGAGCAGTCAATGTTTATTTTAGTTCTCATTTTATTTACTCATATGGTATAAATAAAAAACCTAAGTATAAGGATGAGAATGAATCAAGAGTATGGAAGAAAAAACAAAAGAAGGTTAAAAAAACATTAAAAAAGCACCAGCATGAAGGTTAAAACCCCACTGGAATTAGGTCAGAAAGACTTCAACTTGCAATGAGTGCAATGGTACATTTTTCACACTGCCTCATACAATTCATTATCAAACCTGTTTTAAAGGCCTCCAAATTTCACTTCAGCTCTCCATGTAGAAAACAACTTCCTAAAAGCTGAAGGTATTAGTTATGTGCTACATCCCAACACTGACAGGAACAAGACTCAAAAGTACCAACAGGGTCATTATGTCCAATCTCACTAAACAAGGCTCGGCAAGTCAGATTACAATTTCATTCACATATACCTCGAAATAAAACTGTCATGTTCTGCCCATGCTCACTTTTTCAACTCTCCTTCTGAGTGGATCTCCCTCCAGCATACCTTTCTTGACATTTTCATATGCTGAAGCAGCTCTTCCTTACACTTCATTGTTTCTTTGCCCCCACCAAGTTTCCTTTTCCAAGTCCTCTTGCTTCTACCATTTCTTCCCAGTCCAGATAGGTGTTCAGCCTAGAGAGCAACCAACCTGTCTCATTCAGCAGCACAACAAGCCACAGAAAAACTTAAATATTACATGTATGAATACATATGTTCATGTAGTTATGCACCGTGCGCCCCAGTTCATATTCTTAAATGCATACTCAGCACAAAGCAATGGCAATAAGCCTAGCCAAGGGCCTGTCATTCCACTTGTCTGATCCAAGTGCCCACATTAAGCTGCAAAGTGAAATTTAAGCAACATCCATCAGCTAGAGGAATGCAATCAGCAGATGAGAGGCACTGAACAGCACAGGAGATTGGTAATGCACTGGCATAGAAGAGAGCTTTCTGGGATAAAAGCTTGGAAGCAGTAGAATAGGCTTTGCCTTGCTCTCAAAACCCCTTTAAAACTCTTTTGGTACCACTAACATCTGCCAAGCTGCACAGACTAATTGTCTGGCATAGGACCTACTAAATCTACTGGAGTTTCAAAACACAGTACCAAAAAGTTGCAGGCTTTTGCATCTGCTGCACAAAAACCCCCAAACAAAACAACCTTAATGACCTCTACTCTGCAAATCTAAAGACAAGCATACATTGTTGGATGGGAGAGGAAGCTGAAAGCACAAGGAAACCATGAGACTAATGTTTAGCAGGATGGAGTCTCATCAGCAGATCTAACTGTTGCCCAACTTTTGTGGGCATTAAAGCAAGGATACTAAAGGGAGGTCTGATGAGGAATAATGAGATATTTGAGTTCAGTGTTTTGAACTTTATACAGTCAGAAGTCAAGCGTAAACAGGGAGATCAAAATGTCAGTTTTAAATGAGGTAGAAGGATGATTAAGAGGCAAAGAACATTTACCTGCAAATGCAGATTCAAGGAGACTTTTAGAATCATTTTTTTTAGCAAGTCTTATTTTCTGTAAACTCACATCTGTAGGTCTTTTTTTATTTTTACCATGGCAAAGACTTCATGGTTGTGGAAAACAGAGCTAAAAAAAACCTGTCCCAAAAGAGACAACAGGTGTTTGGTAAACCCCTTGGTTCTATTAACCCTGCAAGCAAGAAGATAGCTGACTTCTGAAGAGAGAGCGAAATCAGTGTTTTGACCTTCTCAGCTCTTTACTCAGGAGAGGATGGCAACACCAGGGAATAATCCTCTGCAATGCAAGCTGTGATACTGCCTCTCTTCCTTCAAAACAAATGCCACTGTTCTGATCCATTAGCACTTTGCCTCAACCCTTTTGCCTGGCATCCAAGAAACAGAACTTGTATAATGATTCCCCACAGTTTCATTCCCTGGGGCAGCACAGAATGGAGTTCCTAGGAGGTTACAAGCACCCCAAGTGGACCACCACAGCTCTTACTATGAGTCTTCCAACGCACACTGTGGAGTCCTGGTGAAAACAGATCAAAAGCAAAGGCTGGTTCTCAAATATGGGATTTCTTTTTCACAGTGGGATCAGTTAGATGGAGAAAAACTTGATAGCATGTGCATCTGCTTTCAAAGAAAAACCCAGTATGTGCTAAGGAAGTTGTGCTGTTTTGTTGGTTTATTTTTTCTCCTCATAAGCATTCCTTAAAAATGAAGTAAAAAAAAAAAACACAACACTTTTTGCCAAACACTGTTTCAAAAACATCTCTCAAATACAAAAGCAATTTTGTTTATTCTGATTTAATCTCTACCACTAGGTGAAGGCTGTTATCTTCATTCTTGATTTGTATCTTCAAGAGGTCTTTTCAGGTAATAAAACCCCCTCAGGCCATGACTTTATACATGAAGGTCAAAGTGCACAAAAGGCTTTTTCTGAAAACTGTTCAACTAGTCAGTTGATTCACCTAAACTGCTTGCAAACGTGGCACCACTTTCTAATAACTAGGGATTTAAGAAGCTAAATAGAAAACAAATTTACTGCATTTTCCACTAGTCTACCTATACCACATCTAATTGCAAAAGTTATGGAGGCAGTTGTGGGTTTGTGCTTGCACAAAAGCAGACTGGCAACATGTATCTGGTAACATCAGCATACTCCTAAATGCTGCACTATGTTAAAAAAAAAAAGTAATAGAATAAAATTAAGATAGGTTGTCCAAACTTAGTTTACTACCTTTTTCTAAAGTCAGAGGTAGATGATGAACTGTGTTACCTGATCTCTGAACATTCAGAGGCATTTCAAATACATCTCTTACTTATCAAAAACTTGGCAGCAAGCATCCTGCTCTTAGAATTCTGACCCTAGCCACACTGGGCACGACCAAAAAAAATGTGTTAACTTCATTAAACATAATGCACTACCATTTATCAAGCATAAACACTTTCCTCGGGATAATCCCAAAGCCAAAGGAAGAGGAAGGCTCCTTTGGTGCAGTCTTACCATGCTGCTAAGCTTACCAAGTGACCAGCTGCTGGGCACTGCAGGGCCAGTTCTGCTTGCCTCTTTCCTCCTCATGTTCCTGCTACTTTTCTCATGTTAAGCAGAAGTTGTCAGATCTCGCAGTGAAACAGTGGAACCTCTGCTGAGAAAACGAAGCACCCTAGAAAACTGAATGGGAGAAGAGTTTTCTGCTGGTTTGACTTCTTGAACTCACACAGCCAGTAATGACACAAGGAAGGCAGAAGAAACACGAGCCCGAAGCAAGAGGAGGGAAGCTGAAACAGCTTGCTAGCAGGTCAGCCTCAGTTACCTTGTGAGATCTCACCCTGAGAAAGCAAGGACAACTAAAACATAACACCCACTGGAAAATGAGTTCCCTAAAGATTGATGAGAAAACACTCAAGCTATGTCTCCGAGCAACAGGGAAACACTGTCTATCTATATTCCTGAATTTAAGACTGTGACTATTTTGTAATCATAAGGTCAGTCACACAAGAGGTGTAGGAAAGGAGAGATATTAGACAGGGATAAATACATACACGTATATTTAAATTTCCTCATCCACACCACTTTGGCTGCAAAACCCTGAGGTGTAGAGAAGATACACCAGCAGCATCATTCCCTTCAGTGGACAGATTTTAGTGACCAAACCCCTATGCACACCCTTTGAAAGCAGGTCCTGTGCTTGCCTTGCTCAGTTATGTTATGTATGACAGCAACTCCTTAAAAGAACAGACCTTAAGAGACAAGATCTCTCAAGGTACATAAAGGGAACAGCATTTTTACCTGGCAAATAGTATCTGTGGACAGCTACTGTTACCACCTGGACAAAGTTTTTTAACAAATGTCTTTGCTGTTCAGAAAGGAAATGGCCATGAGACAGAGATGCGACAGCCAAAGTCCCACACTTATCACTTTCAACTCTGCTCTTCAACATCCCTGCAGTCACACCACAGACACCTGCAAGCAAAAAACGTCAGACCACAGCAATATGGTTATGGATGGCTTCTAGCGTGGCATAGGCAAAGCTGCTCCCTGTTTCCAGGAAAAGTCGGGATCCTCAGAAAATCCTACCAATCAATACTCTCTTCCTCACAGACTGCTGTCAGTCCGAGGCACAATTCAGCACGGGTTTGCACGAAAACACCTGTAACACCTGCGGCTCACGTTACTGTGTCCTCGGACACAAAGCACCTGTAGCAAAGTTCAAGTCAGGGTCGGAGTGAGTGATCATCCTCACGCTTGCTGAAAAGGCAGGCTGGATGGTGCTGGACGCCTGGGCAAAGCAAGGCTTGGTGGGTCCCTCTCCAAAGGGGAAAGCCAGGACCGCGGAAAGCCAGCTGCCACGCCGGGCTCACCAGCCCACCTCCTATCCCTGCTTCCCTCCTTCACCTCCCAAACACAGATTCTGAGGCTGAGCTGACAGCAGCAGCTCAGACGTACCCATGCTTGAATCGGCCCTCGCTTCACCGAAAAGAAACAAACTCCCAGGGACGAGCAGGCATCCCGGCTCCCGGGCAGGCAGCTCCCGAGGGGCTGCTCAGGAGGAGCGACGGACGGAAACACTGAAAGTTGTTTCAGCGTTTTAAAAACCACACGTAATGCCGAGGTAAGCGTGCTGCGCAACCGGAGGCGGCGATTGAGCCAGAGTGTGTGTGTATGGAAAACAAAGCCCCGCCGGGCCGCCTAAACTTTCCCCTCTCGCCGAGCAGCCGCGGCCGAGCGGCCGGACCCGCTCCCGGGCACTGCGGCGGGCAGGGTCGGGCAGGGCCNCGGCGGCGCGTCAGGCCGTGACTCAGCACTTTCCGCCGGCAGTCCCCGCCCACGGCGCCCCCTCCGCTCCGCTCCCCTGGCCGGGGATCCCTGCCTGGCGCTGCCTGGTGGCGGGGTGGTCTGGGGAGGCAACCACCCACCCACCCCCCTGTAGCCTCCCCGGGAGGCGGCAGGGCAGGAAGCGCCTCGGGAAAAGCAAACGCCGGGGAACTGCGGCTCCTCCAGCGCCCGTGTGTGTGTGTGTGAGCGCCGCTGCCCCGTTAGTTTCCCGGAGCACGCTCCAAACAGCGGGGAGGAGGCGTCCCTCTCCTGTGGGAGGGCTGCTGGAATGGCAGCGGGACAACGTCCTCCCCGGGATGCCGGAGCAGAGGAGTCGGCCCGGGCAGCAAGAGTCTCCTGGTGTCCCGCTCGCGGGTACGGGCGGGCCTGGCGTCTGCTTCTGGGGAAAGGGACCCTTGTGCGACAAAGGTGTGACTCAGAGTGACTACTTAAAGGTCCTAACTAAAAAGTCCTAAAACGTAGACAGTAGACTGAAAGCTGTTGTGTATTTATTACAGATCAGAACACACAGATCTCCAAAAAATTTGAGGTGCTCTGAGTGGGCGGAGTGAGACTCCAGAAGGAAACACCTCATCTCCCCGAGACGTGTCTGCTCAGGCTGCGGAGCCCACGTTCTGGTGTGGCACGACAAGGCCCAGCTAAGGAAGATGTTATAAAAATGAGTTACCTGCGAGCTGCCCTGGAGGGAATGGGAACGGCATTCACCTCAGGAAAGAGGAAGCAGGGTCATGTTACGGTGTGTATCTCATATTTGACACCAAATGGAAGGAGACCTCATCAGTGCTCCTGAAAGTGTTTTATAAAAGAGGAATGAAAAACAAGGAACTGAAAGTTAACGTGAAGAGAAAGGCTCTCACCTCTGAGAAGCTGTAATTCATCATGCCTGGACCCTGTTTTTTGCTATATTCACAGAGGGCTTTCTTTGTAGGGCTCAAAAATCAGCACAGCTGGTATGCAGTAGGATTGCGTAGCTATGGGATGGAGAACTAGTAGTATACTTAAATTGTGGTATAGCCCACTAATGGATGAGCTGTATTATTAGGTATTTCATTAACTGAATGACTGTACTGACAAGAACTGCCTAATTGTCTGTCTTCCAGGATATGAGGTATCTCAAGGATAGGACAAGTTCCCAAGACATCAGAATAATAAATCTAAAATACATTAGTGGAAAATATAAAATATTAAACTAAACCACTAAAAAGTTAAATGTTTTATATCTTGGTTATTATTTTAGTAATCTAAGTTTGTATACACAGGGCAGCATTCACAGAACAAGAACAAGCAGTGACCCTTAAAATTACAAAGATTTAATTTATAACATTATGTTTTTAGAAGCCTATGACTTTTTAAAAGCTTTTTTGGCTGAAATTGTAGTGGCTGATCTAATTGAAAGCAGTCCTTGTAGATCTGGAGAAGGCCTATTGGGTTAGTTTGAGGGAGAACAAACCAATCTTTTCGTTAGAAATATCCCACCATCTTTCTCATTTTTGAAAAATTAGGACGTAAAAAAAATCTCACACTGGGCATCAGACATCTCATGAGGCGTATCCCTCATGTGAAAGTGGAGTTGTACTTTATTTCAGCCTTCACCCTACATATTTGAGGACAGTTGCACCAAAAGATGAAGACTGAGCATTGGTGCCACTATTCTGTCACTGATGGGTTTTTCACAGCTTTAAGTTTGAGCTGGAGCACCTGAGGAGCCCCAGCAGTGACAAATGTGGCCAAGTAACATCTAATGGCCTTTTGGACAGCTGTGTTAGCCCCTTTCCTTCTCTTGAGGCTGGTTTTAGAGCTTAAATCAGAGCAAACTTGTCATTGTCACAGGAATCTGGGCAAACTTGTCCACTTTGTTTAGGATCCATGCTCCCAGTTCCCTTGGCTGATAGTGAGAGTACTGCATTGCTGAGAAAACTTTATGAAAGCACTGGTTATTTGGTGTGATCCCAGCTGCTCTGAGTGTGCTGCTGTGTGTAACTGACTAAACATTTCCAGCAAACTAAGATCAGTTTTATTATAATGTTGCCTGCTATTACATAGTCTGTACTCTTCAGCTCGCCGCTAATGCTGCCCTTTGAACTGAAACTCAAAAGCACATTTTCAGTGTATTTCTCCATGTTTAAACTCAGCTCATTTTTGTGTTATTTCAGTGACTTTATCTGCTCTATTTTCAGTCTTACATGCTTAGCCTTATCAGCTGTAGAGCTAGTACATTGTTTATAACAGAAATCCAAGATATTTTCCTTCTGCACCAGTAAGAGTGATAAAAAATGTAAACTCTCTTTTCTCACATTGTAATCTTTAGTGTAGCAGCATGACAAGTCTGTTTGTAAGGTGTTTACTGTCTTCAGCAGAAGCCTTTTTCAGTTTTAATGTGTGTGTTCTGGCAGAGCAGTGCTATCTGTAGTCTTTTGCTTTGCAGGGGGCTGTGGCACAGAGGAGGAGTGTAAGCCATTCTAAGGCTGACAGCATCACACACAGAAGTGTTCCTTTGTGCATCATGTAAAATGTGACTTCAAGACAAATCACCATTGTCTAATATCTGCCTGCATACATAATGTTGTATAACTATTTCCAGTACACTTAATATAATGTAGAATTACTCCCAGTACACTTAATTTGAAAAGTTGTAACCATACAGGCAGTACTTTGGATGATGCTACTAGTTTTGCTCTGTACCAATATCCCCAGCTCCAGGCCTTGACACTTTGGGCAGTTCAGAAGAAAATCTTGTGAATTCAACTTGGAAAAAAAAAAAAAAAGTTTGCTAGAAAAGCATTTTGTGGTGAAAAAAATATCTTCTCTCGAAAAACATCCTTTGCCTAAATTTTGCAACATGAATCATCCTTTGTAAGAGCAGACAGCCTAAATCGCCCCTTTAAAATCACAGAATCATTTGAATTCTAAAAGATCTTTAAGATCACCAAGTCCAACTGTTAACCTAACACACTGCCAAGTCCACCACTAAGCTATGTCCCTAAGCAGCACATCTACACAGCTTCTACATGCCTCCCGGGATGGTGACTCCCACCACTTTCCTAGCCAGCCTGTTCCAGTGCCTGACAGCACTTTCAGTGGAGAATTTTTTCCTAATATCCAATCTAAGCCTCCCTGGGCACAATTTGAGGCCGTTTCTTCTTGTCATAGAATCATAGAATCATAGAATTAGCCGGGTTGGAAGGGACCTCAGAGATCATCAAGTCCAACCCTTGACCCGTCGCTGCGGTTACCAGACCATGGCACTGAGTGCCACATCCAGTCTCTTTTTAAATGTCTCCAGGGATGGAGAATCCACCACCTCACCAGGCAGCCCATTCCAATGTCTGATCACCCTCTCCGTAAAGAAATTCTTTCTAATATCTAACCTAAATCTCCCCTGGCACAACTTAAGACCGTGTCCTCTTGTCTTGTTGAAAGTCGTCTGGGAAAAGAGACCAACTCCCACCTGGCTACAACCTCCTTTCAGGTAGTTGTAGAGAGCGAAATTGTCCTATTGCTTGTTATTTGGGAGAAGAGACAAACACCTATCTCGCTGCAACCTCCTTTCAGGTGGTTGTAGGGAGTGATAAGGTCTCCCCTCAGCCTCCTTTTCTCCAGGCTAAACAACCCCAGTTCCCTCAGCTCCTCTTCATAAGGCTCATCCTCCAGACTCTTCACCACCTTCATTGCCCTTCTCTGGACTCACTCCAGAACCTCAATGTTGTTCTTGTAGTGAGAGGCCCAAAACTGAACACAGTGTTCAAGGTGCAGTCTCAGCAGTGCAGAGTACAGGCAGGGCAATCACTTCCTTAGTCCTGCTGGCCACACTGGTCCTGATACAAGCCAGGATGCTGCCAGCCTTTAACAAGACCTGTTTCGTAATTAGGCCACCTTATTATTTCCTTACCTCTTGAGTAGCTGCTTTTCAGTCCCAGGTGAGGACTCTTCCCCATTCCTGAAGCAGTATCCACTGTTCATAGAACAAATCAGCATTTATTTGGGAAATGTGACCAGGGACTGTGACTTTTCAATCTTTTTTTGTTTGGTTGGTTTGGGTTTTTTTGTTTGTTTTGGTTTTTTGTGTGTTTTGGCTTTGGGGTTTTGTTTTGTTTTACTGGTTTTGGTTTTGTTTGTTAGTCTGGTTGTTTTTTTGAACTACATTTTATTTGAACCAATTAGAATACTTGCTCTACTTTATATCCAGTTAAAAAAAATACCTGCTTTTCTTATTTGTTCTCTTTCTGCTCTGTTTTAGAACTAAAACTCAATGGAGAAGCTTTGCCTTGTATGAAAGGGAAGACCAATTGTCTGTATCAAGTAAAAATAAAACATAATTTATTTTTTACAGAGATGGAAAAAATGTTTCCAGTTGAGACTCACCTACTTATGTACAATAGTCTTGTAGATGCAGCACAACAACACCCAGAAATGTCTGTGCAGTTGTGGGAGATCTGCCTGATCTTTACCTTGAAAATTGTCAGAAAGCCATCAGCAGTTAGAATTTAGATGAACATCAGTAGGGATCTGGAAATGCTTTACAGCTGAAATAGTCAAGGGAAAAGACACATGTTCTTTTAAGCTGGAGACAATCTGTTGGTGGGAGGAGAACATATGACATGGCACCTGCAACTGTGAGGAGCTGTCCTTAATGTTCACATGCTCCTGCCTTCCTTTTCAGAGGATAACTCATTTTGTTTTTTGGGTACCTGCAAAGCTAGTCAAATAAATCTAAATCTAAATAGAGTCACTTGGCACTTAGAGAATGTACCTGCTGGGAGAGATGAAAGACATGTAGACTCATGGGTGAGACCACTCCTACAGAAACCTTTCTTTTACCAGCTGTCATCAGAAGTAATAAGTAAAAAGCAGATGTCTTGTGATGAGGCTGTTATTACAGGGAATAAAGAAAGATTTGTTTTTCTTCGTGAATCATCTACAAAAATTTTTAAAGCAGCATTGTTCAAGGTGATTGTTGAGCTGACATTGCTGAATTTTGTGATATTCTCAGAATAAAATGAAAAGACTTCAGATGGAGCAATCCATTTTCAAAGTTTTGCAATGGTGTGTTTGGTAGAAAAAAAAATTCTTTCTTTTCATAAAATTTTTATGTTTCCAGCTCTATAATTTATGATGTGCACCTGTGTGCAGCATCATTAACTCAGGTAACCAGCAGATGCAATAACTGCTACCTTTGGAATGAGGAGGCACTGGAGAGATGTGTGCTCAGGCAGCTATTTCTTGATGTAAAAAAACTTGCTGACTAGCAACTTGGATTAAGTAAACTGTTTGAGGGGAGAGGGGAATCATGACACCAAAAAGATTCAAGTGAAAGATCTTCTAAGCTCTTCAAGTTAAGGTCTTCCTGCTCTGCAGTGAGAGGATGACTAACAAAGACTTATTCCAGTGAAATTTATAATGGTGATTCTTTTCCAAGCTAACAGAATGTCTAGGGTTGGAAGAAACCTTAAAGATCATCTAGTTCCACCCCCCCTGCATGGACAGGGACACCTCCCACTAGATCAGGTTGCTCAAGGCCCCATCCAGCCTGGCCTTGAACACTTCCAGGGAGCGGGCAGCCACAACTTCCTTGGGCAGCCTGTTCCAGTGTCTCACCACCCTCACAGGAAAGGATCTTTCCCCAGTGTCTAACCTAAATCTCCCCTCTTCAAGTATTTCCCTTTGTCCTCTCACTACACACCCATATAAAAAGCCCTCCCCCAGCTTCCATGTAGGCCGCCTTCAGATATTGGAAGGTTGCTGTAAGGTCACCTTGGAGCCTCCTCTTCTCCAGGCTGAACAACCCCAACTTCTTTATCCTGTCTTCTTAGGGGAGGTGCTCCAGCTCTCTCTTCATGTTAGTGGCTCTCCTTTGGACATGCTCAAGGGCCTCTATGTCCTTCTTATGCTGGGGTCTCCAGAACTGGACAGAGTACTCCAGGTGGGATCTCACAAGAGCAGAACAGAGGGGGAGAATCACCTCCCTCAGCTGTCTGTTTTGATGCAGCCCAGGACACGGTTGGCTCTCTGAGCTGCAGGCAAACATTGACTGCTCATGTTGAGCTTCTGGTCGACCCCCCCTCCCATGCCCTTCTCCTCAGGGCTGTCTGCAATCCTTTCTCCTCCCAACCTGTATTTGTGCATTGTATTGCTTCAAACCAGGTGCAGAATCTTGTACTTAGCCTTCTTGAACTTCATGCATTTTGCACAACTCTACTTCTCAAGCCTGTCAAGGTCCCTCTGGATGCCATCCCTTCCCTCCAGTGTGTTGACTTCACCACACAGTTTGGTGTCATCTGCAAACTTGCATTCTATTCCGCTGTCCATGTCACCAACAAAGATATTAAACAGCACTGGTCTGAGTACTGACCCTTGAGGAACACCACTCATCATGTGTGTCCATTTGGACACTGAGCCACTGATCACAATTCTCTGGGTGCAACCATCCAGCCAGTTCCTTTTCCAATTAGTGGTCCATCCATTGAATCCTTATTGTTCCAGTTTAGAGACCAGAATGTTGTGTGGGACAGTGTCAAATGCTTTGCACAGGTCCAGATAGATGACATCTGTTGCTCTGCCTTTGTCCACTGAGGCTGTGACCCCATTGTAGAAGGCCACCAAGTTAGTCAGGCAGGACTTGCCCTTAGTGAAACTGTCTTGGCATCACTAATCACCCCTTTGTTATCTGCTTGCCTTAGCAGAGCCTTCAGGAGGATCTGCTCCATGATCGTGCCAGGCACAGAGGGGAGACTGACTGGCCTGTAGTTCCCTGTGTCTTCTTTCATTCCATTTTTTCAAATGGAGGTTATGTTTTCCCTTTTCCAGTCAATGGGAACTTCACCAGACTGCCATAACTTTTCAAATAGAATAGACAGTGGCTTTGCAACTTCATCTGCCAGGTCTCTCAGGAGCCATGGGTGAATCCCATCAGGTCCTATGGATTAAGTTCTGTCATAAGTTCAAGTAATGCATTTGTGGTTTGTGGGTTTTTTGTTTGGTTGGTTTTTGTGGGATTCATACAATTGGTTTTGAGGGATGGAGTTTTTTACTTCAGTAAGAATGAGTTGTGCATTTCAGTCTACAAAGTTGAATGTATTTTTTGTCAAAAGTGCCCTTGTAAAAAGTCCCTCTCCAGCTTTCCTGTAGGCCCCTTCAGGTACTAGAAGGCTGCTATAAGATCTCCCTGGAGCCTTCTCTTCTCCAAGCTGAACAACTCCAGCTTTCTCAACCTGCCCTCCCAGGAGAGGTGCTCCAGCCCTATGATCATCTTTGTGACCCTCTGGACTCAGTGCAACATGTCCATGTCCTTCTTAAGTTGGGGGCTCCAGGTAGGCTCTCAGAAGAGAGGAAAGGGTCAGAATCACCTTACTAGGTAACAACTGTGTAATATAATACAATGCCAGGTGCTCAGAGCAGAAGACTGATTACTTTCTCATCTTCTGTGCATGCCAAGTCTTTAACATGTCGTTTGTTTAATCATGAATATTAGAAGCAGAAAACTCCATTTAGGTATAAGATAGGAAAAGCAATAGAGGCAAGACCTGAAACAGGAGCTGTGTGAAAAGTCTCCCAGATACTTTATTGATGGCTAAGATTTACAAAGGACTGAATTTGGACATTTGTGCTGCTTAACAAAGTGACTGAATTCCTTGGTTACTTGAATTCCCACCCCAGGCAGGAGTCTGTGCGCTTCTCTTGCACTGAAAGAAGTTTCACTAAAAAATCCTAATTTAATGATTAAATTATCCTGAAAACAACTCACAAGCCTCCAAATATTAGTTGAATATTAATTGGAGCATTCAAAAGTTGTCTGAAAAGCAGAATTTAAAAATATTTTTTTTCTCCTTAACACCTGCCACGTCTTCGTTGCCATACACAAACTGTAGCATATTTATTTTTTACAGAGCTTAGCAGCTAATATTGAACTACTGATCCATAGTGGGGGAAAAAAAAAAGCCAAATTACCAAGTAAGATGCATTAGCAGCAGCTCTTACCTTGGTTTTAGCAGCAATTTTCAGCCCCAAGTGTTTTCTAGACCGGGAAATAAAAGCAGAGCCAGTGAGCTGATGTGCCAAGTACACCCCGGCCACTGAGGGAGAAATTGTGGGCCCGTGCTGCTCTCCTGCCTCGGGGTGGGCCATGGTGGGTAGCCTGGGCTCCATGGGCCCCCTTGGAGTTATCTTCCCCTGCCCAGCAGCAGCCTAGAGCTATGTGCTTTTCCCATCCTGGGCGAAGTTTGATGTGTCTTCCTGCAGTGAATTCTCCCTGCCAGAGAAAGCAGATGTCTGCTAGGTGTGTAAATACCTACCATGATTCCCCGTGAATCCCCAGATCTTCTGTACTCCCGTGCGTTCCTGCTCAGGTACTGAACTGCCACAGTATTATATCTGCAAAGCTGGAGACATCACAAACACCTGCTCTGGTGGGACAGGCTGGACTAGATGATCTCCAGAGGTCCCTTCCAACCCCTGACTTTCTGTGATTCTGTGGAATTTCCCAAGACAGAATCTGGCTTTTTCCCTACTTTGTATATTTGTTCATTGCCTGGCAGCTTTTTGTGTGTTGCAGTTCTGTCTCCTTTCATCATTCAATATTGTTACTGCTGAGTTAGTTATGGTGGATTGATTCTTGGTGAGAGTAGTTAATATTTACAAGACCACTCATTTTCTAGGCTTTTGGTCATGTAACAATGAAGCAAATGGGAATAATCTTCTTGCATTTTAAATGGCCATGCATACAGGTGTTTGTCCCTTTAAATAAAAGAGCCTAACCTCCAGGAAGAAGCAACTGAGATAGCAGAATAGGATTTGATAAGATAAAAGGTTTTCAAAAACTGTAGTGAAAGCTTTCCAAGCCCCTAAGGAAGTCCAGAGTCTCAAAAATGATCTGACTCAAACACTTAATCTTTTTGTCAATTTGAAACACGGATGGTCACAGAAAGATTACATGTATTTTTTTTCTTCTATTGATTTTTGTACAAAGTACTAAATCCCAGACAGTAGCTTTTATCTCAAGAACTGCATCTAGTTAGAAAGACTGAGGCAGTCATCAAATACCCTTTGGTACTTCTCTAATAACTAGGATATTATTTTTCTTAAAGACTAACCCTCTCTTCACATGGCAAGAAAAAGAATAACTTCCATGCTTTTATATAATAGTATGGCTTAGCAATGGCCATTATAAAACTATTAAAAAGCAATCTCAAACTTCTACTGCATGCCATACCTTCCTCTGGCTTTTGATAGCTGGTGGAGACTAATCGGTTTTCAGCCTGTTACACCAAAGTGTGTTGTTTAGGAATATAGTGAAAAATAACCCCAGGATACATTAAGTAGCAGGAGCAGAGAAAGCAGACTGCTAGTAATCACACACTGGATAGTCTCCAGAGAGATCAATTACACCTTCCTCAGCTGCAAGTTTATCTCAAAATCTTTAATTGCAAAGTGTTTTAATCTCATCTACTTCATATTGTATATTGTGTATAACCTACTTTATATGGAGTATAAGGTTCTACTGAAAAGTTAAAAATGTTGGAAATGCATTCTTCTTGTCTCTTTGATGAAATTGTTTGTGATTTTTTTAAAGGCTTTAGACAGAGATTGATGCAAAATCTAAACAGTAAGAAGAAACCTTGTAAAAGGAGAACATTGAGAGAGAAACTCAGTATTTGTTACAACTTATTCTTCCTAGGTGACTCTTACCACCATTCCTTCTTCCACGGAATTTCCACCAGAAAAGTACTTCTTAGAGTCTCTCTTCCAGGGAGAAGTTAGAAATGTTTTGAAGATTCTGTTTCAAAGAGAAATCAAATGGAAGATCCTGAAAATGCTTTTAGGCAAATTTCTCTAAGTGGATGAATCGATACAATTTTCAGAGTTGCCCTAGAACTTAGAATTATAGCACTTTATAATACATTGTTGTTATTTGTAGCACCTCTAGGGAACTGCCAAGGGGTCTAGTGTAGAGGTAAGCAAGCTGAGGAGCAGAGATGTCAGCCTGCTTTGGCTGAGATCCATCGTGCTGATGGATCATTTGATCCATCACCATGGCCCCTGTGATCAGGCCCCTCCTGGCAGTGAATTGGGCAGGGTTTCAGTAGCCACAGGTTCTCACCCCATCCTCATCTACATAGCTAACAGGAGCTAGGAACAGGTTGGTGGCATCCGTGCCCATGCCAGCCTTTAAGTGCTCATGAAACTGTGTCCTTGGTGGGCTGTGGGTCAGAAAGGAGTTTAAGGCAGAAGCACCACTGACTGGGAAGTGCAGGGGAGAGCACTGGGTCAAAGAGAACTGCTGAAAAGGTCAAGACTACTGAGGGGCCTCTTGGTCTGAGATGTATATGCCCTGTCAAACCCCTGACATGGGACTCAGAGAGGGCTGGTAATCTACTGATCTCTCCATGCAGATTGTAGGAGCCAGTAGATGATATGTATACTATGTCCTCACCCCTCCCTTGGGACTGTTGACACGCCATATTCTCCTGGCCATTCAACATCTGATACTAAAGCTATGCTCATAAAATAATAGAAGTATGCAAAAAGCTTTTAAAATAGTGTTACACCTTTATATAATCAAACCTGTGTTTATAACCTTGCTTTGCACAAGGTTTATGTTTCAGTTGTTTATATTCCCTGTTTCAGCTCGGGGTCTGTAATATGTACCTTGCCACTAATCAGGTGGCATTCAAGATTTTTACTTAAAGTATGAAGAGACAGCTAAAGCTGAGAGGGTGAGGTAAGAGTTGGAACCCACACCATGCTCTGCATTACTAAATCCCCCTAGGCTCCTTTGTTCTAGTATTTGAGGTTTATAGAAAATAGCTGCCTGGTTTCTCTCCTGTGCCTGTAAATGATTATATAGCTCACATTTCTAACCCTTGCTAATACTGCCAGTACCAGTAACCCAGCCTCCATGTGGTAACCCAGTTGTTCACATCCATATTGTCTTTAATCTTTGTCCAGATCCCCATTTCTGCCAAAGAATGCATCAGGCACCAAGATAAGACCAGGAGAAATGTAACCTTTGCCCCAAATAACCTGTAATGTACTGTAATGTTTTATCTCAAGAACTGTACTTTGCACAGTTGTGTAAAAAAGCAACCATCTGCCTGCCAAACCTGCAGCTCTCCCACGTTCCACGGCGCTGACACCAGGATTACCAGGTTGTGCCTGTGAAATTAGCTGCTGCCAGCTGGTTCTTCCCAAAACCAGGGTTGCAGGGTAGCAGTGCCAAGGCAGTGTTGCTGGTGGGGTTTGTGCCCCCCATGGATTGATGCACAGTGCCGAAGGGCAAAGAAAGCTGCAAGGTTGGCTCAGTGCAGGCTGTTCTAGATGTATAGCAGCAGAATTAGAAGGAAGAACAGCAAATACATCCCTAAGACTCCATGCTAAAAATAATTCAGTCTAATACTAGTTTTCTTCTTCCTGGGCTCCGATATGGGAATTATGGTACCTTATTGTCTCCCTCTTAGTGTATGCTTGTGTGCAGTTCTTTGGTCACATGGAACATCCCATGAGAAACCTCTGACCTTCTCAAATTCCTCATGATTCCAGTTCCACCAGTCTGCTCTAACCTTCCTTTTTCATAAAAACTGTATAATTCTGTGGCACCCCACCAAGGGAAAAGCTTTAGCTAAATCATGAAATAGTTGTTCACAGTCCCAAGTAGAAACCTGTTTATTACTACATGTAACAGAAGATTAAATATATTAATAAGCCTAAACATGTTACAAGCATCTCAAGAGTAAAATATGCCATTTGCTAGCTCAGATTCTAATAATGAAGCTAAAATGCCTATTTCCAGATAGCCTAAATATATCAAAAAAGGAAGTACTTCCACTGAGCATTTCAGCTATTCAAATACTTTTATGTCACACTTGTATCTTTCTTTGTCAGCTTGTACTTCTGGATGGAGCTTGAGATCCTGAAGAATGGGTGGAATATGAGCTCAATAACTCTGCTTTCTGCCTGTGAGAAAACATGTTACGTGAGGAAGCAGCTCTGCTGGGTGCTGTCTCACCACTGTTCCAACACACTGCATAAACACCACTTGTGGAAGAAATAGTCATGAGCTGCAGGGTCCTGTGGCCTTCTGTGGTGTTGTTACCACATTTGTTTTACAGACTGTGTTGTACAAAGAAAGACATAGTCCTAAATGCCCAAAGAAGTTGTGTGGAAGTGAGGGCCAAGTTCTTGAAGACAAAGATGCTACAACTGGAAAGATATGCACAGCTCTCAAGGGATAGCTAAATGTTTAGTACATACTACTGTACATTTTAGGCCTCTAAACATGTTTAATATCTGGTCTCCAAGACTGTTTTCTCTTGGGGTTCTTTATGTTCACCATATACCACATTATTTCTCAATGCTCTGAGCCAGGCTGTATAATTACTGACAGGCTGCAGATGGCTGTTAAGGAAATTCTACAAGGTACAAAACAAAGAACTGAAGTGCCTGCAGCAAAGCTGCCACAGGTGAAGTTACTCGTTTGGGCTTGTGATGGCCTAACATCTCATTTCCACATAAAAGAAGAGGCTCAGCATCCTCCCTGCTCTCCTCCTGCCTTGGCCCTCTTCCCCTCACATGCACTGGCTTGTGTTTTCTGACCCTGCATCAAGCCCATTCAGATTTACTAGAATCAAGAAGATTAAACTGCACAACAAAAGACCAAGTTCTGCTCATGCACAGCCCACCTTCATCACCATCCTGCATATATGTGTTATTTTTATTTGCTATTAAGGATTTGTCTCTCACAGAGTGAGTATATGTGGGTAAAGCTGTGAGTGCAATATGAAAAATTAGCCAGAGAGACAGCAGCAGCAAGGCTTTGCTCTAAGGAAAGGTGGTCAATAATATCTAAATATTTTGTAAGCTCATCTCTCAACTCCCTCCAATAGAAAACAGGAATCTCTCTTGTCCTCTCCATAGAACATAAGTAGGATTTATTTCTCTATTTTTTGCTTGTTTAGATGGGATATTTCCTATCATAGATTCAGGAAACAGATCAGCTTTTCACCTTCATAAAAATCTGTAGAGAAACTATGAAGCTAGATAGCAAATAAATAAGTGGTAATGAAACGAACTGCCCATGAAAGATTTAAAATGCTTGAAGGAAAAGGAGAAGAGCTAATGATTGTCAGCAACTAGTAATGACTCCAGTGTTTAATGTTGTTGCAGATTAACTCAAGCATTTTCTGTGTCTGTTGCAGCCAAAGATAATATTTCCATTGGCTGCAGCTGAAGCAGTTTTAATCTTTTAGGTTTTGAACAGTCCTGTTTTTCAATCTAAAATAATAAAGTATAATGTTACTTCAAAAGTGGGCCAGTTATCTAATGTGTGGATTCATAATTTATTCTAGCACTTATCTGACTGTTTCCTCATTCTTCTGTTGAAGTTAGTTTAAAAGAAAGGCACCTCCCAAGCTATCATCACTTGAGATGTCACCTAAGGCTTTCTTTTCCTCTTTTAAAGCTCTGTGGGAAATACAGCTTCAGCCACATTAAAACCAAAACACAGGGAGAACAGCCCACATTCCTCACACAACAGCATCTTTGGTGAACTCCGGAGTGACCCCCTGCTGCCTTTGACACCTTGTTTTAGCCAGGCAGGTGCAGCTGGGAGGTACGTGGGAGCACTGGGGATGTGGCATGCCAAAACAGTGACAACCTCAGTGAAATGTCTCTTGGGGAGCAAAGCAAATGCCTGGACATAAGCTGCCAAAGGTAGGCAGGACATGCACAAAGTGCTGCAGATACAACACCGGACTAATTGGACCTCTCTGCCCTCTGCACTGGTGGCTGGAGGCTGGGTGGGGTATCCTAGAGTACTCCAGAGGGTACCTACACATGAATACCTTCACCCTTCTTGAAGATCCCTTAGAGCTGGTATGTTAAGAAGTAGTGGATGAGAGAGGTAACCCACACAGAGAGGGCACTTGCTGGTTTTCCTGAACAGACTCTCTTCTGGAACCTTTAAATGGGTTATGGGTTTCCACTTTAGCCTCAGTTTAAGAAACAGGGTATTTGTGTTGGTTTCTATTTTACCAGAGTGTATTGGACCCCTTGGCAGTCTGCAGATGGAGGCTTCCTTGCTGCAGCTGCCTTTGCCTTAGAGATGGCTCTCAGCCTAGTGCTCCTAGTGCCACAGATGCAGCCCTCATGTTGTCTCCTGGGAAACAGGAGGAAGGGATGCTTCACCTTATCTGGGGGTCAATCTGTCTGCCTTCTGGATTCTTCTAATAGATGAGTCCATTCTTCTGTGTGCACGCATGTAGGCATTGGATATGGTGGTCAATTCTGGGAGAGGTCACAGGGAATTTCAGGTTTTCAACTTCACCTTTCCCTGTGATACCTTTAGGAATCTTTCTGTACTTTGCAAAGTTATCCTACAGTCAGTCAGAAAAACACCAGCCTGAGGACATTGGCATAACTATGCCCAGTGAGAAGAAAAGTGGACATTTTCTGGGATTGGGCTGAAACACGGTGCTCCCTAAAGGCTCTCTGCTGCATTTGCTGCAGAAGGTGGAAGTTTCTAGGACTGAGTGGTGAAATGCAAATGCAGCTGGACATGACTGTGCCACACAACCTAGGGGAGGGAAGGCCTGATTTCACAGCTTTTTTAGACTTTTTAGTTTTTTTCATTTTTTAGTTTTACATCCTGGACTGTTGAGTCTTAGCTTTCAGCTGCAGCTGAGTTGAACTTTCAGAATGACATAAAATGTTACATTCTTAATTTTCTATTCAGAGGTGTACTGGGAACAAGTTCAGTAAATAAAACAGAGTGCAGAAAGACAGTGCTCATAAAAATTCTGTCTAGATTCTCATTAAGAAATCTCTGCTGTTCCCGTGCATTGAGTGAAGCAGGTATCTCTTGAAAGGAACATAATGCTGCGGTATCGCCAAAAGGGTTTCTAATAATATATACACTTCAGGGTGCCACATTAAAGGCAAATTCAATTCTGGCATCTAATGACTTTGCATTGGTCATTTTTTTCAATGCAGGCCCACGTTGGCTAGTGGAGTGTCTGTGAATAACCTCCCGGGTTTACAAAAGTGAAGGTGAAAATGCAGACCTCCCGTGTATTTGCCATGCATGCAGAGGCTTATGCATTACCCAGCAAATCAGACATTTTCAGTTGACAGGACTGACCTCTGCCATTTGAACTTGTGCACTAAGACATAGCCTGTCTTCCTCAGGGACTCAATCCCAAAGGACACTAAGACGTGTTCCCACTGCCTTTCACACATTATATGCTGATAAAAGAAAACTGTTTATTCTTGGACACAGAAGAAGTTGAGATGAGCTGAACACAGAACTGCCCAGCTATTTTTTCATTATTTCTTTGTGATAAGTGTATCTTGTGTTGGTCTGGTTGCTCCTGGTGCTGATACTTGCCTCGGAGCCTTCACAAGAGCATGAGGATGGCCCAGACAAAGCAGTTGCAGCAGTGCTACTTGGGGATAGCACATCTGTCAGACCCTGCTGAGTTCAGAAACCATCTCCAAAGAGTGATGTAGCAAGGTCTCCTGAGCACTTACACCCTGCATTTGTTACCTGAGGAGTTCTTCATATAGTGCAATTTTCACCTCTCCAAAAGGCAAGTTCCCCACCAAATTCATAGCTAGTGAAGACCTTCCTGAAGGATCAACTGTAGTTTAGTTAACCTTGGAAACATGGCATGTTTCCACCTGGTCATCTTCTCAATAGTGACTGAACCCGCACACCCAGAAAAAAAAAGAAAAGAAAAAAAAAAAAAAAAAAAAAAAAAAAAGAAAAGAAAAAAAAAAAAAAAAAAAGCAAGCTTATTTCAAGCTTTGTCTTATTCTGGGTGCTCTTTTCATACAACTTTTCAGCTGTATGAAAGTTTTTACAGAACTGCTGGACACCCTTTCCTGCAAGTACTATTAACAGCTCTCTTTATGGTGCCAATGAAAAACTACTAAAAAGAAGTCAGCCTGAAGTCACTGCTTTCTGTCCTGATTTTATTATTGAAATATTCTTTTTCATCAAGACTTCATCTTTCCCACCATAAAGTAAAGATAATAGCTGTTGTTCAATAGAGTATTAGACTTGTAATTGTGAAGGAAGCAAGTTTCTGCACCTCGGAGTTGTATTTGAGCACTTGTCCCATTTGCACGCTGACATCTCCAAGACCCACAGAGCTGATCAGTAGCAGAATCTGAAACAGAATTAAACCTGAGAGGGGAATCAGAAGACAGAAACTTTGAAAGGCAACATTGTTATTTTTGGGGGTGGTACTAGAAGTAATTGTAATTGCCAGAAATCCACAGAAATACTGTTTTCCAGCAAGCACTGCCCAAATAGAGGAGCTCTCCTGGATCAAGCTGAGCTTAAATTACTGACTCACCAGTATGATCTTTGCTTCTGAAAGCTTAACACCACTATTTCATAGCAATCCCAGAAGCTGCTGTCTTCTAGCAAATGCTGACCACGTTCCCTTGTTACTTCTGGAAACCTGACTAAATTCATCCAAATCAGATATCTGTGCTTGTGCATACCTAAAATTTTAGCTTTCTGCTTCCATCTCGGACTGGTTGGAATTGAAAACAACTAAAATTTGTTGATGTGTTTCTTTGTGGCTGTTGTTTGTCCATCCTATTATTTTATATAATCAATCTGACATATTTATCATGCTAAGCTACATCACTGCACGGCAGTGGTGTTATTAAAATCAGGTCTCCAGTTCCTTGGGAGTCAGAGACTCAATGTGATTCTATTTGGAGTCATCTAAAAGGATCGAATCTTCTTTAAGAGAATGAATGAGTAGGTCCTTTTTATCAGTTCATTTTGGTTATCTCTGCTGACTTATTACCGAACGAAGCCAGAAAGATATTTTGGGAGGCAATTCATTCATTTCTTATCTTTGTTAAACTCTGGCTGGTCGCCATCATTGAGCAATGTCATGTTATTTCTCTGGGCTAATATAAAAGATCAGTGGCTCAGCATCTGTAGTTTGTAATTCAGTTCCAGGTGAAAAGGTTGAACAGCATGCCAACATTTCATCCTAATGTTAATGTATTATCTTCAGGAGAGTTCAAAGGGCAGCCTTCTGGAATATGGATAAATGAATATCTTTAGCCTTAGGTACTTTTAAGCTGCTTTTTTTCCAGATGGCACCTGTTCATCTTATATTACATTAATTCCTCATTTGGACTGATAGATCAAACTTGCTACTTTCCCACCAACAGTGGTAGGAAACAATCTAAAACAGAACAAGGGATAATTGTGACAGCCTGTATCTTCTCTTCTGGCCAGCAAGTTGGTTTATTTTAATCCTCCACACTGTAAATTATTTCCAAAAACTTCTAGTGAAGAATGCAGATGTAAACAGAATTTTGGTGCTTCCAGGGAACACAGCTTGCACAACAGTTTCAGGAGAAAAAATAGTTTCAGGAATTAAACTCAGGTGACTTTCTTTTCAAAACACATTTACACTTGTGGGGAGAACAGGGTGTAGAGCCAGAGGAGGCAGCAGCCTTCGAAGTATTTGTGGTGAGGACATAGTGCAGCAGCATCATTTCCCATGAGTTCACCAGCACAGGGCCAGGCTGGTCCTGGAGCCCTCTTAGGGGGAGAGCAGCTTGTCTGGGCCTCTCCTGCCCATGGCATGAGTGAGACATGTGGAAGTGCCTTTTACATGTGTCATGGTCTGATACATCCAAATAATTCATTTTGCAGAGGAGGAAATGAGAGTTTTTCAAGTTAGTCACTTCTAACTTGAAGCATAATTAAAATAATGGAACAAAAAGCTCTGCATACTGTTATTCATGTAATAGCAGTCCTCCCCCCTCCCAAAAAAAAAACCCCACCAAAACTAAATTAAACATTCAGGGTAATTTCATTTAAATTTGAAAACATAATTTGTTTGTAACATTAAGTTGTCCCATGCCAACCTCATGAAGGACCCACAAGGTCCTGCACCTGCATCAGGGCAATCCTCATCACAAATACAGGCTGGGCAGGGAATGAATTGGGAACAGACCTTGAGGAGAAGGACTTGAGGGAGCTGGTTGATGAGATGCTCAACAGGAGGAAAAATTTAGATTATATATTAGGAAGAAAATCTTTACTTACTATGAGAGTGGTAAGACACTGGCAAAAGTTGCCCAGGGAGGTTGTGGATGCCCACTCTCTACAGGTGCTCAGGGCCAGGTTGGATGGGGCTTTGAGCAACCTGGTCTAGTGAGAGGTGTCTGCCCATGCAGGGGGGGTTGGAACTGGATGATTTTTAAGGTCCTTTATAAGGCAAACCAAATTCTAGATTTGCTGAATGCCTCTGGTCTCATGTACCATGTGCCCTTCTGTAATGTGAATTTCCCTATGGTTTCTGTCAAGTCATCTTCTGTTGGCCCCATTTCACATGAGCAAAGTTGCTAGCAAACCAATAACTTTGTATTTGCATGATATACTGAGCATGAAACACTTAGAGGGACATGGCCCTGGGCCAGGCTGCTATTGCACAAGTCTGCTATGCTGATAGCAGAAGGAAGCTAATGCTTCTTCACCAGGCTGAGCAGAAACCATACCAAAGACACTGGACAAAGTCTTTATTTTATTAAATTGAATGCTTTTCTAACACAACATAAGGAATGCACCTTTTGTTTGTTTGGTTGGTTGGTTTGTGTTTTTTTGTTTGCTTGGGGTTTTGTTTGATTGTTTTTTCTGTGGGCCAGTTCCCCAGGGAATCAGAAGATGCTTCCTTGGCAGTGTGGCCCTGTGGTGCTGGAGAATGCCTGAAGGTTGCCTTCTCTCTTTCATCCCTCCACAGAATCACCGAATCATCTGGGTTGGAAAGGACCTCTGAGATCATCAAGTCCAACCTTTAATCCACTACCACTGTGGTTACCAGACCATGGCACTGAGTGCCACATCAGTCTCTTCTTAAAAACTTCCAGGGACAGAGAATCCACCACCTCCCTGGGCAGCTCCATGAACAGAGCTGCTCCATGAGCCTGGCCACTGGGCTGGGGCTCAGCGGGATGCAGGTGGGGGACTTTGCTGAACAATTGATCTTTCCTGGGGAACTGTAGATGCATTGGGAACATTTCAGAGGCACACACTGGTTTTGACCAATGCTTCAAACCAGAGGGGTCCTCCTAGAATTTGTCAGATCACTTGGCTGCTGGGGTGGGGTGGTGGGCAGGACACAGCTGTGCCATGCTGGCTGCCTGTGAGCTGTCAGTACAGCCTTTCTGCATCAGAGCTGGAAGACTGGAAAGCATGAGACACCCAGCTTTGTGAGAAGCCTTGGCAGGTCTGTGCTTGGATCTGGAGAGGCCAGTCCCTGAGCCTGGATTCTTCAGCATGCTCTGTGCCTGGCAGTCCCAGAGCAGAGTAACCTGTGTGCCCCAGGGACTGCCTGGGGAAGTCCCGTGGGATGCAGGCAGCTGACTGCTTTGGTTGGCTTTTCAAAAACACAATGATGAAGTGAGACTTCATCACTGAAGTGAGAACTTTCAGGGTCTCCTCTCCTGGAATTTTCAGCTTGCATTCTAGTTCAAAACAGTCACTGACACTTGCAAATTGTATGACTTGTGCAACTCAGTTACAGAAACAGTCATGTGCCTTCCACATTCATGGAGAACAGGATGAAAAGGGTCACTGTGCTAGGGCTGAGACGTTGGTTCAGGGGTAGGAATCATATTTTTAAGCTGACATTACCCAGAATTTGTGCTCCAAGGTGTAGGCCTGCCTCCCTCACCTGCTCATTCCTACCCTCTCCTTTACCTTTGCACAAGCCAGGTCTGAACGACAAAGGAATTGATCTGGCTGAAAACTCAGCCAACGGGAACCAAAGCACAAAGTGTAGTCTGGTTTGGAGTTGTGATGTGGTTTTCCACCCAGGTGCATGGACACGGGAGGCTGAACTGGAAAGGGTGACAAGAGCTGCATCTGTGGGGGACTGGGAGGAGGATGCAAGGTGGTCTGTCTGATCCACTGGATCTGGGGGCTTGCAGTTCCTCACAGGAGGTAGAAAGAGATGGCTGAGCCTGAGGGTGGCCATTATCTCCCAATTCTGCCAGGAAGTTGTGAGTCTTGGTGAAATCTTTCTGATCCTCACTTCCCTCTTGCAGGGACAGTGAGCACGTGAGGACCAAGAGGTCACCGAAACTGTGGCATGTGGCAACCAGGGCTGAGAATGAGAAGTGGCATGTAGGAGATGCTGGGAGGTGTCTCCACCTCAGCTGACCTGGGATCTCACTTCCAAGGTAAGTGGTAAGCAATTCTTGTAAAACTGTGTGTTTCAGGGCATATTTCCACAATGAAGGTGCACAGAATAGAGTTTTTGTGGGGGTGTTCAGAGTTGTGGAGCGCTTCTGCATCTTCGAGGTAACCTTAGTGGGGATTTGGCAGGTTAGCTGCAGGCTTGGAGGAAGAGGTGTGTGTAAATTCAGGCTGTCCTCAAAAGGGGGGTGCAAGAAAATTTTTCAAGATCCGTTACAAGTTAGTGGCTTTTTTTTTTTTTTTGGTTTTTCAACACAGAACAACTAAATTTGCTCATCTTGTTGGAACCTGTATGTTTTGTATGACTTCTCTTTCATGTTTTCTTTCATCACCTGTTTTTTTTGCCTATGACTGGAAAAATATACATTAATTCCCTCAAAAGACAAAAAGGTAAGTGAAGTAACCACTTTTGCAGAATAGGTCAACTTGTTCATACTTGCTGTCAAACAATCTGTGGTGGTTTTAACTGCTGGGAAAATGGTGACACCAGCACTGGAGTGCCTTACTCTAAACACTCACACACATACAGGGGCTGTTTAGCAGGTGGAGAGAGCTCAAGAAGTGGCAGAGAATGCCCTGAAGACTGAAAAACCTGCTATATAGAAGTTGATTTTTTAAAAAGCGATTAAGGGGATAAATGTAGTTTTCTGAATTAATTTTTTTCAAAATAAAACTTTTTCTCAATTTGAGATTTGCGTTCTTTTTCCATATATTTTCTACTTTGAAGAGCAGCTGTGAATTTTATGCAGGAACTATTGGGTGAAGCTTTGTGCAATTTATCAGGTGGAAGATCAGACCTTAAATATTTAAACCTGGTCTACCAGGATCTACCATGAGATCCTGAGCAGATTGCTCAGAAAAATAATTTCTTGATTGAATGTAGCACCTTCCTCTATGGAAATATGCACAATTATATTTTGAATTTCTTACTCCTCCCCAACACTTTCTGATTTTTTAGCCTAGCATCCGGATGAAGGAAGACTCCAGTGATCACAGCTTCCATCCGTCTGTCCCACTCTAAAATACCCCTTAAACCATCTGCCATTCTAACATCAGGCAGTAGTGTGACACAGAGCTCAAAGGCATTAGGGTAGGATCCATTTCACCTAAGTTTAGAGTTCTGTAGTATCAATGTCATAATATGGTATAGTCACCTTAGGTTGTCTTTACAGTTAGTGGAGACCAGCTGGCACTTTAAATCATTATTCCAGTGACCTGATTTAGATGTCTATTTTGGAATGGGGTGACTTAAGGACTAGGAGTGCTTCTCTCTCTTTACTGCTTAGTTCGGAGGATGGACTGGGATGAAGAATAGTGGAATAGGGGAATTTTCTACACAACTTCTGAAGGCCTGCTATAGATGAGAATGGGAACTTAATGAGACAAAGGCTGAAGTGTGTGTTCACCAGCAGTGTATAGGTCCAGTCCCTGTGAGTCTCAGGTTGCCAGACAGCACATGTCCCTTTTTGGGAAGGAGAAACAGCTCACCCTGCCCTTCACCTAACTTTACATGACATGAGAAGATGAGTGTGCTGCTGAGTTGAGGAGAAAATGATACAGAGATTTAGTGTCAGGAGAGCTGTCAGGATTATTGTGTTGGGTGGGTAAGAAAATAAGACAGTAGTTCAAAATAAACAAGTCTTCACCAGATTAACTGCACACAATATTAATTGCTCACCCATGAACTCACCACAGCTCTGTGTGCTCTGACTGCTCAGATCCAGCAACTTCTGCAATAACCCTTTTGGCATTTAAAGGCCAAGCCCTATCTCTGATCAGCTTATGATGGAAATTTCCATTTCCAACTTGGTGATTTTCAAACAAGCACTTTTGGTGTTTTTCCCTGCAGCCACTCTTCACTGAATAAAGTGTAATAAATACCAAAAACCCACCTCATTCTTTTCTCTCAAAGTCCTCAGGCCTGCTGAAGTCCTGGTGATGGCTGAGTGGCTGCTTTGCTGAGACTGCTGGCTAGGGCCAATTGTCTCTGATTCCTTTTGTTTTCCACCTGATGGCTCCCAGTCCAAGTCCTTTGGGTCAAAGCATTTCTTTGTTGTGCACAGAAAAACTGCTAGTCCACAAACCTGTGTCTGTAAAATTTATGGTAATGCAAGTAAATAAAGAAGAATACATTGCCATGCTGGTTTACTGCATACATAAATGTTGGTGATGTTCCTTCTAAAGTGCAGGAACCTTAGAGGAGTTGTTATGACTATGTCTCTCCAACATACTCCCCAGTAAAAAGTTGGCTGGTTAAACTCAGTCACTTGGTTGTCTGTGGAAGGGGAAGCTGGATCAAGCCAGACCTGCAGGAGTGGCAGCCACAGACAACAGCAACAGGACAAAACAAGAATCCAGAGAGGGCCAGATCTTCTGCTAATCCCTGCAATATTGTTGAATGAAAACAGTCACCATCACCTTAATAACCGTGGTAACAATTTGTGCTTTGTCACGGTGACTCTCAGTGTTTCATAATTCATTATTCAAGACTGGCCTTAGTGAAAATACAGTTGCTCCCACAAGCGTGTTCTTATCTTTGGATAACCTGTTAATGCATATTTATTTAGCAATTTACTTTCTGGGAACAATTCCATTTGTGTTCACTTCTTCATTATCAGAAAAGCATAACCCATTACCCTGTTTTTCAGAAGGCACAACTGAGATAGCAAGGGAGCTTGTTGCTTGCTCAAAGCCCTGGAGTGGGTTCGTGACTCACCAGCAGAGCAGTCTGAGGGGCAGGCAGGTTTTGTTTGTATTTTGTCCCAGGAAAAACAAAACAAGTCATGCAGGCCTGGAGAAAAGCTTCAAAACAAGTGAACTGGAACAATCACCCCCGAGCTGATGCTGTCCAGAATTTGGTTCATAGTCCAACACTGAATGATGAACAGTGAATGTCAGATCATAATTTCATCCTCAAAAGCTCCATTCTCTGTAAATCTCCACCCAGGTTGCTGTCTGCTGACCAGGATTCCTCTTTCTGGGTATCTTCATCTTCCCGGTGGGACAGCATGGCACATCATGGATTCATGTGACATTCTTGTTGCCATCCTCTTGCTGAGGGAGCACAGACCTTCTGCTCATGATGTAAATGAATACTCACAATACTCATTCCTCAGCATTTTCCTGTCTGACTACATCCATTTGTGTCCTCAGCTATCAATACCAGCCACTTCCTTGGTTCTCACTGTTGCTTTCCCAGTGCTCTCACATACATTCCTTCTTACTTCACCCATGACTATCCAGTTATTTTTTGTGTCCAAACTTAGGAAGGATCAAAAGGAGTCTCTAAATGATGACTTACCTGCATGCACATGTATTTGCTCTGCACCAGCCTGTTAAGGCTTAAGAACATGAACACTTGGGAGGTTCTACAATTAAAAAACACAAAGGCCTCAGAAGAAAACTGCAAGCCAATTAAATCTTCAAGTGTAGAGACAGGTGGGTAATATCTAAAGTGGAATTCAGTTTGAGGTGGAGGCCCTTAAATTAATGTGTTTACATGTAAGTATCTAAAAAAATGTGCTTGCTGCTGGAGATCAGTGCCACAGGGGAGACCAGTGGCTGGATTAAGTTGCCTAAATGTTGGTGACATTTGAAGTATTTCAGAAGTCTGAGATATGTGGCTGGCACTTACAACACAGAGGAAACCCATATCCTTTTGGGATGGCTGGATGCCATACAGGACACCCTCGCAGTGCTCAGAGGGCATTGGCCATTTATGTGTGAATCTTGCCTCTAGCCAATACAGTTAGGAGAGCCTCAGAGGTGACTCAGATCAGCCTAAAGTTGGACCTTGTGGGTGACTCTATAAATCACTTTATCTGCCTTTATTGGGTGATTTTGTACCTTTGGCTGTACTGCCTATAACAGGAAGTTTAATACCCAGTGCCTTCTGAGATGCCTAAATTTGTGCTTCCCAACTTTGTGTTGCCCTTGGTGTTTAGAAGGAGCAGTGGTAGATAAAACACTTCTGTACCCAAGAGCCAATACCTGTGACAACTCAGAATTCCATGACTGATCTCTCCCTTTTTAAAGCAGTCTGCCCTCCCAAAGAGATACGGTTATATAGGAATTCTTTGAACACTTTTTTCTTATATAACTGGATGCAGCTTCTGGTACTGCGAGCCAAACTGATGTATCTTCCTTCACTGCTTCTTCTGGGGGAACTAGTCTCTTTTCTGTAACTCCCTGCAACAATCCCAGTCCAGAGATGAGCATATCTTTTGTTTCAAAGGGTGTTTTGATAAAGTATTCAAGTTGCTGCTAAAAGCTTTGGGTGTTATTTATTACTCACATAACACCACAGGAGAGTTCTACATTGGGTTTTAATAAATGATTTAGGATGTCCACTTACTTTTTTTTTTTTCTTGTTTTTTGCTAATATTCCTTTGGAGTCTAAGTGCTTTGCTGTTCACCTATATCTCCTTCAGAAGAGCTTATCTGATCTGTTACTTCTGACAATGTGGCCAAGGTGTCCTTTTTCCAGAACTTGTTTGACACCAGCAATGAAGCAAAGAGACCCTGAAATGTCACCGACGGCCTCATTGGCTGCTTCAGTGCATTTGCTATTGTTCCAGTGAGTGTGATCTCATGGAAAGCAGAACATTCCTATAACAGCAAGCTATAATTCACTGATTGAACTCTGAAGTGTATGCAAGTGACCAGTGTAAGAGCTTCAGGGCAGCAGCTGGGCCAGGAATCTGTTTGCTGCACCATTCTCCCAGCAACAAGGGAAAGAACTGTTTTTCCCATCTGCTTATCCAATAATATAAAAAATGTGTTCATGCTGCACTGGGATGAAAGCAAAACATATTCTTGGAAGAACTTGTCCTGAGACAAGATACCAACTTTCAGAGCCCTGTTTTGGAAGGCAGAGAAGAAATCTATTTATCCTCTCTCTCCAAGAATGCTGAATATTAGATTATTTATTAAAACTGGAACAGCTCTGACAGAGGAGACTGAGACACTTCCAAATAGGTTGGTGGTGAGATCACACATCTGGAACACGCAAACAAAGTTCTTGATGTGAGCACAAAAGACAAAAGATGTGTGTCCTCCCCAGGCAAGGCTGAGTGTCTCTCACAGTGACTGCAGGGATGATGCTCTCAGAGATTTATCCTGGACCTGAGGAGCTTCTTCCTAATGAAAACGTTGTCAGACCTCATGTGCTGCTGTGCACGGTAACAAATCAGAGTTTCTCAGCTCATCTCTGGTGAATGACACCCTGTATTTTTCAGGACATTGCATCAGCCTGTCGGGATGCTCCATAGTCTTTGCTCCCAAAATATTTGCAGACAGTAGGTGGACATATGACAAGGGGAAAAGGGCAAGGCCACTGTTGAAATATGCTTTTTCACATGATGTGACCATTGCCTTTGACGTTCTCCTCCTCTTTCTCCCCTTTCCCTGCACCACCAGCATTGCTGGCTGCAATAAGTGTTTTATGGCTTTCCCTCTGCCAATCCCCACTTAGTGCTCCCAGTTTTTCTCTGGCAGGCGCTTCTCTCCTTACCCACGCCGGGAAGAACGCTTCAACTCCGGCTGCTTCACCAGGGCAGAGTCCCCCCCGCCCTCCTGCCCTCCCTGGGACTGGCAGCTCCGTCCTGATGGTGCCCTCCAGCGTCTCCTTCCCGAAACTTCTCAGCAGAGCAAAGCCTTCCAAAGAAGCTGCGTGAGTGATGCTCCACTCGGGATGGAGTCCGGATCAGGCGCCGGATTTAAATTTGACTTTAATTTCACTCTACCCTTGACAAAAGGCGAGAAATTTAAGGGCCCAGCTGACAGTAGTCGAGGCTGAGAAAGCCAAGCTTTGCCACCTTCAGGAAAGCACCACGGCATTCCCGGTTATCCGAGCAACTGTGATTTGGTGTGAGCTGGTCTGTGGCCAGCTGAAGTGAAGAAGACGAGTTACAGACCACAAGATTTTTATTCTGAATTTTTCTCTTTGTTTAGATAAGCAACTTGAACGAACGCACTGTTTGGCTCAGAATAATCCCTTACATAAACAGTAACACTAAATAAAAGCCTGCTCAGTTTGGCTGTTTCTAGTAACTTCAGCAAAGTTGTGACCTTCCTGATCTTACTGGGTGTTCTCATGTTGCTATGTGGGGATTCTGCTTAAGGAATTCATGTTGTTCTTCACATGAAAAAAAAAAAAAAAAAAAAAAAAAAAATTTCCATAGGCTTGGATAACATTTACCTAATCAGTATTTCACAAAAATGAAGAAACAGACCAACTTATAGGCTTCTACATGATGGGTTTAAGTTGGTATAAAGGATACCATAAATCTGTGCAGGACCTACAGCTAACTCATGGATAACTTAGGGTAAAACTGTCTTTCACTAAGTGAATATTTCATGCATAATTTTCAACTGCTCTTGAAGGAAAATATGACCATAATAAGCTCTGAAATGTATATGCAGAACAAAACCAACCAACCAACCAACCAAAAAAACAACCCAAGTTTTCTAGACCTTTAAGTAACAAGGAAAACATTAGTTAAAAGAAAGGATCCAGCTAAATTTTAAAGACAAATTTCCAGCTAAATTTTACTTTAGTTCATGTCTGGGTTTTTTTGCCATGCTGGCAAACAATTAATTTGTCAGGACTTGCTTATTTTTTTTCTTTTGTATCATAGTATAACTGCAAATTTGTCTTCTGGGCAGTTTTTACCACACAGGTGCATGGCTTCACTCCCTAAAATCATCCCTGAATTTTGATCTGTTCTTCTTCTGCTCCCAGCAATGATATACATGATTGTTTACTTCTTTATTCTTCACTTTAACATTACTGAACATAATTCTTTCCACACCAACTACTTGGCTTACCTGGCTGTGAACAGCCATAAAGGCAGCATGGTTAGAAGGTGAAAATTACTGCAGAGAAGAAATTGTCTGCTGAAAAATAGTGATAGTGAAAGGCCTGCCAGTCTGGGACTGTGAGCCCAGGGACTAGGCACATCTTTGGAAAGTGAGATCAGAGTACCTAGAAAACAGAGACATCCTGAGGTACCACTGATAAGCACAAAAAAATGGACTGTAACCACAACTTATCATCCGAGAAGGTGTCAGACATCCTACAAAAATAAATCAGTCTGAAAGAACAGAAACCAGTATCATCTGTTGGCTCTTACAAGTGAAAAATAGAAGTTAACACCATCTACTGGCTGCTGGAAGTATAATGTCCTACACCCTTTTATTCCTCTCTGTTATAAAAGGGACTTAATTTTTACTCATTGTGAAGTGTTCCTGAGAACTTCCTGGTTGAATGCCCTATGAATTTTCTACGAGCTCTGGGACTGATTCTCAGTGGGGATGCCCATCTGACTCCAGGCTTTGTGACAGGGATCTGCTTTGAAGGGAGACCCTGTTGTCTTACTGCTTGTGTCAGTCCTTCTGTCTTTTGGGGATGGTGAGGTGTTCCACCCGCAGGACTGGTTTCTTCCTCCCTTCTGAGATGTTTTGGATAATTTTGAAAACTGATTTCCTTCATATAAATATCACATATATTCATATAAGTATTCTGAAATAAGTATATCTCCTGGTAAATTATTGTTGATCAGGTTGCTTCACTAATAAGCTTCACTAATACAGCTCCACAGTAAGCTGTAGTAATCTGTAATAGTATTTACCCACTTGGGTATTACTGTCATTGGTTGTACTACCATACTTCTTGATGCTATTATTGATTGACATCATGCTATCAGCTGATACTCTATTACTGGCTCCTGATAATAATTTGTAATAGATTGATATTTATTCATATTCACTTTATTAATCTTCATATTAGCTTTTTCCACCATAGGTATATTTACTAGTGGTGATTTTTGTAGTTTCATACTTGCTAGCAGCGATTTTTGTGGTATTTCTGGTAACTTGTAATAAAGCAGAGAAGTGTAGAGGACAAAGCCTCTGTGCCGTTGGAATCCTAAGAACACAAAGTCACGATTTCTGCACAGCCACAGGCTGGGTAACCTCAAATTGTGACATCTGCCTAATGCCAAATCACACTTTGAACCAAGCCCTCCGTTTCAAAACACAGAAAACAGTGTTTGGCACACCAGACCTTCTCATCTGTGGCACTACTAAATAGGTCTTCAGAATTCAGTCTTATTTTTTGCCTTAATTTTTAAATGTTTTTATTTCCAACACTGTTGCTTATACAATCCAAATGAAAACATGTTCACACTTGCTGATCAGACATGTGATCTCTCATCATTTCTCATTAAGCATTTTGATTACAACAAATGACTGTGGAATTCATTGTCAAAAAGCAAGTTGTTGTCCATGTAAGATAATGCAAAAGATAAAAGTGGCTCCAGTGTCACACTGTGTAGCTTATTGTGAAGGTGATTTGACAGCCTGGGTGTAACAAACATTCCAGTTCACTGATATGAAAGGAAGGATCAGCACAGGGCTCAGAAAACAAAGCATATTTCAACTGCAACCAGGCATTCATCGGAAAGAGATTTTTGCAGTTTCCAACTGATTCTCCAATAAGAATGTTTGCACCGTGTGTCAACACTTTTATTTAAAGCACACAATGAAAAATACCAGTGTGTTGTTATCCCTCTTAACTACAACTGCTGCACTAATTTTTCTAATTTTTACGTAGTAACATTCTGACATGATACTTGCAGATTTGTTATGTTGAAATGTGTTCCCCTTTGTTATCACAGTCCATCCTTATAGTGTATATTAGAAAACCTATGTGTATAAGCAACATGTCTAACACTTATAGGCCAGGGAAATGCTTTACACAAGTAAGTTATATTTTAAATTTTTCTTGTTGACAAAAAAACTGCCAAGGCAGCAACAAATGTAACATCCAGTGTATCTAAAGATGTATGTTCCCATTCTTACCAACAGAAATTGACTATGTATTTCTCTTAAGTTTACTAATTGACTAAATTTTTACTGAAAATCATTGAGACAATAATGAATTTGTACAAGTCTTCTTGCTTGGCAAAACTCATCTGGTATTAACTGAATCTCTCATATTAGCTATAAGAATTGTATGTATTTTCTTTTGATCTTTAGGGAATTTTTTTTTTTTTTTTTTTTTTTTTTTTTTTTTTTTTCCCCAGCAGGCATTGCAGAATATATCCTTTTCCTGTATGGTGGCCACCAGTGGCAAGATTTTTAAAATTCGATTCACAGGTGAACTTTTATATATTGTTTACATCTGTGCATCTTCTTTCGTGCCCCATGAGTCACTCAGTTATGGACAAGAATGAGAAAATAAAAGGGACAAGAAACCCTCCTCTTGCATGGAGGAGTAAAACTATAAATCTATGCATCACAATGTTTTTCATCACTTACAGAAAGTTGATATTTAAAAAAAGGATGAGAAGATTCATTGCAAAAAAGTCAGAAGATTATAGTGGTACTATTTATTGGCTTCAACTGCCTTCTCCAATCAGGTAGCTTTAGAATTTGAAAAAGATTTCCCAGCTTGGGTAAACCAGGTTAAAGTGGATTGAATATCCAGTTGAACTGAGAATTTAAGATACTGGCAACTGAAAACTGAGTCTTGCTTTTCATAAGAAAGGCTAGGCCACCTCAGTTAGATGACATAAAGAAAGGCTGCTTACAGAAAGATGTGTGTTGAAGTAGGTCCTTCCCTCCAGCATGTATTTCTCAAACATTGATGAGAATGGGAAAAAAATCTTAATCTACTGACTGTGCTACAGGGCTACATCTTTCTCTTTCGACTGACTGGAGTTTCGTGCACCTCCTATCCTGTGTGTTGCACAAACACCCTTGGAGCAGAGGTTTTTTTTTGAGCAGCCACTCAAAATGAAAAAATCCTTACAGAGAAGCTGAGCCTCTAAGCATTTCATGCTCCTGCATGGCAAGTGGGCAGTTGAGCAGCAATATTGAGGAGAGGTCTAATTACCTCAGTGTTGGCTTTCATTGGGAATTGTTATTGTCTACCTAGGAATTTAGTTCTTGTATTTTTATTTTCCAAACATAAATAGATGAAAATAACTGTATACAGTAGAACTTGCTCTGAATTCAAGAAAGTAAGCATGCTTCTGCAACTATTTGTTTGACTGTTGTGTTTGCAACTAAAATTACCAAAGCCAGCTGTTACCAGTGAAAAACTCCCTCTAAATCCAGCATGGGTTTGGAGAAAGTTAAAACTGTAGGATCAACTAATCTAGGTCTCAGGACAATATAAAACATAGTTTTATTCAGTCATTTCATTCATCATGTCCTTCTTTGTGCAAGAACTGCCATTTAAAAATCTCAACACAAAGCAGTTTTTTCAACACCTCATGGCTTTGGTTGATGCTAATTTTGTCTGCTTCCCTCTTTGACCAGCTAGAAATTGGCACTTAAGCTTACTGCACTTTTGGATGATCCACAGACAATCCTGTGGGTTAACTTCAGGAAGATACTAAATTAACATGATCTCATCCTGATTAAGAACTAAGCACAAAATCTTCCTTTCAGCGTAAGTTTTCAACAGTAAGTTCCTCCCTCACAACCTCGTAACGTACTCTCCCACACACCTACACAAGTACGAATAAAAAAGAAAACAAACCACTGTCAAACTGTTTCACTCACAGACTGAACAAAGCTTACTTTCACATTTGAATTCTTTGGAAGCACAGATGTTGTCCACTATAAAATGAACAGGCATAAGGAATTTCGAAGATCACAGCATATGGGATTTTTTTCTTTCTATTAGTATAGCATTAAAGAAGATCCCTGTCGTGTTTTAACAATCTGAGTATCACACAGTTGTAGGCTCTCAGCTCTACTTAATTCTACCATTTAGAGTACTTCCTAAACCACATTTTAAAGTTTGTTTTTTTTTTGGACATGCAATATTTCAAGTTTAACTGAGATGTTATTAGACATCTGGAGACTGAAAATATGGTACTGGACAATGAAAGAACACTGTACCATAAAGACACAACATACAAACTATTTTTCACAGTTGTAACAAAACAAGTTTGTACAGAGAAATGTCACAAATAGCTCAGTACCTTTGTATGTTCCAAATAATATTAAGTTCAGCTGATATCGTCACATATTAAGGGTCAAATCCTGGCTCAATGTGCAGTTGACACCTAAACAGATGCTTAGAGAAAATAACACAAATAACATAGCTACTCTGAAGTGCTATACTCATAACAATGCCATTTGCTAATCTACCTAAGATTTTTGGCCTGAAGTACATACCTAATTTGTGCTACAGAAGAATCACACGGCCAGTGGTACTTGGCTCCTGCCCTAGGACACATCTTCATGCATTTGTTGTGGCCAAGGGCAGGGGTGGCTGAGAAGCAGAGGTCTTCCTTCTTTGTATGATTACTTTGGCAGGCATCTGTATCCACTATTCTTCCAGAATTTGGCCAGGAGTTTGAAATCCTGTACATCTTACTCAGTAGTCTCAGCAAAGTCAATGGAGCTTCTTTGTAAGATGAAAAGGATTTGGCCCCCACAGTTTTTAACCCTTTAAGTAGTAAGAGAGCAGTTTCATTGCACTTAGCCCATCATTCACAAATACCTTTGTACTAAAAAACAGAAGATGGTTGTTGGCCTATAGGAAGCACTGACTCACAAAAGAGTCAACTCTTGGTTGCAGCAGCACCTGACTACTCACACAATTTTTGAACTTGGTTCCAAAAGGGAAAATGAGAAACTTGTGTGTGACACAATTTCATCCAATGTCCCTCTGAGGCCAGAATTTTTGTTTCTTTAATTCCTAAATACCATCTTTTGGGTACTTTAGGAACACTGAGTAACTCAAGTATGTATACAACTATAATTGGATATCACAAAATCATGGAATATGCTGAGTTGGAAGGGACCCATCAGGATTACCAAGTTCAACTTCTATCCCTGTGTAGGGCACCCCCAGAATCACACATGCCTGAGTGTGTCATGCAAACACTTCTTGAACTCAGGGAGGCTTGGTGCTGTGACCACTGTCTTCATTGGACTGGGTGGATAAGGAACTTCATCTAATAGCATTAAAATTTAACAAAAGAAAAAAAAAATTGGAGGGGATGGATTTTTCAAAGAGCTTCCTAAATAACTTTTATATGGAACACATGGTTATGACTTTGTGAAAAGAGAAATTTTGCTCTTATCTATAAGAGCTTTAGGTGACTGGAACAGGTATTTTTAAAACAAAGTAATCTTACTCTGTTACGGAATTCCATGTTTTGTTCTGTGACTGTGGATTTTAATTTTTAATTTTTAATGGTTGGAATTAAAGAGGATAAATAATAACTGTGTGCTAATTAAATTTATCAGAATTACAAGACAGCATTACTCTGACCAAAAGTCATTGCAATGCAGGTTATTCTAATAACATGAAACACTGAAAGATAGAATTTGGGATTTAAAATTGTATTGTCAGGATGCAGACACCAGTTCTAAATTAGAACTGGAAAACATAACTGAATACCACAGAGCTTAATCCCAACTGACAGAGTGAATTAATTCATCCCTTAATACTGTGTCATGCTCATGCTGCTGCTCAATATTTAGGTGCAACTAAGCTACAAAGAGCAGAGCATGAGTCCTGAAAATGCTTGTGTCAACAATATCTGCATTACAGACAATTTTACAGCATTTCCCTTTTGCAAGTGAGATAGCAATTTGGCTGCCTTGTAACATTCCTAAGAGCATAACTTCCCATCGGCACCAGAGGCTGGAGGTGTCAATGATAATCTGAAGAAACTGCCCATGAAGCCACTATGAACTGGTTAAGGTGAGTGAACTTCTACCCTTTTGCTTATCTGAAATCATTTTAGTTCCCTGTGTAGCTTTTTTCTTTCCCCAGCAGAAGGATGTAGACATTTTGTGCTGACAGAAGGCCTTTGATATCAAATATCAGGGGACATTATAGGCCACATATTCTTTTGGTTAAGGGCATAGGATCCCGTTTCACATTTAATTCCCTCACTGCATGATAAAATTAGGAAGAAAACTTATTGGAAGGAAATCTGACTGAAGTCCCAGTGAAGATTAGAGTCCCAGTGACTCTAATCACTGGGAAAACCTCACAGATTTCAACAGGCACAGCATTAGTCTAGCCTTTGGAAAAATGTGAATAAAAGCTCCTCAGAAAATAAAAAGGACTATCATGAAGGCTTCAAAAAGAAGTATGTAATGGTATTCCCAGGAAAAGGTCAGTTGGGGTAGTGTTGTACCTACACCTGCTAAGAAAGGTGCTAAGTTTTCTCTTTGGTACTATTGAGGAAAATCTCTGATTTCATCCAGTTTTCCCAAGATTCGCCATTTTTCACACATATACTCTACTCTTCCAGGCAGATCCTGCAGTCTTGATTCTGTTTTGTTCCTCACTGGGCCAGGAATTTGTTGGAATACTACTGAATAGGAAGGATGCTCTGTGCTTCTCCACTCCAAGAGGTGCCTCCTGACATGAACTCAGCTTCCAGATTGTGGCCTGGCTGCAGCAGTTCCTGTCTCCTCAGACTGATGAGGACCTTCTTAAACAAGAACATAACCAGGACAAGCATTCCTACACAGATGGAGAGAGTAGGAACAGGAGGAGACATACTGACTGGCCTTCATGCCCTCCACCTGGAGTGACAGGAGTTAGTATCCCTGGCATGAGGAGGAGGATGGGTCATGGTCTTGTGTTCCTTGGTGTACACATGGAGATCAGGAGAGAAACCTAGCACCCAAGGTAGGTCTTGGGACTGTCCCTAATGCTTGCAGAAGGTAAGGTATTCTGTGGATTCAGGACTTGAAAGCCATGTCACAGCATTTGATATGAGAAGGAAAGGGTTTCATGGCATAAGAGAGGGAACCTTCCTAACTTCTGAAGAAGCAAAACTTTTGAAATTTTTGGTGTGAGTAACATTGCTGCAGGGGGAGAGCACACATGCTATATGCTTTGGTTTGTGGAGGTTTGTTTGCTTATTTTCCCTGTTTTTCAAAATGGAATATGCTTAGAAATGGAAAAAAATGACCAATTTTATGATCATGTGGCACATTCCTGATCTATGCTGAGATTTATTACTAGCAATACCTGACTTTCATTTTGAGTTCTGAAAGCACTTAAAACTCAATATTAAAAAAGCCTCACAACAATCTTCTGAAGCAAGTTTATATCTATTTTACAGGTAAGGAAACCAAGGCACAAAGAAATGAAATCATTTGCCACAGATAACACTAAATCAGTGGCAAAATCAGGAAAATAATTAAATTCCCTTTGCAGTCATGGCTTAATTCTCTTTTCCTGCTAGTAAAGTCTATCTTACCCCTAATACGTTGTTTCGTGACACCTGTATTAGATCATGAAAAGTGCCCAGTTTGCACTGTTAAAATTGCTGCAAAACCAACGATTTTTTTCCATATAAGCACAAAAATGCTACTTAAAGGGTTAATTATACTGCTGTGCCAGTAAACATTTGTACTTATTGATGCTTAGACCTGTACTTAAATACTGACTGGGACAGAAGAAACTGAGCTGGCCCTGGACTCTCTCGTCTTGCTGTTGGGCATGGATATTGTACAACAGGATACGCCCACAGTGGCCTCAGGCAGCTCATCTTCCTCTGTCCACTCATTGAGGTCCGGATTATAGCACTGAATGCATTTCTTATATTTCTTCTCTATTTCATTCCAGCCACCCACTAAGTAAATTTTCCCGTTAAGGATGGAGGCACCAGCAGTGCTGACTCCAGTTTGGAGCGGAGCCACGTAACTCCATTGCCCTGTGTAAGGACTGTAACACTCCACGGGGAGAACGTCGACCCTCTCAGCTCGCCCCCCCAGCTGAGACCCACCCATGACATAGACCCTCTCCAGAAGGGACACTGCACAGTGCCAGCCCCTCGGGGTGCTGAGGCTGGACTTATCCTGCCAGCTATCTTTGCTGGGGTCATACATGCACACCGAGCGAGAGTAAGCGCTATTAATGTACCCTCCTGTCACCAGGATCTGACCATCCACCACGGCACTGGCATGGCAGCACCTGGGCACCTCCAGGGGTGCCTTGGGCTGCCACTGATTAGTGGCAGGCACGTAGCACTCAATGGAGGAGAGGCAGCCCTCGGGGTTGCGACCACCCACTGCATAGAGGAGGCCATTGAACACGTTGAGGCTGAAGTGGGTGCGCCGCTGGGTCATGCTCGCCAGGTGAATCCAGGTGTTGAAACGAGGATCGTATCTGAAAGCATGAAGAAAGAGGGTGACTGTCTCACATACTGCTCTGCTCTGCTCAGTGCCACAGTTCAGTCCCTGTTCCACTGCTGCTGCAGCTGCCAAGCTGCTAATATTTTACTTACTTATTTAGCCCCTAGAATGAAACTGGTATTCCGGATTAATTTTCCAAATATATTTAGGTTTTGATTGGAAAAAAAAATAAATGTGTTTGTATCACTCAGACCTGGTGTTACTTCAGCGAAGTAAAACTGACTTCTGTAATTTGATTTAGTGCAGTAACCTCATCAGAATATTGTAAAGAGGTACTATCAACATAAAACAGAAATTTTAGAAGCTTTTTGCCATTTACACCTACAGAAAACATGTCAAAATTTACTCAGAGAGTTTTAAGAAGTGTTATGTGGTGAATTATACTTTCATCTTTTTGGCACTTTCTAAATTATATGTGTTCTTTCCCTGCCACTCATATGGAGTAAGAATTATGTGGAAACCATATACCTGCTTTCTAATGATATACCTATCTGAAATAACATTCTCTGTCTTTGAATTTTAAATAAGCAATTTTGAAATATGAATTAACAAATTATGACTCTTGAAGGAGCTGAGAGAGGCCCATGAGCCCATACATTTATCCTGTTGCATGCTAAGGGCACCAGAGAATCATACATGAGAAGTCCACAGACATACTGATGGGAACTGCATGAGTGGACTGAGAGCTGGATGAGTGACCAAGCCCAGGGGGCCATGATGGTGGAGGGTCAAGTTGGAGGCCAGAAGCCAGAGTTGCCCCCCAGGGTCCAGTTTTGTTTAACATATTCATCAGTGACCTAGATGAGGGGAGAGTATATCCTCAGCAAATCTGCTGATGATAGAAAACTGGGATGAGTGGCCAACATGCCAGAGGGCTGTGTTGCCATCCAGCATGACACGGACAGGCTGGAGAGCTGAGCAGAGAAGAACCCAATCAGGTTCAACAAGGGCAAGTGTAAGGCTGTGCTCCTGGGAAGGGGCAACCCCATACATCAGTACAGGTTTGGGGCTGACCTGCTGGAAAGCAGCCCTGATGAGAAGGATCTTGGAGTCCTGGTGGACAGCAAGTTAACCATGAACCAGCATTGTGTCCTTGTGACCAACAGTGCCAGTGGTATCATGGGATGCATCAGGAAGAGTGTGGCCAGTAGGTTGAGGGAGGTCATCTTCCCCCTCTACTCTGCCCTGGTGAGGTCACATCTGGAATACTGTGTTTGATTCTGAGCTGCCCAGTTCAAGAGAAACAGAACTACTGGAGAGAGTCCAGCAGAGAGCAACAAAGATGATAGGGGGACTGGAGCATCTCTGTTATGAGGAAAGGTTGAGAGCTGGGATTGTTTAGCCTGGAGAAGACTGAGAGAAGACCTTATCAACATCTATAAATATCTAAAGGGCAAGTGTAAGGAGGATGGATCCAGACCCTTAGGACATTAGGACAAGAGCCAATGGGCACAAACTGGAAAGCAGGAAGATCAGCTTAAGAGTGAGGAAAAACTTCTTTACTGTGAGGGTGGCAAGGCACTGCAACAGGCTGTCCAGGAGGGTGGTGGAGTCTCCTTCTCTGGAGACATTCCAAACCCACCTGGATGCAATCTTGTTTGATGTGCTCTAGGCAGTCCTGCTTTAGCAGGGGATTGGACTAGATGACCTCTAGAGGTCTCTTCCAACTGCAATGATTCTGTGATCCTGTGGATTGGTATGCCCAAGGTTAACGACAGAACAGGGAGCAGAACTCATCCAGTGGTGGACCCCAAGGATTCCCCCACCTCTTCCCCATCACCAAGGTGTGCACTGAGCACACAGCTCTTTGTGAGACAGTGAGGTACACCTTAAAGACAGAAGTCAGGAGAACAACTGCATAATCATGGAATAGAATCATAGAATCATAGAATCGGCTGGGTTGGAAGAGACCTCAGAGATCATCACGTCCAACCCTTGAATAATAATCTTTATGTAACCTATTTTTGCAAAAAAGTAGATTACACAATAAAAATGACCTAGGGCAAGGCTCTGCAGAGGGATATCGAGAGGCTAGATCAATGGTCCAGGTCAGCTGTAAGAGGTTTAACAAGACCAAGCATTGGGTCTTGCACTTGGGTCACAACAACCCCATGCAACACCACAGCCTTGGGCAACAGTGGCTGGAGAGCTGCTCAGAGGAAAAGGACCTGGGGGTGTTGGTTGATAGCTGGGTGGTGACTGTGAGCCAGCAGTGTGCCCAGGTGGCCAAGAAGGCCAAAAGCATCCTGGCTTGCATCAGGAATTGTGTGGCTAGCAGGACTGGGGAAATTATTGTCTCCCTATTCTTAGCACTGGTTGAGGCTGCACCTCAAATATCATGTTCAGTTTTGAGCCCCTTACAAGTAGGACTTTGAAGTGCTGGAATATGTCCAAAAGGTGGCAACAAAGGTGGTGAAGGGTCTGGAGCAGAAGTCTTATGAGGAATGGCCAAGGAAACTGGGGCTACTTAGCTTGAAGAAAAGGAGGCTGGGGGGCGACCTTATCACTCTCTACAACTACCTAAAAGGAGGTTGTAATGAGGCAGGGGCCAGTCTCTTCTCCCAAGTAACAGGTGATAGAACAAGATGAAATGGCCAGAAGTTACCACAGGGAAGTTTTAGATTGGATATTAGACATTGGATATTATTAACTTCTTTACTGAAAGAGTGGCCAAACATTGAAAAAGGCTGCTCAAGCAAATGATTATGTCACCATCCCCAGAGATACTTAAAAGACAAGCACATACAGTGTTTAGGGAGATGGTTTAGTGGTGGATTTGGCCATGTTAGGTTAACAGGTTGACTTGATGATCTTAAAAGTCTTTTTGAACAAAACCGATTCTATGAGTCCCTTATTCATTAACTTTGCATGTTGGTTGAAGTTACTTGAAAGTACCTTCTGGAAGCATAAAAGAAAGCACTGATAGGACTGCAGCTGTATATTACCATTCCATGTCCATAGTGTGTTAGCAGGTAAAAACCTGAGTTGTCTCACCTCCAGCCTTTGCTTCAAGCTATTGTGTGCTGTCAAGTTTTAGATTGTACCACCAATCTGATTATTGCATGTTAGCCTGTGCACTCTTCTGACCTTGCTATCACCAGTGTAGTCCTCAGCTGACTATACTCAGCTGACTATACTTAGGAACTCTAAGATTTCAGAAGTGAGGTATTACTTGGGGTACAATACAGAAGAGAAATATAGCCTTCAAGAGACTGTGACATTGTTTCTAAAATCTCAGTAAAGAAAGGAGATAAAGGATATTAAATGCAGTATAAAAGATGTTGAAAATATGATGAATGGTGCGTAGGAAATCAAGATTATAATACCTTAAAGGTGTTTCTCAGAACTTTCTGTGAGGCATTAGAAACTCTTGAAATTTAATGTCTCATCTTGTCTGATCTGGTGCATTTTAATGGTACCCTAGAACACTCCTGGACTTCCTAGTTATGTTCCTTTTTATTTTCTCCACTTGGAGTAAGTTTTCTCTGTCATATTCACTTCTCTTTCTGCATGTGTAACCATGGTGAAGTTTTTGTATAACTTCAGTTGCATATTTCTGTTCATTCAAAGTTGAATATAGCATAGTAGCCATACCTCCCCAACCCTGTCCCCTCTCTATTGTCGTATCATAGAATCACATGATGCATGTCACAAACCAGTCTGGTCTATCTGCATTGTGTGTAATTGATCTTTCCATCCTTCTTAAATAAATACCCAGTTACCTGCAGAAATTGCTGACTGCATGCTTGGCTTGGTTCCTGGCATCATTCTGGTCTTCCCCACCAGCCACATAGAGAAATCCATCCATCACTGCCACACACTGATTAAAACTTTTAGAAGGCATTTCACTCAGCTTCCTCCATCCCTTTTCAGGATCTCTGTATAAGATGTCTCTGCTAAGAGATTTTTCTGTTAGAGCAGGGCGTCCCCCAACAGTAACTAAGACTCTGAAACCTCCACGGATCCTCGTTCTTCTGGACTGCAGTGTATTCTGGTGGTAGGGAAGCAAATGATAGTTCATGGCATCCACTAGGAGCTTATGGCAGTCTGCATCTTGCATCATTCTTGGAACAGTTTGAACATAACTGACAAGGTCTTGGGCTGAGATGGTACCAAAACGGATGTTAGCTAAGAGATCAGCAGCAAACTTAACTCTTTTTTGGTCAAATTCCAGCCATTTTATCGCAATCTGGAATGCAACAATTTCAGAAGGCAACTGCAAGTCATCATCTGCAAGAAGTTCATTAATCTGATCAAAAGTAAGTTTTAAGAACTGATCGGTTTCTGAAAATTCAATGAAGTTGTCTCGAATAAATTTATGTGCTGCTTCCTTGGTTGTTTTGAGTCCGTATGTTTCTGCAATATTGGCAACATACATACAGTTCTCAACACTGATTTCTTGGATTAGAAAATCACAGCACATCTTTACAAGGGATTGAATCTGTAGGTAAATTGCTGTGGAAATAATACTACCTATTGTATAAAGTGAGAGAGTAAGTTTTCCAGTGTAAGCATAAGTGATAACAGTAGCTAAACCCAAGGGGGATACGTCATTGAGGTCGACTCTTTGGGTGGACGGATCCTTCTTTAAGATGTTGTGAAAGTATTCACTGCACGAGGCCATCACCACCTTATGAACACTGAAGGATTTGGTTTTGGTACTGATAGTCAAGTCACAAAGAAAATTTTCTTGTCTCATTCTGCTTAGACCTTCCAAGAGATTTGGACTATATGATGGGTCAGAAACTTCAGAGGAGATGCAGCTGAAACCGTTTCCTCCATCCAAGAGTCCATTCAAGCCATTTAGTTTGCTGAGGGGGCCATCTTCCACAATGAGAGTCATTTCATTGATATCTGCTTTGTTCTTCTTCACATTCTTCTTCTTAGGGGCCATGACTGCAATAAAATATTACAGCCAAGAGCTTGCTAGAAATAAAATTAAAACATTTAGAGCTGCACTGCAGTTGTAAAATGTAACAGCAGAGTGACTGCAACCAATACAACCTTTCACAATATATATAAATATTATACAGTCCTAAATTTTAGTGTGGCTGCTTATTAATAACAATGCATACCCAAATTGTGAAGAATGCACCTATAACACCTAAAAATAATTCCTTTTTTTTTTTAAATAGCAAAGTCATAATGAGAACATTCCCCTGTTGTCACCACACTCAAAGAGTTACGTTATCTTCCTAAACTTTAAATGAGCTTGCCAGAGTTTAAATATTTTAAAAGTACATTTAAATCTGCCAGAATTTAGATATGAGTTCAGCAGTCTGAAGCACAAGAAAGATGTGGGCCCCAAAATTTGTTCATCCACACTCCAGGTCTAGTACAGACTTACAGTCAAGTTCAGGATTTGACCATAAAATAGTAACAGTGGGACAAATTGTTTTAACAATCCCACAACATAAGGCATAAAGACAATGTGAATTTTAATATGTCACCTTGACTTTAGATTCAGTCTCTGCTCCACATTGTTTCCAAGTTTTTGTAACTTTTTGTTTTCTAGACTGATGATAATCTATGTCCCATGTCAAATTCATAAATAAATTCTACTCATAGCACACTTGGCTTGCTCTTCCATGTCAGTAATTTGAAACTTATAATCCTATATTTAGGATTTTTTCCAAGTTTTATTTGAGAAAAATATAATGCAGAATGCATTATTTGAAACAAGTTCTTTATGAGCAAAAGTTAGCAGTTACTCCCATGCAGTTATGTTATAGCAGATATTTTGAATTAGACTTACTACCTCTAGGCAAGTTCCAGTTCTTGCTGAAATGAAGAGAAGAGATTTTGTCAAAGGCAATTTGAGATTAGCCCCTAAATATTTTTCAAAGGAGCTATTTCAAATAAGTATATGCAAATACACCTTGAAGGCAAGCACTAGTTCTCAATAACACAGTTCAAAGAGAATTGATGAGATCAGCATTCAAATATATTAATACACAACGTTTATGTTCAATATATCCCTTGATTTTTAAACCATCTACACCAGCTAATTTTTTCTGTGGTCTTTGTGCTTGTTGATGAAGAAATGCTACCTGTCGATAAAACAAAACAACTGGATTATTTTAGATAACTTAATAAAAAAACTCCAGTAATATTTCATCCTAAAAATCCCAACACATCAGTTCTTCCTTCGGCACACAGCACGCAGCAAAATGGCAATTTAATTATAGAAAGGAATGGTTGCTGCCTGCGAGCACCAGGAATTTTTCCTTGCTGCTGCTGCTGCTGCAGGGTGACGACCACATGCCAAGCAGGCAAGCGAGGCTGTGTGTGCCACGAGTGTCAGTGTCAGTGCTGTGCCACGAGGGTCAGTGCGTTGTGCCACGAGTGTCAGTTCTGTGCCACAAGTGTCAGTGTCAGTGCTGTGCCACGAGTGTCAGTGCTGTGCCACGAGTGTCAGTGTCAGCCCTGTGCCACGAGTGTCAGTGCTGTGACGCAAGTGTCAGTGTCAGTGCTGTGCCATGGGTGTTGGTGTCAGCCCTGTGCCACAAATGTCAGTGCTGTGCCATGGGTGTCGGTGTCAGGCCTGTGCCACGAGTGTCAGTCCCAGTGCTGTGCCACAAGTGTCAGTGCCAGTGCTGTGCCACGAGTGTCAGTGTCAGTGCCATGCCACGAGTGTCAGTGTCAGTGCTGTGCCACGCTGACGTGAGCTGTGATCCCCCAGAGCTCCCTCTGCCAGTGCCGGGTCAGCTGCTGCCCGGCTCCCCCCGCTCCAGCAGCATTCCAGGAGCTGCATCTGTTGAGACCTATCAAGAGTCACCTCCCAGAATAGCAACCTCCCAACAGCTTGCCATTTTAAGACAGGCTCAATCAAAGGTATAGCTGGTGTTTTAGTAACTTTGGTGGCTCAACACAACCTTTTTTTTTGCAAAAAAACCTGTGCTATCCCAACCAACATGTATATTTGTTGACAAAGAATGAAAGAAAAAAAACTTCTGGATGTTTTCGTATGTTACTCACACAGTTACAGCTTCACATATTAATAGCCTCAACTTCATTACTGGCAAGGGCATTTTCTTTTGGCAGACATATTTGTGGTTCTAAATATTTTTAGAGACCCATAACTTAAAAACTTTAAAACATGCAGCACTTAATGTTTATTGTCTCACTGTGTCATTGCAGACCTTATTTAAATCTGTGCTATTTATAAGCCCCCTGTTCAAAAATGTCCACTCTCCAATGCTTTTATCTGAAAAATACTTATCCATCAGCAGAAGCATCACCAGCTGGTTTAGTGTGTAAGCTTGTAAGTGACAGGACATACAAAAACAGTGAAACAAATCAAACAATCCTACAATAAATCTAAGTTGCCAAACTCTGAAAACCCTGGATGATATGGTTTTCTACATCCATTTGTTTTCACCTAAATTATTTTATCTTAAGAACAACTCATGCTGAAGGACACTCGGGGTCCAAAACAATGCATTCAAACAATCAATCTTCCCCCCTCCTTTAAAATATTACTTCTAACCTCTATGAAAGTGAGGAGTTAAAAACTCCTTACCCTCCTCAGAAAAATGGTGTCCCAGAGCTGTCCAAGAAGCTGTCAGTGAAAATGCCTCTTCCTTGGAAAAATGAGAAGACAAAAAGAGAGGAAAAGTGGTAAAAAAGACAGAGAAAGATCAGAGGCCACTTGATAAGTCCCAGTTGTGGTTTCCAGCGTGACGCTCTGCTGTCACAGTGAGCAAAGGAGACTGCTGCCTGAGCTCGGGTGCTCTTTAAAATGACCCCTCCTCTCTGTGCCTCTGCCCAGCCAGGGAAGCTCAGTTTCCCCAGCCTGCCTGGCCTCTCAAAACCAGAGGAACAACCCTGGACCGTCCAAATGCACAGGGAGAAGGGAGGAAGGGGAGGATGGTAGATCGGCAGCGGGTAAGAATTTTTCTAGGTAAGAGTAGGGTGGAACCCTGGGTTCCCCACCTCAAAGCTGGGTACAAGCTAGCACGCCTGGGGAGGGGGACAGATTTAGATCAGACATGGGGAAGATAATTTTTATGATGAGGGTAGTGAGACGCTGGAACAGGTTGCCCTGAGAAGTTATGGATGTCCCATCCCTGGAAGTGTTCAAGGCTGGATATGCCGAGCAGCCTGGTCCAGTGAAAGATGTCCTATGGCCAGAAGGTGGGAGTGGAGGATCTTTGAAGGCCCCATCCAACCTAACCCATTCTGTGATTAGACTCTTCTATGATCTAAAACAACAAGCAGGAAATGTCAAGGACACTATAGTGGCACTTTAGTTCCACTTTTTAGGATTTTGATGCATAACTCTGGGCAGAGGGAAGGAGACTGGCTGATGGTGATTCATAGCCATGTCCTATTTATTGAAGTTAGGTCACTGCTCCCATTAAGACTTGCTTCAGCTTTCAAGGATGCTGTCTCACAGACCCTGATGCCTTTGCAGAGAAGTGAACTTTGACCTTCTGTCTCACCAGAAGGTATCCTAACTTGTGGGTTATACCATACACCAGAAGAGTTTACCTCCACCTCTTGCCAGTCAGTCACAGGAATACTGTAAAGCCAAACCTCCACATCCCAGTAGAATTTCATCTCACAAGAGAATTAATGGGGTCAGAGTGGCTGCGTGGGAAGGGAAAGATACTGGGAGAAATGGCAGTCAGAGAAAGGGATGATTTTCTCCTGGCTGTACTTTGTGTACTGCTTATCTGGTAGATTTATTTGATTGCCTCTAGGCTTGGATGGGCTACTGCAACAACTGCCACAAAATAACACTTGATTTGAACTAGTGTTTTTTTGTTTTTGTTTTTTTGAACCAGTGTCATTTTGTGCCAGTGGAGTTACAAAAATGTAGAAGATAAAAATGAAAAAAACAGAATAGGGAACTTGAGGAGACCAAACATGTGAAATGAACATGAAGGAGAGGAATGTAAATCCAGCCCCTTCAGAATTAGCTTTTCTTAAGAAAATAGGGATAGAGCTGTGAAAAATTAGGGACAAAACCTTATTTTAAGATATACTTTGGCAAATTCTCTTTACTATACCATGGGTTTTTTTCCCTCACATGTAGATACCTACTTCCCCAAATATATAACTCAGTATAACATCAATTTAACATGTAGGACAACATCTGTCATCATAGAAGCATATCTCAATATATTTTAATTTACTGGTTCAATATGATTATAAAACTCCAGACATGGACAAGTACCATTAACTTTTTTAAAGCTGTAATGATTTTTACATAAAGACTATATTCCTCACTGTGCCTCATGAGTTTTAAGAACGTGTAAAAATTACTTTTTGTAGATAGCATAGGCTTATTTCTAAAACAAGACCCCCAAACATATACACACTAGTGAAGCTGACTTACTCAGTGTTCCCTTTTCTAACAGCTCATGCCCAGACTTTTATAAATTTGTGTAATTTTCAGATGTCCTAAAAGCCAACACTATTCAGAGAAACAGTATGTTGTTATATACACAAACTAATACATTGTTATATACACAAAAGAATCTTTAGTTATTTTTCAGGTTTGTTTTTTGTTAAAGAGGGCAGTTCTCAGAATTTCTCAGAATAAATACACTACCATGATCATAGAAAATAGAAGATTATTCTGATTATCATATTTATGAACTTTACTAGCACATTGTAAAATGTATTTAAGTCTTATTCAGCCTCTACAAATATGTTTCCAACATCCCTATAAGATTAATTGTTGAAAAGAATACACAAATGACAATGGGGAAAAAATCCAACTGAAAATGGAAAAATTCTGGAAATTTTTTCCAGAAAATGCTGAATATGCTTTGAGCTCTGCAGTACAGAGATAGCCATCTTGTGGGACATGCCTGAACATCTCCATGTACTAATGTTGAAACAATCAAACACGGAATCATAGTTTTAAAAGTCTGGTTGTACATTAGGGCAAAAAACTTGAAACCTTTAATTATTTGATCTTTCACTTCAGAGGACAAGTGAGAGCATACTTGGCTATTACGCAGCATGCAAGCTGTTCTTCCAATTAGTCATTCTCATTTTCCAAATAATTTGCACACAAAAAAGTCTTTTAAAAAAATAACCAGTAACAGGATTAGCTGCAAATCATGATGCATTTTAAAAAATCAAACTGATTTAATATGTTTTTCAATTTTCAGATACTGTTTACATTGTTTTCTTTAAACCTTGAGAATACCCTGTTGTATTTCTGCTTATTTCCTTTCCAGTGGCATAGAAATTAATTACTATAAGATATTCTCATATTGATTTAAGTCCTTGCAATCAAGTTATGAATTACCTTTTCAGTTGAAAGAGGAGTACATTTTAGAGTTAAGAGTAGTACATTTTCTGGCAATATCTTAAGCCTGTCAAGAGCTATCCTTTTAGTTATGAGTAAATCCTGGGGAAAAGAAAAATTAATTTGCTCCATAATCAACTGATCTATGTGGGTGACTAAGGACAATACTATCAATCCATGCAGCAGTAGCATGTCATGGAGTAATGTTTCAATATTTTTAGGGGAAAAAAGCACAAACACTTCAAAAGATTTGTTCTTAGCCCAAAAAACAAGAATAATTGCTATGATTTGCTCCATGTGCATGAGTCAGAATCAGCAATAAGGACAGTTTTTGTCCTTATTGTCCTCTTGTCCTAGCAAAGTTAGGCCTAAAGGCAATTATAACCATCTTTTCTAATCCACCAGTATTGCACTCTTTCTGGAAAAAGGAAAGCCTTTTCTTTGAAGTCAGCATGCTTTCATTTGTTGGTGAAAAGCAAGCATCACAGTTGTGGCCTCATGGAGATCTGCCTTGGTCAACTAAAGATGTTAATAAAACTCAAGCTCAGTTTTAGATTATGACTGCTTTGTTTGCTCAGAGCCTTTGCTTATACTCAGCCAAACGTTATGCACTCCAAAAGCACATATTTAGTTCACCATTATAAACAGTTATGAAAAATATCTTTAAATGCTTCAACCTGAACATACTGAAAAATGACACCAGTAATGCCATGAGGAAGGCTGAAGCTCCTTGTGCAGGACTGGAGATAACCATGAAAACACACTGAATTTCAGTGGGAACTGCAGTCTTTTCAACAAAGAGATGGAAAAGAAAGATGTTTACCTTTTAAGCTTTTTTTTTTACTACCATTTAGGATCAGGCCTTGATTTCACAGAAGGTGGCTTTGGGGAGCTGTGTTCAGCAAGACACCCAGCCCCAGGTGGGTCACTCAGACCCCCCCAGTGAGGTAAACCTCCCCTGGTACTCCACCACTTGCTCCCAGTTCGTTGCCTGATGTTGCCCAGCCAAACCCCCTCAATCCATGCCCTAAAACTCTCATCCTCTCCTTAGTTCCAACAATGCCTGTGTCTGTTTCTGGTTTCACTCTTTCCTTGGAAACTCACCGAGCACTGGCAGTAGGGCATGGAGAGGATCCTAGGCATGAAATGAGAGATTGCAAACCTGGGAAAGGAGATGATGGCACAACACAGCTCTCAAGCATGTAGTGACACAGCAATTACCAGGACTGTACTTTTGTCTGTAGCAACCCCATTTCTTCATAACAGGAGTCCTCTGTTGATGCCAAACAAACAAACAAAAAACCCAAACCAACCCAACCCTTGTAACACTTAACACCAACCAGCAGTTTTGAAGGACCAAGTAAACCTGGAATTCTTTCCTCTGCAAAAGTTATGACAGGCAATATGAGAAATGCTGCAGTTAGATCTGGGCTAGAAACTTTTTTCTTGCTCTAGGGAAGTTTTTGAGATTTTAAATGTTTTCTTCTTCTTCACTGGCACGAAATCATAATATTTCAGAATAATTGGGCAGAAGCACAGCAAGGAGCCTTCCCTCATCCCAGAAAACTCAGTAACTCGATAATTAGGGCTTTCAAACAACATATTATATATTCAAACAACACCCAGCTTCAATTGCATAATCTATATGACAATTTGAGCCTCAACTTCCCTACTAAAACATTACTCTAACTATAATGGTGGCGTGGCCTTAATCTCTTCCAGGATTTCTTCTGCATAAATGCTACATTTTATAAGCAATTTCATATTATAGAGCCAGAAGAATAAAGATAGAGTTAACTTGTTGATTTTAAGGTAGGGTTTTTGAAATCTCTATACACTGAACATAAGTTAAATATTTAAGATAGAAGACGAGCATGGGAGCTGGAGATTCAGATTGCAGCTGGGACCTAGATTTGTTTTCTTCCACATCCAGCCTGAGAATTCTACGTACTGTATTGCCCTACCAGATATTTTGGTTTCTCTACTGATAAATTTGCAATATACCGTGCCAAGTTATAATTAGAACCATTTTGCAAGAGTAGTAACATAACATGCAAACACCAGACTTCAGCCTACTTAAAATTCCCCTGTAATTCAGACTGGATACACTCTTTTTAACACTTCCCCCAAACATGCTTTAAAGAATGAAGGGTGCTCTATATAGCTATTTTAATTATGCCAACATGAATTTCCACAGAAATAGTTCAAATCCATACATTTTTTAAGATACTGGAGTCTTCCAAGGATGTGATCAGCCTCAGCAAGCTTCATGGCAGAGATCCTGCTTTGGCTACAAACTTCATACAACACCAAAGACTGATTAATTTTTAAAATTAATTTTTCTGACCTTAGCTAAACCATGGAGAAGCCACATTGAAAGCTGCAGGTGCCAAAAACAAGTACAAATTACTCTGATGCTAACAGTGTCCCACCTGCCACCTGGTGCACCCCAGGGGGAGGGAGAGACATCCGAGGGCTTCTCCTGTACCTGGCACAGCTGTACTGACAGAGTGACCTTCTGAAGTGTAGATGCCACAGCTTTTCCTGGGACAGGCTGCTATTCTCAGCTCATCTCCATGGACCAACTTAAAATCATGGAATGCTTTGTGGTGGAAGGAACATTAAAGATCACGTATTTCCAATCCCTCTGCCATGGGCAGGAACACCTTCCAGTAGACCAGGTTCTTCAAAGCCCCATCCAACCTGTCCTTGAACACTTCCAGGGAGGGGACATCCACAGATTCTCTGGGCAACCTGTTCCATGCAGTGTCTCAGCATGCTCACACTAAAGACTTTCTCCCTTATATCTAATCTAAATATACCCTCTTTCTGTTTAAAACCATTTCCCCTCATCCTATCACTACATGCCCTTGTACAAAGTCCTCCCCAGCTTTCCTGTAGCTCCTTTCAGGTACTGGAAGGCCACTGGAAGGTCTCCCTGGAGCCTTCGCCTCTCCAGGCTGAATGTCCCCAACTCTCTCAGACTGTCTTCACAGCAGGGGTGTGCTCCAGCCCTGATCATCTTTGTGGACCTCCTCTCGACACGCTTCAGCAGGTCCACGTCTTGCTCATGATGGAGGCCACAGACCTAACACCCTACTTCAATTATAGCTGTGCTTGATCAATACTACACTGGGTATTTAAATAAAAAATCAAAAGAGGCAGAACAAAGGACAGCACTCAAGTTTTTATTGCTCCCCTTAGTTTGGTAGCAAAACCAGGTCAGCTGCAGCTATCAGCGAACACACCAGCACGGAAGAGCCACTTCGGGCCCGGCCCCATCACCTGCACCAGCCTTAGCGGGGCAGATCAGAGCTCAGGCCCGGGCCTGCGACGCTGCTGCCCCGGCACGGTAAAGCACAGAGCTCGGCCCAGGGCAGCGTTCGGCTCGGAGGAGCAACGTGCGTCTGGCGGCGTGTCCGGCGGCGAGGGCTGGAAAGCCTGAGGGAAGGAGCTCCGAAAACAGCGGGCACCACCAGAGCCCGGCAAGAAAAGAGAGCGGCACCGACGCCGGCCCGCGGGCCTGAAAGCGGGTCCCGGCTGGGCCGGGCTCCGGCACCGCCTATGGCGCAGCAGGAGCTGCTACAAGAGGGGCGAGCGGTAGCCGAGCGGCCCTGGCAGAACACAGCGTGCCAAGCAGGGAGCCATGGCGGAGGGGCGGAGCGGTGCGCAGAGGGTTCTGGAGCTGAAGGAGCAGCTGGGCAGCGCGGAGAACCCCGCCCAGGTACCCGCCCCGGCTGGGGCCCCGGGATGTGGGGTTGCGTTGTGGCGGTCTGGGGGGGCTGCCCTGGGGGTCCGGCTGAGCCCCCTGCCCCTCTCCGCGCTGAGGAGGTGCGTGTCCTGAGCACCCTCTTCGGCGCTCGATGCCCGCTCCGCCCGGCAGGGCTGGGGATGTTTGAGCTCGGCGCATGCGGCTGGGCTGCTGCAGGAGAGCCTGGGGGTGAGGCTCGGGCCCTGCTTCTCAGTTCCGTCTCCCTGCCCCGGCAAGACCGGGAGAGGTTGGAGGAGGGCGGGGTAGCGGCCAGGCCACGCGTGGTTACCTCGCGGGTGGGAAGGGGCTGAAGCTCTGTCTGAGCGGAGCGGATGCCCTGCGTGCAGCCGGGTGAGGAGCAGAAGGGCACCCAAAGCCGGGTGTCATCTTGCATCTAACAGGTAGTCCTGGTCCTTTGTCAGAAGGTCAAATCGAAGCGGCCGGGGTGCTAATTCCTATGTCCATCAGAGCTTTTCTTGGTAAAATTGGAGTTTCGGCTTCGTTTTCATGGCACGCAGCAGGAGCACAGTAACACTGTGGTGGTGTTACTCCTGGTGTTAGGAGAACAAAGCTGCTCTTATCTCTGAAATTAACCTCTGTAGGATAGCTGGGCTGCTCAGGAGCTGCAGGGGCTGGATAAGGAATCTAGCAAGTACATCAGCGGAGAGATGGATGGGAGCAGCCTGCAGAAGCTGCGCTTGACGCTGGAGGTAGTGAGGCAGATGGGGAGATAAGCACAGGCTCCGGGGGAAGGAGGTACCCTCTGCCCTGAGCAGCAGCCTCGGCTCCGAAGGAAATGGAAGTCAAGCAGTTTGCACAAAATCCAGCTCGCTGTTTTGCAAAGTAGTAAGTCACATTTGACTGAAGATGATGTATCCCAAAGGCTGGGTTGTTGGGTTCTTTTTAAAATATTTTTTTAAAGTGTTGAATTCAGTTTGAAAGTCCAGAGTGCATTTGTCAGTATAAGATTTCTAAGACGTTAAAACTTATAAAAGTTTGTGGAATTCTCCGGGGGCAGAGGGTGGCAATAAAATTTAATTTGCATTCTGTTTGGTATTTAATGAACTTAGTTAATCATATCTACTCTGCATTTTCAAAATGTGTGTATGCAGACTTAGAAGATACTGAATTTCTTGTCCAGTAGTGGTTTATCTTCCTGAATGCTAGTGCTGTAGGCTGTATCTGTCCAAAATACAAATATCTGTGCAGGTGCTTCTTCAATTTTCAGTTCAATGAACCTGAAACTTCTTGTGCTACCCAAGTGATCAGATATTACAGTCTTCCAATTTTTTTGCATTTGGAGTTGGTGTTGATCCACTGTTCTGAACAAGATTTTGAAAGGGAAAAGAAAGAAACCATTCTAGAGGTAATTATTTTTTAAGTAATCCCAAAACAGTAAGTTTCAAAAGACATCAACTCGTGCAAAATTTGAATAGCCCTGGCAGATTTCTTTCTGTTAAGGAAGGAGATGCACAGTTTTTGTGTGGCATGACTGCAAGCAGGTGCTGCATAAAATGGGACTAGTGGTGGTGCTGCAGCACTTCTGCTGTCCCTGGTGAAACTGTGTCTAGTGAAACAGAAATGTTTATGGTAGCGGGCTAAGGAGAGATAAGGGAGGTGAGAAACTGATACAGGTAAATCGGTGGTCATGAAATGCACTGCTAATAAAAGGTAAATCTAGTAATAGAAAACGTGGTTATGTTTAAAGGCAAAGAGGAAAGTTTTAGTTAGTGGAAAGAATAAAAAAATCAATATTGTAAGTATGTATGTAGGTAAGCATTGGTGTTCAAGCATTGCTGTTCGATACTTCAGAATAATACTTGCCTTGCAACTTTTAAATAATTGCTAAACACTTTTTGATCTGATAGTAACCAGGGAAGATGCAGAACATTGATTGTTCATGTCAAAAGCTTCTTAATGTGGAAGACTTGATAGTTACCCCAGTGAACTGGCAGAGAATTGACCAAAGGATCAACAGAACTAATGATGCAGGTATTGAATTTGGCTTACAGTACTAGGCAAGTTCAGCAGGACAGGACAAAAGTATTGTATTATTGTTTATACAGGGAAGTGAAATGGTTTTCATTAACATTGTGAAGGAATAAGTTGAGCAGCTGCATGATGGTGCATGTAAGAGGTGCCTGATGTATAATTAAAGGATGGTGCCATGAACCATATTGCTCCGTGAGACTTTTTATAGATGTGAGCTGCCAAATTTACCTCATACTATTTTCAGGTGGCATAGTTGTAATTATATGCAGGTCTCTTAAGGCATTTGACTTGGTTCTGTGTGATGCTGATTACAGTAGCAATGTTATGGACTTGATGTAATACATAAAACATATTTGAACAGCACTCTCTAAAAACAAGGGAGAGACCTCATCAGAAAATAATGTTGATTTGTGGTTTTGGTTGTGGGTTTGCGTTTTACTTTTTCTGGGGTGGGGGTGATTATGCATCTGTTCTTGACATGACAAATCTTTCTTAATTTAGAAGACAGCAAGCATTGTAGAGAAATGCTAAAGTAATTTGTGTAAAGTGGAGAGACTCTTCTAGAATCCAGCTTTGGTCATGTGCTAGGCAGTACTCATTTGAGCAACGTGCATTTTAACATGGCTCAGTGGAAAGTCACAGCTAGGGGCTGTGAATATAGGTCACTCAGGATAGGAGCCTGTATTTCAGAAAGCATTGACTCAGAAAATGATTCAGAGCTCTGTATTACCAGTTGAGCATGAAATTGCAGTACAATACAGTGGCTTATGGAATAAATGCTATCTCTGAGTAGCTTAGCAGGGTTATATTGTTACCACTGTATAGTATTAGAGGGACAGTTACAGGAATATTATGTCCTGTTCTGGGGACTGTTTTTAAAAACAACACTGCCAAGCTGCAAAGATAATAGGACTGCCAGAGAATGGCTATAGCTCTGGCTAGTGTAACTGACTGAAACTAAAGAACTAAGGTAAAGTGTGGCATCCTGGCCTGTATCAGGAACAGCGTGGCCAGCAGGTCCAAGGAAGTGATTCTTCCCCTGTACTCAGCACTGGTGAGGCCACACCTCGAGTACTGTGTCCAGTTCTGGGCCCCTCAGTTCAGGAAGGAGATTGAGGTCCTGGAGCAGGTCCAAAGGAGGGCAACCAGGCTGGTGAAGGGACTCGAGCACAGATCCTATGAGGAGAGGCTGAGGGAGCTGGGGCTGTTCAGCCTGGAGAAGAGGAGGCTCAGGGGAGACCTCATCACTCTCTACAACTCCCTGAAAGGAGGTTGTAGCCAGGTGGGGGTTGGTCTCTTTTCCCAGGCAACTACCAGCAAGACAAGAGGACACGGTCTTAAGTTGTGCCAGGGGAGGTTTAGGTTAGGTATTAGAAAAAATTTCTTTACGGAGAGGGTGATCAGGCATTGGAATGGGCTGCCCAGGGAGTAGTGGATTCTTTGTCCCTGGAGATATTTAAAAAGAGACTGGATGTGGCACTCAGTGCCATGGTCTGGTAACTGCAGCGGTAGTGGGTCAAGGGTTGGACTTGATGATCTCTGAGGTCCCTTCCAACCCAGCCAATTCTATGATTCTATGATTAGTGTTTTTCTGTGTGTTATAAGAAGTCTGATAGAAAGCTCCTTTAATTAGCAGAGAGATCATTAGATTCAGTACCTGAAAACAAAACTAGACATTTTTTTTTTTCAGGCAAACATTTGTGGGGTTTTGTTGTAGTTTTCTTTCAGTTGTGTGTGGGTTTGTGATTTTGTGGTATTGGTTTTTTTTTTTCTCTGTTTTGGTTTTGTTTTTTTTTGTTTTTAATTATTGAGGGTATAGGGATGGATTGCTGGGGAATGTATTGGGCTTTTTGTTTGTTACATGAAGATCTGTGTCTTAGACTTGCTTGGAATGTCATCCATTGGAAACACAACAGTGCTAAAGGTTTTGGATCATTCTTTAGAAACACCAGTATTTAGGAATTACATAGCATAGATCAGGAATTGTATATAGAGAGAGCTTTTATGCTCTTCGTGATTTTTGTAGAAAGTTTACTATCTCTTTACTGACCTTAAAAGTTTTTTTCATGTCGATGTAGCTGATAGTGGTATGCAGGTAAGATAGTCTGAAAACTAGTGGAGGGTTACAAAAGTTGTGTGTATATGGAAGGATGTGGGGACTAACATTAGTGGGTACAGTCCAATGAGGTAAGAAGAGCCAAATGTGCTACAAATGCTGTGGCAAAATACATGTTCAGAGCAAGGCACCTCATCAGTCACTCAGTAATTTTGTTTTTGAAGGCCTGCTCAAAACAGAGTTCAGGTAGATTGCTTTCTTTTTGCCTTATTTTTTGTAATAATGTTAATGGTGCACCATATAAATATTGTGAAACAAAGCTGATGTTTCTAACAAGCTGTAGTTCCAGTGAGAGACTTCACAGCAGACATTTCTGTGCCCTGCAGTATTGATCAGACTTTGGAGCTTGGTATTTGTGCTTCACAAAGCAAACTGGCACTGTCTTTGATAGAGGAAACTCAACTCGCTAGCAAATGGGATAAATACAAAGTTTCTCTATTGTTACTGGTGTTTGTCACAAATAAAATTTGCTTGTTTTCTGGTTGTGTCTGTAAGTAAATAGCCTTCTAAATGCCATAGACTCTGGGATGGGTGACTCCTGCCAGCTGGCTGCTGCTGGTGACATTGCCCAGTTACAGTACAAGGCAGGAGGAGCTCTCTCTCCTTTGGTAGTCCTGTATATGTCTAGCTGCCAATTTCACTGCAGCCTGAGCTGTTCATCTCTGAAAAGCAGGGAAGATCACTTCTCCTAAAAGGCTTTTCTGTGTTTGATCAATACTTTCTATTTAATTAAACCCTCTTGTATGTCTTTATTTGCCAAATGCAATATACATTTCAAGAAAGCAAAATGAACAGTGTGATCTTTGGCTTAGAAAACTTTGGAAGTTTTGTCTTTCATTAAAATGTGTTGACTGCTCTTGGACATACTTGTCATCTAGGTACTTTTATAATTTAGCCTGTTTGTTTGAAGTTGGATGGATAATAATTGTCTGCTTCCTGAATCTGTTCTTCTGAAACAAACTTGGCTTTATGAATTGAATCAGTCCAAAACCTATCAAGAGGAAACACTCCAAACCCCCATTCTCTTTGTAGCTTGATGAAAACATCTTTAGCATTCTTCCACATATGTTTATCTATGAGATTTATTCAAAGTTGCTTAAGTATCTAGTCATCCTATATAGCACAATATACCTTGTCAGCACTTAGTTACTTCCTTTTTCATTGCAAAAAAAAAATTCAGTTAATGAGGATATATGTTTAAATCAAATTTTAAAATGAAATCTGATACTTATAACAGTTTGTAATGCTTGTGATTAATATCGTGAGCAGTTTTTTTTCTACTTAAGCCTCTTTGCAATGCTTTTTTTCATTTAGGAAAGGTATTCAGCTCATGCAGTACATAGCCTGTATCTGTGAAGCAGATTGCATTTTCTCAGAAGGAAGAGTAGTTCTCTTGAGATGCAAAATTGTTTTTAACTTCACTGTGTATATTCTTAACACAACTTGCTGGCTCAGGGAGTGTCTTGCTCTTAAACAGGAGGTGAGCAGAACTTAATGTGGCTTTTGTAATGATTCCAAAATTTTGATTAGGGAGCTTTTTTATAGGTATCGTGCCATTTTGTAGTTAGCTGAACCTTTTGGGAGGAAGTTCATTTGTATCTGTGGTCCTAGGTGTATGTCTTAACATTACAGCTTTTTTCAAAGCTGTGGAGCATTTCTGCTGTACTTCTCTGTGCCTCAGAAACACTATTTTAGGGTGGATTATTTACAGAAAGAACTGCATGCCAGGCATGTGGGTAGAGCCCACTGATGATATGATCAGTTATTTAAGTTAGCATAGCTGATATTATAGTTAAAAAGTTTCTGGGTAGTCAGTTTTGCATTCTTGCAGGTTCCTGCCATTGCATTTAGGAGTGGCAATGATCTGAGTATCTCTAAAAGCCCTATGAAATGCTTTTAGTTCAGCTGCATGTGAATACTGTGATCTACATAACATGGCTTAGAGAAGGACTGGAAAGGAGAAGGTAAATTTCTTGTGTGTGGTTAACTGCAAGGCTCTGGGGTGCTGTATTCCCATTGCCAAAGAAATGGTATTATATTGCCAGATAAATGTATATGCTAGTTATAAAGGAGACGTTTGTGTTATTAGAACACTTCTCATAGAAAGATGAGCATTTTCTATTTGAAAAATAATTTCCTGCTTTGGACATGTTGAGTTTTATGACAGGTGTACACTTTGTTGGTGTGAAACAAAACAGCTGTTCCAGCTTGAGCTCATATTGTTAATGTATATATTGCAATTAAGTTTTCAAAACTTTGTTTTTTACAAACTGGACTCCTGCCAGATCTGTTGTCTTTTCTTGTCCCAGGCTGATGCAATGCTACTGCTGACTGGGCGACCTGCAGGGACACTTTGTGGTTTTTGCATGGTTGTTCTGCATAGTGCAGGTTTGGATCTTTAATGTAATCTTTGTAGAGCTAAATTCATACCTACTGGATTTTCTGGTGTTAATGAAATTGAAGGGCTGGCAAACAGTTCTGGTTCACAGTCCTGATGTGCAGTAAAGGAGTGCTTACATTTTCTTGGAATTAGGTGATATTCCTCTTAACACTATTGAGTAATTTTGGATTAAACATGTGAATGAGAATGAGAAAAATTGAATACTTTTTTTAAAAAAGACACAAATTTATTCTTTCCTTCCAGATTATAAAAACACTTAAGGTACTACAGGATTTGGATGTATCGCTGGATATTTTAGTGGTAAGTGACCAATAATATATTAAACTCTTCCGTATCATTTACTGTGTAAATATCTGGGGTAAAAAACCATAGAAGCAGTGAACATAGAGTTTTACATTTTTAACTTTTAATTGTTATTTGTTTGAGAGCCTGTTCAGCCAAAAAAGGCATTTGCATGGCTTAAACTTGCATACAGCAATATTTATGTGTTTTTATTGGAAAGCAAAAAAATCTCATATTGCAATGACAAATAGCTCCTGCAGGCAAGTCATAATCACAGCAAACTTGCATGTTGTATAATGCAACAGACTTTGATGGAAGCCTTCAAAGAAAGATGTTTTACAGCTGAGGATTCAACATATTTTAATGGTTTGAGGAACATAAATAGCTTTAGGAAATAATCCCATCAATTTTCTTGCATACATTTGCAATGCACTGACCTGTATTGCTTGGAAAGACAGAGAGATGGATTTCTGTAGCTTGGAGAAGAGGAGACTGAGGGGTAACCTCATCTATGTTTATAAAATGTAAAGGGTGAGTGTCAGGAGGATGGAGCCAGGCTCATCTCCATGATGTCCAACGATAAGACAAGGGGTAACGGGTGCAAGCTGGACCATAGGAGGTTCCACTTAAATATAAGAAAGCTTTTTTACTGTCAGAGTGACAGAACACTGCAGGAGGCTGCCCAGTGAGGTTGTGGAGTCTCCTTCTTTGGAGGCATTCAACACCCACTTGGATGAGTTCCTGTGTGACCTACCTTAGGTGATCTTGCCCTGGCAGGGGGGTTGGACTCAATCTCAAGGTCCCTCCCAACCCCTAACATTCTGTGAAACTATATAGAAACTAAATATCCTTAAAGTGAATTTTAAAAAGTTCTTTCTAAGGGAGTAACACATGTTCAGCTCTCATTCAGATTTCACAGGAGTAAGTGTTATTTCACTTGTTAGCAAGAGCATTAGTAGGTTGCTGCTAACCTAGTGATTTCCAGATTTTGTCTGCCTCTTAGAAGTGGAAGTTTGTGAATCAGAGGTAGAGGATTAAAAGAATCCCTGGTGATTCTGTATACACCCAAAGTCTAAGATAGTTGTGCTTAAACAACATAAAACTCACTAGAGCAAGAGTTGAAAGTGATGTGAAAATAATTATAATTGGGGAAAACAGAAAAAATTGTTTTAATTGTCAAGGTACTTTAGTTTTTATTCCTGTGGCTGAAACCAAGGTTGAGTTTAGTCATACAAACTCTGCTTCTCTGACTCATCTACCCCATACTGCTCCTGGTTGAGATAGATTTTAATACATCAGGCATGTGTGCTCTCTTAAATGCTGAAATGTACCTGCATAAGCCTAGTGGGAATTTGATCTTGTTAATTCTCTAGAGCAATATGCATTTTGTGGGCAGAAGCATTAAAACCAAGTGAAATTCCTGAAATATATACATTTAATAGAGGAAAATTACTTAGCTTTATGAATGAAAACTTGATGTTGTTCCCTGTACCTTTGCTTCAGTTCTATTTGCAGTATAAAGAATGCATTTATTTCTTTAGGAGTCACAAGACTTCTTGGATTATTAGGCTAATACTGTTTGTAGCAGTTTTAGAGGAAGTTTTATTTGGGATGATAGTGCTATATAGTCTGTTCTGCCCATCTTTCTTACACTGTCTTCAACAGGAAACTGGAATAGGCAAAACAGTCAACAGTTTTAGGAAACATTCCACTGCTGGGAAGGTAGCTAAAACCCTGGTAAAACGATGGAAGAAACTTATCACTCCAGAAAATAAAAGGTAAGTGTGAACTAAATCTTTTTTAGAACTTACGAAGTTAAACTACAGAATAATTAAAATTCAGCTTTGAAAGATTGGGAAAGCATTTGGAATTACAAATACACATTAGGACAAATGCAGAAATTACATGGAAGAAATAAGGCTTTCTTTTATAATATATCAAAAAAGAAATTGGAGGGACTGGTATTGGTCAGTTAGCCAGTCAGCATTCAGATGTCTTTCAACTGTGGTTTATTTTATTGGCACAAGCTCTTAGGACCCAACTGATTCAAGCAGACCTTAAGCCAACGACAGGCATTGCTCTGCACTTCAGGGAAGTGGGAAGCTTGCTCTTTTAATCACCAGAGGTGGTAGTTAAATGAGGCAGCTCTCCAGTGATTTGGTTGTATAGAGGACTTTCCTATTCATGTTTTTGTGGATGCGGAGAAGCTTCCAATATTGGAGGACCCTGAGGAGAGGTGATTTCTTCTCAGAATGAAGCAGCCACCACTGACTGTGTGTTAGATGTTTTGCAGACCTCCTACACTTTGAGGCACTTGAGCTGAGAAAGCCAAAGGTTTAGATTTACTAAGTAATGTACTTTAAATCTAAGGTTGTTCAAAGAAGGGGAGAGTGAAGTACCAGAATTCATGTTTAGCAAAGAATAGAGGCTGACCTGTTGTAATCTATACCTACACTCCATGTTGTAAATTCTCTGTCTTCTAGATACTTCAAGTATCATGTCTGTGTTATAAAATATGCAGGAAAACTTGTGTAAGAAGTGGTATCCAACACATTATAAACAAATAGTTGGGCATGTTTTCCTACTGATAGTTTGTCTCTATCTTGCTGTTAATTCTTATAGTATTTAGCGGTACTGGACCCAAGAGCTGTTTCCCTGGGATTCTGTACTGATAATGGAAGAGTGTCTTTATGTTGCAGTGGTCACAGAGGAAGAAGACAAAATACTGAAACAGCTGAGACAAAGTCTTCTATTTCCAAGGAGATTAAACCTTCAGAGATGTCCGAAGCATCTGTACTGGTTTCCAAAAGTTCCACTATCTCTCCCATTTCTAAAAAGTTGAATAAGCAGCATACTTGTAGTGAAAAGACCCACCACAGTAGAGATTCTGAGTATCAAAAAGAATGTGATAATAAAGAATGTAGCAGCAGTGGTTCTAAGCATGCTTCCCCAGGCACTAATCCTCAAGCTAAAGAAAGTGACTTCAAAGAGAGTACCTCCAGAGATAGCAAAAAGGTGTCAGAAAAGCAGTATGCCTCTGTAGCCAATAAGGACTTACCACTCCTGAAGGAAAAGCCTAGCAAGGATGTTTCCAAACAGAGAAATCGTAAGCAACTGAAGAAACCAAAACAAAAATTTGTCATAAAAAGAAAAGCTGAATTATCTAGTGATGAGGAATTTGAGCCCCCTACTATGTCTTTTGAATCTTACCTTAATTATGATCAGATCAACAAAAAAAGAAAGAGGAAGGCTTGTTCCAGAGGGCAACAGCCAAAGAAGTGCAGTAAACAGAAGAACAGCTCATTGCCACTGGAAGAAGAAGATGTAAAAAAATGTAAGAGTGATCAGTCAGAAGCTCCCAATAAAAAGGTAAACCATTGCATGGTTGAGATTACAGTAAATAAACTGCAGACAAATAAGTCTCTTCTTTTCAGTGAAATTCAGCAGTATTTATTTTAAGCAACAGATTGCATGGCACTGACATATCAGCTGCATTATAATTGCCACAATTGCAATACTTTTGGGGAAAAAATGATTGTTTATTACATATTGGCAGTTCACAATTGTCTTATTTTTGGGATGATTGCCAGTATGGCAATAGTCTTTAATCCATATCAGCTAATCTGTTTTTTACCCACAAAGTAAAGGTACTTTCCCTTTGGAAAGATGTCCTCATCTTCTATTCTTGACCAGTCTGGTTTGTGACTGTAGCAGCTCTCTATGTATAGCACAATTGTTTATTCAGAAGCTGTGGCTCCTTATTAGTGAATGTTATGGACTGCAGTGGAACCAGATTTTTTAATTTTAATGCATTGAAGTAAACCACAGCATTGCAGGTAAAAATAGCTTATTACATGTTCATGATGTGAACAGGCATAGTCCCTTGAAGTGGAAGAAGCCTAAGTTGCTTCTCTGAGCCAAGGTAGAGCTAAAGATGTGTATTAATTAGACCTTTTAAAATTAAGCCCTTTTGTGCACTGGGAATTAGAGGTCTCTTCAGTCTTATCTTTGCCATGATGGGGAAGCTCCAGGCTCTATATATTGCAGAAGATCTGCAACCTGAATGTGGTATCTTCTGTCCCCAGTAGAGAAATATTAATGTAGAGGCTTGTGTCTGGTACTCTAGCATAAACTGTTTGAGAAGTCTTGGATGTTTAAGCAGTTGTGAAAAGTTATTATAAATACTAAAATGAAGTTATGGCAGACACAAATTTAAGGCAGTAAGTTCCTGTTTTATAACTAGAAAGCAGACACCTAAGCCCTAATTTCCATGTTGCACGTAACGCTGAACATTTTTAGGGACCTCTACTTATCAGACTGCTGCATCTTTAACCCATTTGTAAGGGGTTATCTGTGAAAATTTTAGGCTAAATGGCTTATTCAGCACAATAAAGGAGACTTGATAAGACCAGGCATAAAGCTGTTCATTGTCTTTCAGGATGGCTTTTAGTTTGCCTTTCAACATTTAGTTGTGGTTTTGTCATCTTCCAGTTTGGTCTCCTTCACTGCATGCCTCTAACCTCAGTAGTGATTTATCTGAGAACCTGCTAGCTGAACACATCTGCTCTGTTCTTTAATCTCTTTTTATGGCCTGATTGCAGATATCCCACTAAGTTCCTTTTGTGATGTAGTCTTGGTAAGTAGAGTATGAAAGGATATGCTGAAAAGTAATCCAGTGAGTAAATTTTAGTGCAGAAAAGCAGTAATTCTAGTTACCCTGGTTAACTTTAGTGTTTGCTTAAGGTATTTTTTTGTCTTATTTTAAGACAAAAGATTTTGTCTTATTTTAAGCCTCAGTAAACCCATTTTTTTATGTTGAAGCAATGTTTTCTTGACTGTGCACAGGCCAAGGTAGCATCCCTCCAAGATCTTCTTAATACTCCACTGCCTAAATTTCTGACAGGCATCTCAATCTCATCTCCTCCATATGCTGCAGAATTTAAAGGTAAGTGGTATGCAAGGTTGATAATAAAGAAATACTGTGAAAGGTCCCCACAGATGTAGAGAAGGCATAGATCAGGTGCTAGTTCTGCAGGCTCCTGTCTATACCTTACAGCAAGCAGCATCAGTAGAATTTATCTTGAGTAAAACAAATACAGGAAGCACTAGGTCTAGCTTCAGTGTGGAAACTTGCTGTTACCTTTAAAGGTAGGTGCCAGTGGCTCTACTTGCAGCTGAGGTTTCAGTGGTTTCATATCACTCTTGTCTTGAAACATATCTGTTACCACAGCTTTTGGCTTCTCTATGATAACTCAGGAAGATCAGTAATGTGCAGTGCAGTGGTAATAATAATCTAGATGTGAATACAACTCATCCAGACCTGAGCTAGGTGACATAAGGCTGGTTTGATTTGGTACAGGTCACTAGCAGCCTTTGTGCTACCTTAATGTTAGATGATGATGAGTGGACTTCTGTAACATATAATATGTATAAAAGTTCCAAACTATAATGCAGTGATTTTATATTTCAAGAAAAATAAATATAGGTGTGTACCACCAGCTCTGTTTGTCTTAAAGCTGACTGTTTAAAGCACTGGAAAATGTCAGGAAGTGAAGGAAACTTTGCCTGATGTTTCTGTTTGCAGATTCCCCAGCTGCTGCTGTAGAAGCACCCCAGCAAGTCAGTGAGGTGGTTCAATTCACAGGACGGAGGCTGAACTCTAAAATGCAAGTTTACTCTGGCTCTAAGCCAGCCTGTCTTTCAAAGATGCTTACACTGTATGAACAGTGCATCCGTGTGCTTCAAAATAATATTGATTGTGAGTACTTTGAGGAATTTGTAGCAGTCTATGCCTGAAAATGTCTCAGATTTCTGGTTTTCTCCATCACAACAACTAGCCTACTAGAAGATACTACCTGTCCCTGCAAAGAGGGACTCAAAAAAGGTTGAAAGGCACTTGAAAAAATAAGGCTTTATAGCTGTGTTAAAATGTAGTTTTGTTTTGAAAGCTCATCTATTTTAAAGTTCCAATTTTAGTTAAAATATAATGTCCTATAAATTATAAGCCAAAAAGCTGCTTCCCCCCCTCCAAGGTACTTGTTTACATGTGTTAGAATGAGCAATCAAGAAATTGTTTATTCCCTTGGATAGGCAGGGAGGGGAGTGATGCACATGGGTACAGAATATAACTTTCAGTCACTATGGAACTGTTGAGTTTTAAGTATTTTCACAGCCTGACTTCAAAACATGTGTTGTGTTAGTGCTTGCTAAAATTAACTTGCATTTTTATTTTTAAACTAGTTGGTGAGTGGTGTTACCCACTGGGTAAAATAAGTGAGGAGATGAAACTACTGTCCTCTTTTGTAGTGCTACATGAAGTAGGAGGTGTGCCCTTTGAAATTCTTGAACCTGTGCTAACACGTTGCACACCAGAGCAATTGTTTCGAATAGAGGAATGTAATCCGGTAAATTCTGCCTTCTTAAATTTAGGGAACCACTGAGACCACGAGGCATCTGTTTCTGCCTTCTTTGCACCCTTTTTGATGAGTGATTTCTCCAATCACCTCTCAAAATCACCCTTTTGATTCTTCGTGGGTTACACTGGACTTCTGTTTACTTTGAATTCAGCTGTCATTATCAAGCCTCTCTTTCTGAAGTGTCAGTTTTTGGAGAATCATTACTGCTGAAAAAATGAAAGCATTTCTGGCTAGAAATGTGTTTCTGTTTTTAAAAATAAGAAAAAACAAAAACGACAACCACAACCTAAAACCCCAAACCCCGCAGTATTTATCACTGGAAATTGGGAGAGTCATAACAGATCCAAGTGTTGAAGTTACAAATTGCTACGGGTGCAAAGCATACCAGTTGGGAAGTATCTGGGGTGAGGTTCCACGTATGTGGTGGATTTCTTATCTATACTGTGAAGGTTTCAGCTCCATGATGCATTTGGACATCAGGGTTCTGTGTGTGTCACACTTTGTAATGCAAGTTGGCCATTTTTCTGCATGTCTAAAGCTGAGAGCTGATGTGGCATGAGCCTGTGCTGGAAACACAAGTCTAGCCTGTAAGCATGGCTTAGCAGCTCATTAACTATAGAGCTGTGCTATTTGAAGCTGTGAGATTACTGGACTGAAGTAGATACCTCTTCATGGCATTGCCACATTCCATGCTGGAGCTATCTGTGACACCATGTGTGGAGGGATTGATTCTGCACCTTTCTCCACCAGGGGATTGGGCTCTGTCTATGGGCTCAGCTAACAGGCACTTAGGAAAATGCTATTCTAAAATCTTAAGTTAAAGAGATGTTGTGTTCGCATTAGACTTTTACAGAAGAGTCTACCCATTTGTGGAAGAAACACTGCCAGAGAGATTTTAAAAATGAGAGCCTGCTGGAGTACGAGTCTTGGCGTGAAATGTACTTGAGACTATCTAATCAAAGAGAAGAAAAACTGAAGACACTTACAAAAAATATTATTTCAGCTCAGTCTGAGAAGCCAAAAGGTAAAATCTGTGGTTAGCTTTTCCATTTACAAAACCCAGTCTCTTCTCCTTCACTTGACACTCAGTATGTAGGATTTAGAGATTTATTTGCACTAGACACTAATGCTCTACCTCTAGAAGAAAGAATGCTGTTCCTTTTAATTTACAAGATGCTAAAAATTTTAAATATTAAGATTAATACAGTACATCAATGCAGTACATCAATGCATAATACTTCTAGTATACAGTAGACAAATCTTACCTTAGTGGTTAGGCTGAGGGTGCTAAGCAACACTGTGAAAGCCACAAATGTGATTACAAATACCAAATATGAAGAAATACTGTACACAGTCTGAATTGGCATGGCTCAGTGACCAACTACTTTGGTACCAGATTCTGCTTTTCTGGATCACATTTTCCCAGTTCAAACCTAGAAATTGCCACACAGCCATAGCAACAACTGAACTTTGAACATAAAAGGGCAAAAAAAAATAAGTCACATACCTTCTGCTCCCTGCTTCTGTATTAGGCAGGCAAGTAAAAATGGCTTATGTTACCACTGCTGCAAAACCACCCAGGAACATTCGCCGACAGCAAGAAATCCATGGGACAGCAGGACCTGTCACACAACTTCATCCCATAGAGAAGTACAAGTAAGTGTTCTGTAGTATGCTTTTGAGTTGAATTTAGATGTTTTTGTCAGTACAAAAGCTTCCTGGCAAAATACTTTTTAAAGTTGTAAGTAGCTCTCTGTTTATTTATTTTTTAAGCACCTAGTGGCTAGCAGCAAACTTGCCTTTGAAGTCTTGTGTGCTCCTCTACTGTGTATTTTTTGTCATTGCAAGTTTCTCCCAAGTGCTAGCGTTGAATTCACTTCCCCAGATAGGAAGTGAGTAGATACTGCTGTTTTTCTCCAGATTACACTAATGCTGCTTGACATACTGGGGAGATTCCAGTGTTGTTATACATTCATGAACTTGCCTAGTAGCCTTGTGTTGTGCTTTCATAAAATCCCAGTTAGCTGTCTGGTGTATAGCTGACCAGAGTGAATCTCAGCAACTTTTAATACTCTTGATGGTGGGTTTCTGCTTTGGCAGTTTAAAGGAGTCAGTCTGTAGCTGTAGCCAACACTAATCACTGGAGGAACAGAAAACTGCAATTCTACAGATGTTTCCTTTGTACAGCACAAACCCATATTTTCTTTGACATCTTAATTCAGAGTAGTTCAACCACCATGAGAACCAAAGCTGAGATGTGATGCCTTTCATACTGTTCCTGCCAGCCTAATGGGATCCATGAGTATGGCTGCAACAGAGAGAAACCAGCTGTAGCACCAGCTTTTGCCTCTCCTTCCCTCCTCAACTGTGTGGAAACAGAAGGCTGTTTTTTACTATTTGAATATCTCTTTTCTGAAAGAAAATTCTTTCTGTTCTGCTGCTATTTTCAATGAAAGAATAGCCTATCATGAAGCCAGAAGCTTAAGGCACCTTGAATTAGACTTTTGCTTTCAGTTTCCCTGTGGGAGGTTGTATCTCTGTTGTGACAGACCAGCTGTCCAGTTTAGGTGCTTCAAGTACAGTAGTGTAAATGTCCTTTCTGCTCCAGTGACCTCTGGACCAGTAGCTGAACGGTGTACTCAAAGCCTGTACCACATGTGTGTGGTTTGGTTTTTTGTTTTGTTTTGTTGTTTTCTTTTTTTCAGGCATGATAACTTAGGAGGAGCTGCTGTTGTGTGAAAGAACCCATGAGAGGGTCATTGCTGCTTGAGAAACAAGAGTTTAGGCACAATGAGTTTAACTTCAGTGCTTCCACATGTCCTCTGAAAACTTGTTGTGGAATTTGTACAGCTGAAATCTTTGCTTAAAATAAGTTGGTCTTGCAGGAATGAAAGGTGCTGTGGCAGACCTGCAGATCCCTAAGCAGCTGCTCTTTGCAGTTCAGCATGCAGCAGTGTATAGTAACTGGCAGCAGATATCAGTGCCTGGCTCTGAGGGGTACAAGGCTGCCCAGATTGATGCCATGCTGACACTTTAAGGTGTTGTCTGTGTTCTAATGTGCTGTCTTCAGCAGCAGTCAACTCTGTCTCAACCCTTGTCGTGTCAATTGAAGATTCTGCTCTAATATTTGATATGGTAGGGCTAGTTATGGTGCCTTTTGCTAGACATTTCTACTTTTTTTTTTTTAAGTGTACATTTGCCCTCATTTTCTCTCAGAGAGCTAGTTCAAAGCTCAGCTGCATTAAAAAAGGATAATAAAAAGAGGAACTAAACATGAGGCATTGTGAATCAGAATGTTACACTAACCATTTTGATTTGCCACAATTTTGGGTAATTTAATTTTAAAACCAAGTAAGATGCATCAGATCTAGTAAATGGAAAGTTTATGCAAGAATGGAAACTGTCTAGATGACCACCTGAGATCTCTTCTAACCTGAATTATCCTATAATTTTTAAGTATATGATTCTTTAATGTTTGTGATTATGGGTTTATTTGTTTTTTCTGTGGTTTTGGTTGTTTTGTTGTTTGGTTTTTTTTCCCCCCAAATAATAAGCCAGATCATATAGTAGTTTGATATTTTTAATATCCAATGCTAAAATTTTTCTTATTTCCTTCTTTTTAAAAGAATGGGGGTTCCAGGAAGTAGAGAGAGAAATAATACATTAGGAAATCTGATTCCTGACAGCAGCAGTGGAAGCTCTATCTCCAGCATAATGAGTCAAGATGGGAAGAAGCCTATCAAAAGTAAATGGAATTCCCTGATCATCAAGATAACTGTTGTAACTTGCTGTCTATTAATATATGCTTAATATTATGTTAGCATCATTTTATGTTACAGCTGGAATCCTAACAGATTTTTTTTTTTTTTTTTTTTCTTTTTATTACTGAAGAAATTGCACCAATCATGAGGAAAACTTTGAAAGAACTGAAGAGCAGAACTGGACGATGATAACATGAAAACGAGGCTGCATATTTGAAGCTTATGTGACTATTTGAAAAACATTTTTGTTAACAATACTTTCATTAACTGTAGCTAATTTGCCTTTATTAAAAAATACAAAAGATGGCATGGGCAAATGGTTTACAATAAAAGTTGAGACATCTGAGTTCTTTCGTACTACTGCTTTCTTATTTATGAGTGAGGAAAACAGAGTTGAAATGAGGTCACTACACACTAATGACAAATCAGTTGATATGGATTTTTATGGATGCTGTCTTCATTGGTTTATGTACACATTTGCATAAGCTTTTCTTGGAAGCACTTAAGATGTGGGTGTATTTTGTGAAGGTTAAAAGTTATCCTGTGGGAATGGCTACAAGGTACAACTTAGCTACAACTGCAAAGAGTGGTGTCTCTTGCATGACAGCATTTTGGAAACTATTCTATTTGTTTCACTAAAGGTTTTCCTAGGGAGACTTTTAGACTTGTATTTTTGGGGTTTTTTTGAAAACATGACTTGGTTGGGTTTTAGTTTGTCCTCTTCTGGGAACAGAAGATTATGTGTAAGACAGTCCTGGAGCTCCACTTCTGACCTGCTGGAAGTGGGCTGCAAAACATCCTAACTCAGGACTCACTCTGCTTTTCAGACCCTTTACTTGACTTTGGCAATGAGCCTTTGAAGGAGAGGTAGGAGAAGACCACGTTTAAATTTAAAAAGTCCTTTTTTAAAGCTGAATTTATATACTGCCAGAGTAAACATGACAGTGAGTTAATGAAAAATCATGTTATTCAGGAGCTCTGTGTTGGGATATTTTTTGGCACAGTAACTAAGCCCAGATCAGTCATTGTGTGATACCATCTCAAGGTATTACATCCTTTTGTGGGGCTAACTACCAGAAGGGGGGGGTTTAATGCTACTGTCATCTTGTAGAACTTGTGCAGAATAACCCATTTAAACCTAGAGGTGGGGGAAAACTTGTGCTATGCTCTGATCTGCTTGAATATGAGCCTTTTGTGTTCAAAATGAAAAAGCTATTTAGCACAGAGTAGCTGCCCTTTCAAGAGTAGGGGACTTGCTTCATAGGTCTATGAATGGGTTTGCTTTTAGAACTCGGATATTTCTTCATAGTTGCTCTGTTTAAAAACAGTTCACTTGCATGAATTTTGAGTCTGACTGCCTTGAAAGCACTGCTTACAAATGGAGGGACTTGTTCTGTAGCCTGCACTCAGTAGGTCTTGTTTCATCCTTTGTAATTCTGTAGGATTTGGCAGCTTATAACTCCTCCTGATTCAAGAGCTATAAGGATAAGATCATAATGAAAACAGTTGCTTTCTCTTACTCAGGGCATTTATGTGTGAATTTCCTTACCATCCTAAATTTTTTCAGGTAGTTACAAAAATACTGCTGCTAAAAATTAGTCAGGTAATATAGCCTGAACGTAACAGAACAGCTTATGCTGTATTTATAGAGGGATTTCAAGTCAGCAGGTGTGCTACTGTGTTGTGTTTTTTCTCCCTACATTATAGTTGTACCAAAAGGAATGAAATATGAGAACAGGTGTGTTGACCTGGAAACTCTGTGTAGAGCTTTCTTTGGGATTAAAACAAGCATTGATGAATAGGAGAGGTAGGGTTGTACATGTACATCTGTCAAGAGTGCTTCTGGGAGGAGCTATTCAGGACTCAAATCTGTCTGAATGGCCAATGTGCCACCCTTTGCCTATCAGACAGCTCTGGTTATCATGGAGTTGCTGATCAGTTGGTTGTGAAAGTTTAATTCATCTGGAGGCTTGTTTTAAGGGTAATGTGAGTTGTTTGAATATTCTGTTTTTTTGCTAGATCGCTTATTTGCTGTAGTTGTTGATGGTATTCTCATATGTAAGAAAAGAAAAAGCCATAAATAAGCCTTCTTCTGGACTCTTGCATTAGAATCATACAGTCATAGAATTTTCAGGGTTGGAAGGGACCTTTAAGATCATCTAGTTCCAAATCCCCTGCCATGGGCAGGGACACCTCCCGCTAGCTCAGGCTGCTCAGATCCCTGTCCAGCCTGGCCGTAAAAATTTCCATGAATGGGGCTTCCACCACCTCTCTGGGCAGCCTGTTCCAGTGTCTCACCACCCTCATGGTGAAGAACTTCTTCCTAATTTCCAATCTAAGTGGGTTCAGATGTTTTTTCTGACAACTTCTACATTAGAAAATGCTGTAGATAAGCAAATATCTTTACAGTAAACCAGTTGGTGTGACACATGCTTAAGGCCTGGGTTATTCTTTCACTTCAGATGTGCTGTGGTCTGTTCTATGGACTGAATGCCCAACTGAGGCTGCAGTGTGTCAGGCTGCTCTGGGTATGCATCTCCCAGTTCATTTTTGAGGCATCCTGTTTTTGTGGTTTGACACTGCTTCGTAGCATAATTCAAAGCATAGGCAGAGGTAAATTCAAAGCTTTCTTGAAAAGCATACCCTTAATCTGACCTAGAACACTGATGTAAATTCTTCTGCAGCCTCCTGCCTTGTATCACTGTATACAGTTGCTCCATTGAAGACCTTGCTATGTTCTTGGCATCTGATATACCCAACAATGCACAGTGTTGGAGTATATTGACCTGAGGCAGATCACCATTGTCACGATTTGACACTGGCCCGACAATTAAACCGAATAACAGATTTTTCTATTAATCCCCCTCTCCTCCCTGATAAGAAAAGCAGAGAGAATAAGGGAAAGAGACTTATGGGTTGGAAACTAAGCTACACAACTTTAATGAAATAGTAATGATAAATAGGAAAAATTACTAAATATATACAAATACACAGGAAAAGATTGATCCCACGTTCCTCCCCCCTTCCCCCCAGTAACTCTCACGTCACCACCGAGGCTGCAGGGCAGCCCTGGGAAAGTCCAGGCTGGACCCCTGGGGTCAGCAGCAGTTGGGAGCTGGAGGCAGGAACACACAGATTCAGGCTGGCACAGATCAGGACCACAGGCAGAGGAACGGATGGAATCCTCCCAGGATGCTGAAGCACACTGGGAACAGGTGAAGGAAAGGGCAGGAAAGGTTTTTGACCCTCATGATCCCTCAAATTTATACTGAGTATGACATGTATGGGATGGAATACTCTGTTTGGTCAATTCTGGCATCTATCTTGTCTCGGGCCTCCCCAGAGGAGGGGTACAGGTGGGACCTCTTTACTCCTTCTGCAGGGTAAAATGTTTTCCTCAGAGCTGAGCAGTGTCCTTGGCTCTACATACCAGTCTCTAGCAGTAACTATAAACATCCAGTGTTATCAGTCCTAGAAACAGACACTCTCTGAGAAACTTGCTGTTAATTTCAGCAAGTGCAACTACTTACAAGAAACTTAACTGAAAACAAAAGTACAAACCAGAAAATCTCTTTTATCCTGGCCCAAACCAGGACAACCATTCTTCTGGTGGATGCATGGGAGGACTTTTGTTTGTTAAATACTCCCTGAGCTTGTTGCTATGTCCCCTTTCCTGATAAATTCTGTAGCCTCCTGTTATGTGTTTGACGGTTCTATGTTCTAGCTAACTGGCTTTAAACTCCCTGGTGGATAGCTGAGCCTGACTCAGAGCATCTTGGAGGAGAAGACTTGTCCTCCTCAGGTAGGTGGCTATTCTCACAGAAAGACTAAATGTCATGAGTGCCCAATGACCTTCTCTCTTAGAACCCCACTGCAGCTCTTTGTCTTCCTGCAGTATCTCTGGCTCTTTTCTAAGCAGCACAATGCTTTTCTCCCCAGGTGATAATCAAGTTCCATGTTTGTTTCTGGTAAATTAAATAGGTAATGGGAGAAAAATATGGTCACAACAGGAAAACCCCACTGTTGTGGAAAAGACCACAAATGGAGAATGTTTGTTTACTTAAACTGTTTCATTCATAGAAACCACTTTGGCAGGAAGTGGAATGTTTGTTTCATAGCATACAGGAACATTTTCCATCCTGTTGTGGTTGAGCCCAAGAAGATTGTTTAGTCTGACAGCTATTCCCCTTTAAAAATGCTGTATGATCCTGTCACTTAAACAGTCCCTATGGCAGGAGGAGTAAACACAGTTTGCAGGTGAAGTGTTCTTTCATATGAGACTCTGCTTAGCAGGTATGTGAAGTTCCAGGAGTGAAACTCTTCTCAGGGACTACGTAGGCATTCAAATGCTAGGTTAAGTCCTGGGCCAAAGCCAGGTAGGGGTTCATGACTTGTCGTGAGCCTTCTGAAAGAATTTGGATCCCTCAGTGAACTGCCCTTTGCATCCTGTTGGCAGTTGTTGCTATTCCAAGGATCATTATTTTAGCTTCTGCTGAAGCAAGGCACAACTCTCAGCAGAGCAGCTCTGAGCATGGTGCCCCTGGCTGGCTGGTACCTGGGGATTTCTGGGGATTTCTGGTGGTCATAGGACAATCTCAGCAGAGGGAAGAGAAATCCCCTCACTGTGTGATTCTTGGACTTGCTATCTGAAAGCTCAGGAAAATATTTGTGTTAGGATTCAGTGTGGTGAAAAACGTTGGTGGATTGAGTAAGAAGGCATTTTTAGATAAACTGCTTCTTTGGTGAAAAAAATGCAAAAAACCCCCACCACCTAACATAGTCCAAAATGACCAGCAAGGGTTGTCTGATTCTTTTATTTGTATTATTTTCCTTCTCTGCCCTTCCTGTAAAGATAGGAGAGGTCTTTGTGTGGGTAACTGAAGGCCTTTGGTTAGATTGCCTATTGTCTCCTCTTGCTGTCATCCTTGCCACTGAGCTGAGGTTTCCCTCTTCACCCAGAGCTGCCAAAGGCAGTGTCTGCAGCAGAATTTATCAAGATTGTTTGCTTCAGTTGCAACTAGTTATTGCCACTAGAAGAACAAGTCTAATTCTCTCCAGATTTGTAATGTCTGCTTTTGGCAAGCTTAATCCTACCATGGAAGGGAGGAAGGAAGAGCAGGTTGGAGTATCTTGCTTTCCTGGTTCAGTATCTGTGGAAGACATGGTCTTTTTCTTGTTTCTTCAGAGACTGAAAATACTGTGGATTTTTCTCTTCTGCTTTGCCAGTGATTTCTGTAGGAGCAATTCATCCCTCCAGCCCCAAAGCATTTCCTTTCCGATCTGCGAGACTGAATGGGAAAAAAAGGTGAAGTATCTGCCCAGTCATACAGATTTGATCCCTGTAGGAGCTGGAGCTGGCATTTCTTGGTGTGAGCATTTGCCTTTGGTTTTCCATGGGCCTCTGCATTGGGTACCATTTGTTTAGCACTGAAACCCTTCAGGAAGGTGCTGGAATTATTCTCTGCAGTTGTGCTGTTTGGCATGAGAATAAATCATTCTTCCTCTTGCTTAATAGAAGTGATGTGCTGTGTACTATCATCCTCCCTCTTATAGTTTCTGCTAAGCATTTTTAATGAGCTTTTTAAATTTTCTGTTTTGCATAATTGTGAGTTGCATCCGTGTACACAGCTATGGGATCTTCTGCCTCAACTTCTTTACAGAGCTGAACTATGTTTTTATCTGTGGTACAGTCATTTCTTTTGGTTACATGTCTTGGATTGTTTTTAAAACTTCAGCCTTCAACTTAGCAAAAATGGGGCTGCTGACTACACACATTTTAGAGAGAGAATCACAGGCTTTCCGGAAAATAAATATAACTTGTGGAGACATGGGATCCAGAACAACAAAAAAGCAGATGACAAACGGGCATGTCCAAATGTGCAAGGGAATGTACTAATACCAGAAGCCTTGAAGACTGTTTCTGCAGATGGGCATTCAAAGTCTAAGTCTTTCATGAACTAGAACCATAAAAATCAGGAGAGGCTTTGTTCTTAAAGATGAAACATCCTGGAATCTGAGGTCTGACAGTCCTAGACATTTAATCCTCCTTAAATTCCTCACCACTGTGGCCCCAGGAATTTTCTTTACTAAAAGTGGAGTTTAGAACTGGAAGGATTGCAGGATTAAATCTATGATGATTCTGTCGTAGTTTTTTCAGAAATGATGCATAAAATATTCAGGAAGTTGGTTTTTTTAGGCATTGAAATTTAGTTTTAGGTTCAGAAAAAGAAAATATTCATGTCAAGATAGTACAGAGAGTTGTGGGGTTTTTGTTTTCTGTTTGTTTGTTTTATCCTCAAATTGCAGAATTTTTGAAGAATTTTTTTAGAATTTTAGTGACTCTGTAGTTTCATATTTAAAGCAATATTGTCTTTGTAGATTAAGCCCTAAATAGCTTCCTTAGCTTGGAAAGTGCTGGTGGAAGGAAGCCTTCAGCAGCGTATGTTTTGTGACCTATGTTTACAGAGAACTTGTCACTTCTTGTCCCTAAAAATGGCAGACCTAAAAATGGCATTTGTTCAGGCAGAGGGATGAAGCTCTGGAAAATTTTACGCAGCTGTCCTCCTACAGAACTGCAAATGGGTATCCAAGCAATAGACAAAGCTCTTTCCCACTTCTCTAGGCCCTAACCTTTAATGTTTATGGAATTGTTGAGACTGCAGAAGAAGGGATGCTGCTTGCTTAATCCTGCAGAAGCAGGAAAACATGCTGCTCAGGCAAAAATTGAGAAGTGAGCTGCTGCTTGCCTCTGGAAAAAGGAAGAGGCAACTTTTTACCCTGAAAGAGGTAAGATAGCTGCTGAGAACTGCCTGGGAAGCAATATTCCCTCCCCAAGATGACCTCTCTGAGGGGAAAAGGTTGAAGCCTTTGTCCTCCTGGCACCTGGCTCCATGTATTTCCTAACTTCCTTTCACTACTTACAGCTCTTCACAACACTGGGAATTCTCAGCTTTTCTCTCATGGATGTGCTGTAGCCAGCTCTCTCCAAAGCACCCTTTCCCCCTGTGTTGATGTGCTTTTCAATACTTTCAGACATTGCAGCCAGAAAGTTTAGATAAGTAGATAAACACTGAAGTGATGTATTACAGTGTGATTCTTCAGAACACTAGTATCATGCTGCAGTGCTGACAGCTGAGTTTTGAACTTAGGCATGAAAAGAATGAAATGTGGTAGAGCAGTCCCAAAGGATTCCACACAAAGCAGCTTCTCCAGGTTTTCAGAAAGCCCAAGATCTGAATTTGCTTCTGCAAATAAACACCACAGACCCTGAGCTGGGGTATTGCTTTGCCTTTAAAAAGGTGGAGAAAATTACTTTATGTGACTCTGAAAATCATTTTACTGGGGACCTCATTACAAAAAGGAGTTCTCTGGCCTGTGCCACAATTTTTTGTTGTGGTCTGGATGTTGGTCACTGGCTAATTAATCAACAGCCATAATTAATCAACAGCCATAATTTCAAGTACCTTTCTGTGTTAAAGGGGCATTGCAACATTAGGAGGCTGACAGCCTCCCTGACCTAAATTATCACAGCAAAAATTATTTGGTGCTTTAAGAAGGGGAGGAACACATGAGGAAATAAGGCCTCTGTTGCATCTTGGACTTCTTCATCTGCTCTTTTCTTTGGGCCTGATGAACCAGGGAAATGTATTTTCTGAAACCTATTTTCCCAATGACTTTGAAGAAAAAATACTTTTAGAACAGACAAACTGGAAACGTCAAGACATTGCTTTATTCTAGAGAAGTCCAAATAGGTTCTTAATGATCCTTCCAAGATATTAAAAGTCAATGTTCCCAGAAATGTGCTGATCCCTAAAAAGGGAAATGCCCTCAGTATCTCCTAAATGAAGTCTCCCAGTCTGCAGAACTGCACAAAGCTGGACCTGTGTTTCCTCTGCTATTTGGACAGCACGTTTTTCATTACTGAGGGCACAAGTCTTTTGCCTGCCTAGCAAGAGAGGCTGAATGAAGTTTCCTCAAGAAAAGCTTGGAGCTGGCCTACTATGAAGTTATTTAATCATTCAGTGTTATCAAAACTTTCAAGGCTGAGATGACAACATCTTGATTCTCTGTAATCTGTATCAAAAGCTTTGTGAAAGAATTCATGCATAATGTATAAAGCATTTGTCTCAGTTGTTTGAGTAATATTTTGCATACAAGTCAGTGTCAAATGTTGAAAAAAGCAGTGTAATTTTCTCAAAATTATGGCACTTACAGCACAGAAAGGATTTTTTTTTTCCCTCAGGATTTAGGGGAAAACCAAGGATGTGACAGACCTCGTTTTTGGCGCTGCTCTGACTACATACGCGCAGTGGTTTACATACTGCGTAGTTCTCAGCAGCTAAAACCTGTTGAGATCCTGAGCTTGTAGAGGACAAGACAACCATTCTTCTTTTTCTTCTAGCTCTGGAACAGGAAGCCTCATCTCTTATCCATCATTTAAAACAATCTGTTGTATTATGCCTTTCTTCCGGGGATGAATTGCTGTAACTCTCAGAGAGTGACAATTCCCACGATGCTACTGTTTCTGTAGAAGATGCTTTTGCTTGGGTATTGACCCTCCTCCTGGATGCCCATCCATTATTCCCTGCCTCCTCTCAGCAGTGCCAGGCTCCCACCTAACCATAGATACCAGCGTGCCACTACAGGGCCACAGCAGTGGGCTGCCTTTTCCTTCCTGTGCTCTTAGGTACATCCTGTTTACCTAATTTTAAAGTTATTTGGCTTTCTTTTTTTAAGGGTATCATACTGTGGTTTCTAGGCAAGAAGTGACTGTGAGAACTAGGTCCCTGTTTCCTCTCAAATCTGGTTATGGTTTGATGCTGTAACTCCCTTGGACAATTATGAAAATTATGGTGTGGGTCACTTCCTCTTAACAACCCCTTTCCAAGCACACTGACATGCAGCTTAGAAGGCTTCCCCCCACCCCCCAGATAGATGCCAAACCACAAGCATGGGCAGCCTTAAAAATCAGAAAAATGTCAGGCTAATCCTCAACTGTTGAGATTAAAAATAATACACTGGGTTTTTTGGTCTGTTATCCAAAATACTAATGTAGCTGTTTGCCTTACTGGCTCTTCCTGTAATGTTGAGTAAAGTGATTTTGGTTCTACCTCCATTCTGCCCAAAGCTTGCTGGTGTTTCCAGCCTCATAAATAAAAGGCTCCTTAAGCTGTGCTATGTCCTTACCCCTGCCCTGGCATGCCTCCCCTGTCTGGCCAGCTTTTGCAGTCTGTCTGTCCTTTTTATCACAACCCATCCTCCTCTAGCTTCTGATGCAATATGGCAATGCAACACCACATGAAGGAACATCTCTGCGAGGTGCCCTAGCATATATTCTGGCTTCTTCTGTGTGGCACACTCATGCTTTTCTTTTCTGACTCCTTTTCAGCGATGTCACTTTAGTTCCAATGTTGAAACCATTCCCTATTGCTCACCACAGGTAATGTTATAGATGTATTCCCAGTGTAATTTTTTTTCTTTTTTTTGGAGCATTCTTATTAGAAGTTAAAGCTTCCTACTTTCAGAGATGCAGCCACTCCCTACTAATGGATCCCAAAATAATCAAGATGCTCTCAACATGCTAAAAAATGAGGATGTTTGCTATCTTCAACTGTTTTTTCATCCTTTTCAGTCTGTTAAATTTGTTTTTTTCACACTTTGACTTGCCAGTTTGTCACTAAATATGAAGTAGGTGCTTGTGTTCTGAAAAGCAGGTGCTTCACATTCAGGTTTAGAGAGACCAATTTTTCTGCCTGTGTTTGAAAATTGGACTTTTTAAAAAATGGAACTTTCTCTGTACCCAAAACCTGCCTTGCTCTTGTGCACTGCTCACCCACAGCTCTGCTTACAGCCTCACATGAGTGGGCTGTGCCTGTTCTGAAGGGAGTAGATAAACACACTGCCCTCTGCTCTAACTCTGGCTCTGATGCCTTTTGGCAGCTTTTTAAAATAGACTGGGTTGTTTTGGTTTTTTCTTTTTGCAAAGAAAAAAACTCTGCTATTTTTTCTAGTGGAGACAAGATACTCTGGAGCAGCAGTATCCATACTGATTGCCTATACAATCCCACACGTGGCTCAGTTTTTTGGAGGTCTGGTGGCCTTGCCATAGCAGCCTACAGCACCAGAGATCCATGTCTGATCTCACATATTTAATCACATGTCACTTCTTATCCCTTTTAAATAAGAGAAAGATTTGCTAGAGGGAAGGTTTCCTCGAGTGCCTTTCAAGAGCTCCATTGTTTTGCATCTGAGCTACATAAAATCTGTCCCCTTGTCACATTGGCCCCTGAGGTACAGCCCAGTGGCTGGGAGCGTGGCCATGGCAGGCAGCAAACCTCCAGATTTCATTTGGGGTGAGTTAGCAGTTCACATGAGTGTGCTGCTAATGGCCTGCCACTTCCCAGGGTGGAAAATTAAGGGAAGAAGGCTGAAGGAGAGTGACACTGCTTTTGAGACATGCCACAGCACATTTGTGTACAGACTCTGAGGCTCGTTGCTTCTCTTCACGGGGAGCCCCATCAGCTCTTTATACTCATCCTCTTTTTATCTGCTCTAAATAGCAAGCATCATCTAAAAATCTCTTGCTTTCATGAGGCAATGCTTATAACAAAACAGGTAACTCAGAAACTTGGAAAAACTCTATGCTGCCAGGAGGTGGCAATGCCTACTTCATGGGAATGTTAAGAGGTGTTATCCACTGAAATCCCCTGGACTTCGGAGAGGAAATCTAAGCTGAGATGTTAACTCTTAACATTGCAGTGTCATGGAGGGCATGCTGGGTTGAACTCAGAAAAAATAATTTTTTATTGGTTGGATAATCCCTTCAAAATCTGTTCTCTGAGTGTCAGGGAGAGATCCTATCTCTTTATTAATGCCCGTGTAGTGCCTGTGCTCAAGCAGAATGGGTATCAGTGGACAAGTGGCTATGGCAAATGCAAAAGCTCTTTCTGTGCCCAGTCAGTGGTCAATAGCTGTGAAGCTGAACCATTTAAAGCTGTGCTAATATTCATCACTTTGGCATCATTCTAGAAAATTTATGCTGGAACTTGAGAAATACAGGAATGGGAATATCCACTTAGACCATCAGACAAATCTCTCCATTTGCAATATTCACAGTCCATTAAGTCCAATAAAAAAAAAACAATCCACTGTCACCCAACTGGAAAAACAAAGCCCTGTGATATATATCTGCTATTTTTCGATATGCTAAGTTTAGCTGTATACAGTAGGACTTCAAAATTGCAAGCCCCTCTGGCAAATGTATAAATAAATTTCTTCAAAACACAGTATACATTGCCTCACCATTATAAAACTCCAGCAGGAAACAGTAAGCAATTCTCTGGTATGTATTTTCTGTCTTATTACAGACAGCTGGTTTTGATCCAGATCACTGGCTCAGGCCAGAGAAAATTATGATGTTGTAGCATCTAGCTTGTTGAAAAGGGGGAATATAGATTTTATTTATTTAATTAATCCACAGAGTTCCACATAGGTTTTTAACTGAAAATAAGAGTTTTGATGCCTTGAAGAGCGAAAGGAGAAGGGGCGTTTAGTCACCTCCACAGACATCTGAGGTTAATTTTACTGTCAGTAGTGATCATGTACATTTTGTACTATTGGAAACATCAAAATATGTATTTTCTGATTTATTTATTTATTTTTTACTTGCAGTACTTAAAGAATTTTTCTCTTTTACATGTGAAGAAGAAAGAAGAATATTTTTGCCCATATGCCTTACAGCAGAAAACAGGCATTTAAAAGCGAATTAGACACGTGAGAGGGAACTAATATGATTGTTTCAGCCTGATTCCAGTGGAGTTTCTGTTTTTGGTGGACTGGTGAGAGGAACAGAAGGATGAATTTTTGTTACCATATAATCTGTCCATATATTATTTGTCAACACATAATCTGAGGCAGCCTCCAGAGAAGTAAGTACATCTTCATGGTTGCATTCATAATAAATCCAATGAAACGCAGATACCTTCTGCAAACCCAGGACAATCTAGCCATAAGACTACAATAATTGAGAAGATCTCTCTAATTCAAATTCTCCCTCATTACGTTCTTGCAAACTGGTGGGGACTGTATGTCAAAAACTTATCACAGTACCATGAAGAGCCCTGAAGCTCTTGGTATTGATTATATTCTGTTGCTTCGCCAACTCTCTTGCATTACAGCACAGGTTGCAACATCTCTCAGAGCTCCAAGCCACTTTTCCCCACCTGTCCCTACCTGCTGTCTCTAATTTAGCTCCTCCTCATGAGCTGCTCTCTGAAGTTTATGTAATTAAATTTGCCTTTGCGGAGGAACAAAGAGGAAAGTCAGGCAATTCAGTTTGACTGAGAACCTTGAGTCAACTTTTGCTTAGTGCACTGGTTTAAGCATTTGGTCCCAAAACAATGCAACTTTTACCAATATGTAAAATAAAAGAACTAGCTGGGTATGACAGAAAATATATAAGATATTAGAGAAGCAGAGAACACCAGTATTTATGGTGAAAAAATAACCTGGATTTCTCATTCATGCTCTTTACTCCCACAATACAACACGTGAAAAGTGGCAGGAGTTTATATGCTGTTAGCCAGAAGGCATGGCCACCCCAAATACTGCCTATCATGCAAGAACTTTTAATATAAGCATGCAGACATCCACAATGGGATTCTTATTCTGCTCTTCATAAGCCCCAAGCCACAGAAGACAAATTTGCTGTAATTCTGGAAGAGTCAGTCCTGAAAACTATATCTCTCCTTCAAAGAGAATAAGTTCCTGGGAATGCCCAGCATGCTCTTTGCTCACTAATTTTTTTTTTTTTTTTTGAGTTCTAAATATAGTCCCCAAATGATAAAGCTGTAAACTGAAGTGTAAACTATCACAATGTGATCAAATCTGACATTGCCTCAGTCTCTCCTTATGTCTCCTGCCTTATGTTCCTGGCCCCTTCTTTGCACCAAACTGAGTATTTTTCTGATGTAGCAGTGAGCCAAATTGGTAAAAATATACTCTTAAACTGCTGACCAAATATTTCCACCTCCTTTCTTGAATCAGATCTAGTGTGCATGTAGTTTATGGTATGTTGATTCAGCATGCAAAGCCAATGAAATAAAAAAGCTCATCTGTCTTTTTGTGTTTGTCATACTGGCTTGGTTTCCTCACTGGATCAGCAGACTTGATCTCATCCCACTACTGCAATCAGTGCATCGGAGAGCTTGGGAAGGGAATCATAGAATCATAGAATTAGCTGGGTTGGAAGGGACCTCAGAGATCATCAAGTCCAACCCTTGACCCACCGGTGCGGTTGCCAGACCATGGCACTGAGTGCCACATCCAGTCTCTTTTTAAATATCTCCAGGGACAGAGAATCCACCACCTCACCGGGCAGTCCATTCCATTGCCTGATCACCCTCTCCGTAAAGAAATTCTTTCTAATGTCCTCTTGTCTTCATTGGCTATAACCTGTAACTTGCAGTTAAAACCAAGCTGTCTTGAAGCTGACTACCCTGAACAGATAGCTTCCTTTCCAGTCTTTCTCATGCAGTTTCTAAAGCATGTCATGTACTAAGAGCTTGTTACAGCATGCTTGACATTTCTGAAATGAAGGTCAATACGTATTTGATTTGGAAAATGGTGCCTCTCGTTTAGAGAGGCTTATCCATGTAGTAATGACATGGTTATGGCTGAATAACTCTACTGTTCATTGCATTCTGAGATACATCCTTTGCTCTTTCCAATTGAATCTATTGAACCCTGCAATGACCATCTTCTTTAAAAACAACACCTGACCTTCTTTGAAAAACTGAAAACTTTAATCTCTTATGAAACCTGTGATAAAAATACAGTGTCATTCAGTCTGTACCAGATTCTAGTTTCCATTGTATGGGAGTAAATAAATAGTATTTCGTTTTAGTTTAATATATTGCCACAGTTTGGGGGTTTGTACTGGTCTCACCTGAGTTCATAATTTGAAATTGTCCGTGTAGTGTACATAAATAGGATATATATACAAAGTATTACAATGTAATTATTAAAGAATCGTTCTGAAATGTAGTATTTTTAGCTTGATCAAGACTGTTCTTTATGTGAACTTACGTAGCTTGATGAGTAATTACATTGTCCAGCACTCTGAAATGTCCTCTCTTTATTGTAGAGGNGGCAGGGACACCTCCCGCTAGCTCAGGCTGCTCAGATCCCTGTCCAGCCTGGCCGTAAAAATTTCCATGAATGGGGCTTCCACCACCTCTCTGGGCAGCCTGTTCCAGTGTCTCACCACCCTCATGGTGAAGAACTTCTTCCTAATTTCCAATCTAAGTGGGTTCAGATGTTTTTTCTGACAACTTCTACATTAGAAAATGCTGTAGATAAGCAAATATCTTTACAGTAAACCAGTTGGTGTGACACATGCTTAAGGCCTGGGTTATTCTTTCACTTCAGATGTGCTGTGGTCTGTTCTATGGACTGAATGCCCAACTGAGGCTGCAGTGTGTCAGGCTGCTCTGGGTATGCATCTCCCAGTTCATTTTTGAGGCATCCTGTTTTTGTGGTTTGACACTGCTTCGTAGCATAATTCAAAGCATATGCAGAGGTAAATTCAAAGCTTCCTTGAAAAGCATACCCTTAATCTGACCTAGAACACTGATGTAAATGCTTTTGCAGCCTCCTGCCTTGTATCACTGTATGCAGTTGCTCCATTGAAGAACTTGCTATGTTCTTGGCATCTGATATACCCAACAATGCATAGTGTTGGAGTATATTGACCTGAGGCAGATCACCATTCTCCTGGTGGATGCATGGGAGGACTTTTGGTTTGTTAAATACTCCCTGGGCTTGTTGCCCTGTCCCCCTTCCTGATAAATTCTGTAGCCTCCTGTTGTGTGTTTGACTGTTCTGTGTTCTAGCTAACTGGCTTTAAACTCCCTGGTGGATAGCTGAGCCTGACTCAGGGCATCTTGGAGAAGAAGACTTGTGATCCTCCTCAGGTAGGTGGCTATTCTCACAGAAAGACTAAATGTCATGAGTGCCCAATGACCTTCTCTCTTAGAACCCCACTGCAGCTCTTTGTCTTCCTGCAGTATCTCTGTCTCTTTTCTAAGCAGCACAATGCTTTTCTCCCCAGGTGATAATCAAGCTCCATGTTTGTTTCTGGTAAATTAAATAGGTAATGGGAGAAAAATATGGTCACAACAGGAAAACCCCACTCTTGTGGAAAAGACCACAAATGGAGAATGTTTGTTTACTTAAACTGTTTCATTCATAGACCTATGAAGCAAGTCCCCTACTCTTGAAAGGGCAGCTACTCTGTGCTAAATAGCTTTTTCATTTTGAACACAAAAGGCTCATATTCAAGCAGATCAGAGCATAGCACAAGTTTTCCCCCACCTCTAGGTTTAAATGGGTTATTCTGCACAAGTTCTACAAGATGACAGTAGCATTAAACCCCCCCCTTCTGGTAGTTAGCCCCACAAAAGGATGTAATACCTTGAGATGGTATCACACAATGACAGATCTGGGCTTAGTTACTGTGCCAAAAAATATCCCAACACAGAGCTCCTGAATAACATGATTTTTCATTAACTCACTGTCATGTTTACTCTGGCAGTATATAAATTCAGCTTTAAAAAAGGACTTTTTAAATTTAAACGTGGTCTTCTCCTACCTCTCCTTCAAAGGCTCATTGCCAAAGTCAAGTAAAGGGTCTGAAAAGCAGAGTGAGTCCTGAGTTAGGATGTTTTGCAGCCCACTTCCAGCAGGTCAGAAGTGGAGCTCCAGGACTGTCTTACACATAATCTTCTGTTGCCAGAAGAGGACAAACTAAAACCCAACCAAGTCATGTTTTCAAAAAAACCCCAAAAATACAAGTCTAAAAGTCTCCCTAGGAAAACCTTTAGTGAAACAAATAGAATAGTTTCCAAAATGCTGTCATGCAAGAGACACCACTCTTTGCAGTTGTAGCTAACTTGTACCTTGTAGCCATTCCCACAGGATAACTTTTAACCTTCACAAAATACACCCACATCTTAAGTGCTTCCAAGAAAAGCTTATGCAAATGTGTACATAAACCAATGAAGACAGCATCCATAAAAATCCATATCAACTGATTTGTCATTAGTGTGTAGTGACCTCATTTCAACTCTGTTTTCCTCACTCATAAATAAGAAAGCAGTAGTACGAAAGAACTCAGATGTCTCAACTTTTATTGTAAACCATTTGCCCATGCCATCTTTTGTATTTTTTAATAAAGGCAAATTAGCTACAGTTAATGAAAGTATTGTTAACAAAAATGTTTTTCAAATAGTCACATAAGCTTCAAATATGCAGCCTCGTTTTCATGTTATCATCGTCCAGTTCTGCTCTTCAGTTCTTTCAAAGTTTTCCTCATGATTGGTGCAATTTCTTCAGTAATAAAAAGAAAAAAAAAAAAAAAAAAAATCTGTTAGGATTCCAGCTGTAACATAAAATGATGCTAACATAATATTAAGCATATATTAATAGACAGCAAGTTACAACAGTTATCTTGATGATCAGGGAATTCCATTTACTTTTGATAGGCTTCTTCCCATCTTGACTCATTATGCTGGAGATAGAGCTTCCACTGCTGCTGTCAGGAATCAGATTTCCTAATGTATTATTTCTCTCTCTACTTCCTGGAACCCCCATTCTTTTAAAAAGAAGGAAATAAGAAAAATTTTAGCATTGGATATTAAAAATATCAAACTACTATATGATCTGGCTTATTATTTGGGGGGAAAAAAAACCAAACAACAAAACAACCAAAACCACNCAGTTGTGCTGTTTGGCATGAGAATAAATCATTCTTGCTCTTGCTTAATAGAAGTGATGTGCTGTGTACTATCATCCTCCCTCTTATAGTTTCTGCTAAGCATTTTTAATGAGCTTTTTAAATTTTCTGTTTTGCATAATTGTGAGTTGCATCCGTGTACACAGCTATGGGATCTTCTGCCTCAACTTCTTTACAGAGCTGAACTATGTTTTTATCTGTGGTACAGTCATTTCTTTTGGTTACATGTCTTGGATTGTTTTTAAAACTTCAGCCTTCAACTTAGCAAAAATGGGGCTGCTGACTACACACATTTTAGAGAGAGAATCACAGGCTTTCCGGAAAATAAATATAACTTGTGGAGACATGGGATCCAGAACAACAAAAAAGCAGATGACAAACGGGCATGTCCAAATGTGCAAGGGAATGTACTAATACCAGAAGCCTTGAAGACTGTTTCTGCAGATGGGCATTCAAAGTCTAAGTCTTTCATGAACTAGAACCATAAAAATCAGGAGAGGCTTTGTTCTTAAAGATGAAACATCCTGGAATCTGAGGTCTGACAGTCCTAGACATTTAATCCTCCTTAAATTCCTCACCACTGTGGCCCCAGGAATTTTCTTTACTAAAAGTGGAGTTTAGAACTGGAAGGATTGCAGGATTAAATCTATGATGATTCTGTCGTAGTTTTTTCAGAAATGATGCATAAAATATTCAGGAAGTTGGGTTTTTTTAGGCATTGAAATTTAGTTTTAGGTTCAGAAAAAGAAAATATTCATGTCAAGATAGTACAGAGAGTTGTGGGGTTTTTGTTTTCTGTTTGTTTGTTTTATCCTCAAATTGCAGAATTTTTGAAGAATTTTTTTAGAATTTTAGTGACTCTGTAGTTTCATATTTAAAGCAATATTGTCTTTGTAGATTAAGCCCTAAATAGCTTCCTTAGCTTGGAAAGTGCTGGTGGAAGGAAGCCTTCAGCAGCGTATGTTTTGTGACCTATGTTTACAGAGAACTTGTCACTTCTTGTCCCTAAAAATGGCAGACCTAAAAATGGCATTTGTTCAGGCAGAGGGATGAAGCTCTGGAAAATTTTATGCAGCTGTCCTCCTACAGAACTGCAAATGGGTATCCAAGCAATAGACAAAGCTCTTTCCCACTTCTCTAGGCCCTAACCTTTAATGTTTATGGAATTGTTGAGACTGCAGAAGAAGGGATGCTGCTTGCTTAATCCTGCAGAAGCAGGAAAACATGCTGCTCAGGCAAAAATTGAGAAGTGAGCTGCTGCTTGCCTCTGGAAAAAGGAAGAGGCAACTTTTTACCCTGAAAGAGGTAAGATAGCTGCTGAGAACTGCCTGGGAAGCAATATTCCCTCCCCAAGATGACCTCTCTGAGGGGAAAAGGTTGAAGCCTTTGTCCTCCTGGCACCTGGCTCCATGTATTTCCTAACTTCCTTTCACTACTTACAGCTCTTCACAACACTGGGAATTCTCAGCTTTTCTCTCATGGATGTGCTGTAGCCAGCTCTCTCCAAAGCACCCTTTCCCCCTGTGTTGATGTGCTTTTCAATACTTTCAGACATTGCAGCCAGAAAGTTTAGATAAGTAGATAAACACTGAAGTGATGCATTACAGTGTGATTCTTCAGAACACTAGTATCATGCTGCAGTGCTGACAGCTGAGTTTTGAACTTAGGCATGAAAAGAATGAAATGTGGTAGAGCAGTCCCAAAGGATTCCACACAAAGCAGCTTCTCCAGGTTTTCAGAAAGCCCAAGATCTGAATTTGCTTCTGCAAATAAACACCACAGACCCTGAGCTGGGGTATTGCTTTGCCTTTAAAAAGGTGGAGAAAATTACTTTATGTGACTCTGAAAATCATTTTACTGGGGACCTCATTACAAAAAGGAGTTCTCTGGCCTGTGCCACAAGTTTTTGTTGTGGTCTGGATGTTGGTCACTGGCTAATTAATCAACAGCCATAATTTCAAGTACCTTTCTGTGTTAAAGGGGCATTGCAACATTAGGAGGCTGACAGCCTCCCTGACCTAAATTATCACAGCAAAAATTATTTGGTGCTTTAAGAAGGGGAGGAACACATGAGGAAATAAGGCCTCTGTTGCATCTTGGACTTCTTCATCTGCTCTTTTCTTTGGGCCTGATGAACCAGGGAAATGTATTTTCTGAAACCTATTTTCCCAATGACTTTGAAGAAAAAATACTTTTAGAACAGACAAACTGGAAACGTCAAGACATTGCTTTATTCTAGAGAAGTCCAAATAGGTTCTTAATGATCCTTCCAAGATATTAAAAGTCAATGTTCCCAGAAATGTGCTGATCCCTAAAAAGGGAAATGCCCTCAGTATCTCCTAAATGAAGTCTCCCAGTCTGCAGAACTGCACAAAGCTGGACCTGTGTTTCCTCTGCTATTTGGACAGCACGTTTTTCATTACTGAGGGCACAAGTCTTTTGCCTGCCTAGCAAGAGAGGCTGAATGAAGTTTCCTCAAGAAAAGCTTGGAGCTGGCCTACTATGAAGTTATTTAATCATTCAGTGTTATCAAAACTTTCAAGGCTGAGATGACAACATCTTGATTCTCTGTAATCTGTATCAAAAGCTTTGTGAAAGAATTCATGCATAATGTATAAAGCATTTGTCTCAGTTGTTTGAGTAATATTTTGCATACAAGTCAGTGTCAAATGTTGAAAAAAGCAGTGTAATTTTCTCAAAATTATGGCACTTACAGCACAGAAAGGATTTTTTTTTTCCCTCAGGATTTAGGGGAAAACCAAGGATGTGACAGACCTCGTTTTTGGCGCCGCTCTGACTACATACTGCCGCGCAGTGGTTTACATACTGCGTAGTTCTCAGCAGCTAAAACCTGTTGAGATCCTGAGCTTGTAGAGGACAAGACAACCATTCTTCTTTTTCTTCTAGCTCTGGAACAGGAAGCCTCATCTCTTATCCATCATTTAAAACAATCTGTTGTATTATGCCTTTCTTCCGGGGATGAATTGCTGTAACTCTCAGAGAGTGACAATTCCCACGATGCTACTGTTTCTGTAGAAGATGCTTTTGCTTGGGTATTGACCCTCCTCCTGGATGCCCATCCATTATTCCCTGCCTCCTCTCAGCAGTGCCAGGCTCCCACCTAACCATAGATACCAGCGTGCCACTACAGGGCCACAGCAGTGGGCTGCCTTTTCCTTCCTGTGCTCTTAGGTACATCCTGTTTACCTAATTTTAAAGTTATTTGGCTTTCTTTTTTTAAGGGTATCATACTGTGGTTTCTAGGCAAGAAGTGACTGTGAGAACTAGGTCCCTGTTTCCTCTCAAATCTGGTTATGGTTTGATGCTGTAACTCCCTTGGACAATTATGAAAATTATGGTGTGGGTCACTTCCTCTTAACAACCCCTTTCCAAGCACACTGACATGCAGCTTAGAAGGCTTCCCCCCACCCCCCAGATAGATGCCAAACCACAAGCATGGGCAGCCTTAAAAATCAGAAAAATGTCAGGCTAATCCTCAACTGTNTATACACATCTTATCTCTCCTTCAAAGAGAATAAGTTCCTGGGAATGCCCAGCATGCTCTTTGCTCACTAATTTTTTTTTTTTTTTGAGTTCTAAATATAGTCCCCAAATGATAAAGCTGTAAACTGAAGTGTAAACTATCACAATGTGATCAAATCTGACATTGCCTCAGTCTCTCCTTATGTCTCCTGCCTTATGTTCCTGGCCCCTTCTTTGCACCAAACTGAGTATTTTTCTGATGTAGCAGTGAGCCAAATTGGTAAAAATATACTCTTAAACTGCTGACCAAATATTTCCACCTCCTTTCTTGAATCAGATCTAGTGTGCATGTAGTTTATGGTATGTTGATTCAGCATGCAAAGCCAATGAAATAAAAAAGCTCATCTGTCTTTTTGTGTTTGTCATACTGGCTTGGTTTCCTCACTGGATCAGCAGACTTGATCTCATCCCACTACTGCAACCAGTGCATAGGAGAGCTTGGGAAGGGAATCATAGAATTAGCCAGGTTGGAAGGGACCTCAGAGATCATCAAGTCCAACCCTTGACCCACCGGTGTGGTTACCAGACCATGGCACTGAGTGCCACATCCAGTCTCTTTTTAAATGTCTCCAGGGACGGAGAATCCACTACTTCCCTGGGCAGCCCATTCCATTGGCTGATCACCCTCTCCCTAAAGAAATTTTTTCTAATATCTAACCTAAACCTCCCCTGGCACAACTTGAGACTGTGTCCTCTTGTCTTGTTGAAAGTCATCTGGGAAAAGAGACCAAGCCCCACCTGGCTACACCCTCCTTTCATGGAGTTGTAGAGAGTGATGAGGTCTCCCCTGAGCCTCCTCTTCTCCAGGCTGAACAGCCCCAGCTCCCTCAGCCTCTCCTCATAGGATCTGTGCTCGAGTCCCTTCACCAGCCTGGTTGCCCTCCTTTGGACCTGCTCCAGGACCTCAATCTCCTTCCTGAACTGAGGGGCCCAGAACTGGACACAGTACTCGAAGATTAGGGAGAAGTGCATTTTTTTCAGCAGAAGCCTGTGAATGGAGAGGTTTAGGCTGAAGAGTGGCTTCGAATGGCCAAGAGTGACCTGAAGGCCTAAGGGAGGTGGTTGAGCTGCAGGAGGCTTGGGAAAGTGGGAACAAATCACCATGCTGGGGTGAACTTCAGGGCTGCACTCTCTCTGTTGATTATAAGGGCATTGGGTTTGGGTTCTGACATAAACTACTAGACACTCTGATAAGTTAGGCTAAGTTTAAACTGAAAGTGTAGCCTTGGAACCTGAAAACATGCAACTGACAAAAATTGTATTGAATCAGTACTTGTCCCATGGAATTGGTAACTGAAGGGTTCAGAGAGCAGATGCAGCTGCTCATGATGGCTTCATTGGCTTCCAGTTCAATCAGCTTGCATGGACTGGCTTTAATGTGCCTGCATGTGCATTAGTGCTGGCTTGCACAAGAGAAAGAACATAAATTTAGGCTTAAACTGCAATGACATTTGATATCCAGAGTGACCTGAGAAGCAGATTGCATCTGTTTAAGTGGGGAGCCTTAATCATTCCAGCAATACAAAGCCTAGGTAGGAATGAGCAGTGGGAGCAGAAGGCAGATACCATACAAGTCTCTGTATGGTATTTGTGCACTCCACCCTGGAAAGGACTGATGAGATGTGGGAGAGGGTCTGGAGAGTTCTTACTCCTTCTGTTTGCAATGATTTCCTTTGCTGGGTCAGTGTTACGAATGGTATGACAGGCAGCCTGACAAATCTTCAAGGGATTACCCTGGGATGTGTAGATGCAACCCTAAAGGGGTGTTAGCTCAGATCAACTGTTGAGGAAGATAAAAGGTTTTCTACTCACCACCCTCACTTGGCTCATCTTGGAAACTCAGTTGAATTTTGCAATTGTCAGCTGCCAAGTTCTGTGCCTAATTTTGGGTGAGATGCTACTTATTGCAGGCAATGATGTTTTGTGCCCATTACCCAGGGGAAATTGTGGCCTGTAAATTTGCAGAAGATCTAATGGCCCATTTCCCTTAGATGTGACTCTGATTTTTATGTATTTTCATTCTGTTTCTCCTTCTCAAGGTTCATTCAAGGCACAAAATTCTTGTCCTGGAGCATTATATTGTTATTGGTTACTCCAATTTCATGAAAAGAAAGCATGAATTTGATCTAGTAATATTTTAGTTGTTCTCCTGTAAAATGTATTTGGAAATGTGATTAATTGCTGCAATTGGTCTTTAAATATTATACGAATAGGAACTAGGTATAAACATTCCAACTGGTGCATCTAGGGCTAAACTACTAAAAGCCTGGTGTGCAAAGCTTGCTTTACTTGATTGGTTCCAGGGGGACTGGTTAGGTGCTAAGGGTTTCTAAAACAGGCATGTTTACACTCTGTAACTAAATAAGAGACTTAGAGGCTAAACTAGAAACGTGATGGGATTTGAAAGTTGGTGATTTGCTGGCTTTTGTTTGTTTGATTGTTTTTTTTTTTTTTAGAATATGAATAAAAGCATGAGTCTCTGATCACAGTGAAGCAGAGAAAGGTGAGGCAATATTCTATGTATTAATAGGTGATACTTACTGAGCCTGCCTCAAACAGTTTGTTACAACCATGAACCCTTTAATTAAGTGGAATTTACCCCAGCACAGAGGACTTCTGTAAAAGCCTTTATTCAACACATGACCTACTTCAGGTCTCTGTGAAGGGTAGAAATTTGGCATAACTGGTGAAGTTCTGCCCCAGACTTAAATCCTTGCTGAAAATCCCAGTTATAATGTTCAGCCACTGGATGTCCTCGTTTTCAAAGGTCTGCAAAGGCTGATCAGCTGGAAAGCCACATGTTGTTGACAGTTTTACGGAGCACTGCATAAAAATATTCAGTGTGTCTTGGGTATTGCCAAACTCCAATCTTACCACCCATAAAGCAATGGAATCTGTTTCATTTCTCAAGGTAATTAAACTCCTACTGGATGCAGAATATGTATTTAATCTGTTCCTTTCTCTCTGTTTTGATAACTGTAATTTATGTAACAGATTGCTTTACAGGACCCCTAAACACCAAGAAGTTGGCTGTATTTTTTTCTTTTTCCAGTTCTGCCTTCAGGGGAGTTAATTGCAGTTTCTACTGCAGATTCTGACTGCAGCTTGGTTTTTGTGAGTTCCTGTGAATTCCCAAGGGCAGGTCCCTCTGCCCCAGGAGTCCTGATCTGATCCCACAAAGGCTTTGTCAGCAGTTCACATTACATCACATTATGCATGTAGCTTTACCTGCACAGAGAGCTTCACTTCATTCTTTCTCATCAGGCCTGCTTTCTCCTGCTATCACCAGATGAGATATCACCACCCACATTTCCTTTGCTGCAGGCTGCCCTGCCTGAGCCATCACCCAGGGTGTTTCTCAGACCAAGCTTCCCCTGCAGCTAAAGCTCTCATCCAGCCTTCTTGTTCTTGCAGCTCTAATGGTTTCATCCTCATTGCCAAACATTCCTGTCTTCTGATTATGATTTGACACTTCTTGTCAGACACTCTCCAACAACTTCTAAAAATCTGAGCTGACAGAAAGGTTAGCAAAGGGATGTCTGTAGCTGCACGTGGATTTCATGTTTGTTCATGAAACATGAAAAACATGTTCATGAAAATCTGAGTTACTGGTTTTTGGGCTGTTTTGTTTTTTTTTTTTCCAGTCTGGAGTTTCAAGAAAAAATAAATCTATTTCTTTTAGTCTTCTGCCTTTTAATTTCTCTAAGCTGTTAAACCACACTGTCTTTCCAGCAAGGGGGGCAGCTTGTGCTCTGTAAATACTTGTTTGAAATTGAGAAAGCAGGTTTTGCCAGAGGACAAGCTCAGAAGTCAAGGTCTGGCTTCTTTCCTTCATAAAGGAAACTTGCCTTCTGGTATAAATGGCATACTTACACTAGATCTGTACACTTCATGTACCAGCCTGGTAGTTTCATTCATGCTACCAGACTGGTGCATGAGGTGTAAGGAATCAGCCACTGTAGCTCCTCAGGTCTCCTAAGATGACTGCGGCCAGGTAGGCATTTATTTATCTACCTGCTGACATGTCTTTTCAGTGGTTCAGCATTAGAAGAATGCTTCAGAAAAGGATGAACATCTTACCTTTGCATGCACAGCTCTGCAGCCCTGGTAGATCCTCACAGAGACTTGCTCACCTCTTGGGCATCCCCTCCTGCCTGCTGTGGAAGGGGAGGCATGCCCAGAGCTGCCCAGATGGGCAGAAACCTGGGGTGCTCCTCATAGAATTCTTAGTCCTGGGATTGGCTCCCAGCTCAGTAACCTTGCTGGTTTCCAGACTCTGAAACAAACTGAGTGTTCAGGTGAGCCAGGAGAAAGATTTGGAAGATGAAGGACAGAGAGAAAACCACCACAGCAGAGCTGGATGTTACCTGAATGTGCTGATGTTTCCGTAACACAGAGTAGCAGAGTGTGGTAGGTGCAGACTGGTTTGCAGACACAGTGAGGAGCTAAGACCACCTTCAGAAGCAGACTTGTTGCAGGAGGCCTCCTGTCCTGGCAGTGCTGGCAGCCACGGTTCACTGGAAATGAGCTCTCTCCACTCCTGGTATGAGAAAACTGGGCTAGGGGAGTAAATTAAATATCATGTCCCTGCCCTAGAAACAGTGATACTGCTGTGAAATTTGCTTGCCTTAGGCTAATGATGCTGACAGTGCATCTAAATTATTGTCTGCCAGAAAATTCAGCTTCTAAACTGCTTAGGAACTGGTGACAGCCTGAGATCTGCTCAGCCTTCACCCTCTTGGAGGAGAAGACTTACTGATCCTTTTCTGTCATTCTGAAGGGCATTGTGGGCCATGCTAATGGTGGTGGTGAATGTGGATGAAGAAGAAATGGGGTTGGAGTCCAACATCCCTGTTCTGAGGTCGGACATTGGCCACTTTTCCCTCTGACACTCATGGTAATTCACGGAGAGCTGAAGCCCACTGTGATTTTTTGGGAACCTACCTACTTTTCTTCTTGTGGCTTATGAAAATGTGGGACCCTGCTTTTAGTATTTGTAAAACTGGAGATTTGACTTGGAGTACTGAAAAGGGATTAAAGGTTTTGTAAGCAGCAAAACCTAGATTTACATCAGACACAGGATTTTGCTCAAAATGTGATGTGATGTGGCTCAAATTAAAATCAATAATTGATCTTTGTCCATTTACATTACATCTACATTAATGTGGGCTGGGAAACTATCCCTGTGTGCACATTTTCCTTTTTAGCAGCTTGTACTCAGGTTGCCTGCAAACATACCTGCTCATCAAGCAGGCAACACTTGGTCCCTTCTAGGAATGAGCTGGGGACATTTTTTTTCTGCTGGATGTCAAAAGGAGGACTGACAAGACAGATGCAGCTGCTGAACTGTTGCTTGTTAGAGAATAACAAAGCCCTTTAAAGCTCAGGGTGCAGCCAGGATTTACCTCTTGAGAAATGGCAGTAGTTCTAAAAGCAAGTAGCTTTCATGACCAACAAATCTGCCTCAAAATAAGCAGTGTGGATGCAGCCTGTAAGGCTGAACTCAAAAAAACCCAACAACCCAACACTTTTTTTTTTCCTGAGATGTTATAATATGGGACAAGGCTGAACAAACATATTGTGACTCTTCCTTGTTCTGTGCTTGGTGTCCTAGATAATTCAGTGTGCAGCCATGATAGGCTACAGGGCATGCACCTTTATTCCCTATACAAAGGAATATTCCTGTATTCCTGCTGTGTTTAATGACAGATCTGCTCAAAATTTTGGTTTTGCTTCAGCTTGTTAATGAAGCAGTGTCTTGCTCTGGATGATGCTTGCAGGGAACACATTGCAAGGGCTCCTCAGCTTCTGCACCATGCTGGTGAGTCGTCTCTGCAGCACAAGGTATCCCTCCCTTCAGCTGGGGCACATCCCAGATGCAGGATCCTGCTGGGACCCTACTGTGGGGAAGGGCCCTGGGATTTGCCCCAGGACATCACCTGCTGCTGGAAATCTGGGGGGCTGCAGACCCCGCTGCCACCAACTGGTCCCCTTTCTTGGGAAGGAATTCCTTGTGTCTGTCTCCAGGTCCAGTTCTCAAGGGCGTTTTGGGGTCTGTGCCTCTGGGGGCTGCCCCCACCTTCTGCCCTTCTCCCTTTGTTGCTGCTCTCCTCCCCCCACCTGTCCCTTGTGTCCCCATACATCATGCCCAGCCCTTGGTGGAGGCAGCCCCCTTCTCCCCTTGCCCCAGTGTGGGCAGGCATGGCCCCCAGCCCTCCCACCACTCTCAGGGGGCATGTGGGCATCCCAGGCATTGAGGCAGAGCTGTCTGAGCCCATGGAGGATTTGGGGCATTTTTAGCTGCTAAATATTAGGCTTATAAGGTACACATGCTGTTTGAGCCCATGTAAACTTTTTTTTTTTTTTTTTTTTTTTTTCAGGAGGCTGAACTCTCTGCTCAGCTGCCCTTTCTGCTAAAAGGACACTTTTTTCCAAAGCAATTAATTTCAGTAGCAAAATTACCGTATCTCTTCTCAAGCTACAGTATAGCATATTGTCTGGTGTGTTCTTGGAACCAGCTGGTTGTTTTAGCTGAAACTTTCTTAAAAATACCCGAGTCTGAGTCATGTGTGGTAGCAAACACTATCCTGACGGTGTCTGGGGAAGTTGCAAGCAAGTAGAAACCAGATCTTACAAAAGGAAGCACTGGGCCAGCTAATGATGGAGATTATCAGCTCTTCCCATCTCTCCTGATGACTGAAGGAGAAAAGGTGCCCTTCTGCTTGCTAGGGAGGTTTCCCAACATAAAGAAAAGGGCTTTGTTTTTGGTTGTGAGGGAGGTGCGTGTGTGAATTTCGGCTGAGGAAGGTTAGCGGGGAAGCAAACAAAGATAGGAAACCTGCAGCCCCTTGGCATTGTGTGTGGGAGGGGAAGCTGCCCATTTGGTGTTTCTGGTGTGCCTCCAGGAACTAGAAAGGGCAAGATGCTTTTGGTTTTGGCTTCATTTATAGCTGTTGTGTCTTCCCAACTTCCTACAGTTTCAGCTTGCAGCCCGGAGACTAATTCACAGTGTAACACAGAGCTTGCTACCTTCCAGAAAATAAATTTTGTGACCTCACAAGTCCTAAAGGAGATCAACAGGGAGAGAGGGAGACATAAGAATTGAGGAAAAACTGTGTCATCCAGCCAGATCTGCATTATACCCAACATCTGTATCCTGGGATCAGATTTCTGCTGAGATGTTGCTTGAGGGCAGCTTGTCTTTTCTGCCAGGAAGAGACTGTTTGCCACAGGATGAGCGTGGCTGTGTTGGGAAAGCTGGGGGAAAAGTGATAGATAAAAACGGGGTCCCTAGCTGGGCTCTGTTTCTTTGGGGAAGCCCATGACCCATCAGCATTTCTACCTGGGGACAACCCCATCTCTACGGCTTCTAAACCCGAAAGCAATGACACCTCTGAACAGCCTAAACCAAGCAAGCCCATGATAAGGAGTGAGATTTCAGGCAGACAAGAAGGCAAACCTGTGCCACGAGCCCAGTGCTGCACACAGGGAGGCAACAGGGATGTGTGGGCTGTGAAATTACAAGCTGCTGGTTGCCAACTATGTGGCTACAATGAGCATGCTGAAGCAGACCAGGTTTCTCCTTCACCCTTGACTGGCCTCCTGTGAGCCTATGCCTCTGTGGGGTTGTCTGGATGAAGAGGTAAAAATTGAGAATAGAAATACAGAGTGCAGAACATGACTACAACATCCAGGATCAACATCTGTGTTTGCACACTGGCTGTAGAAATAGTCAGTATTTCACAAGCAAAGCTTAGCAGTATCCATGATTGGTGATGGTGCTTCCATGAGAGTATTCCCACCAATGGGAAGGACCAGATGTATATTGCACCACTGGTGTCAGCTGGAAGAAGCCTATTTTGGGGGTCTGTGTCCAACAGGATCAGCAGGTTCTTTTCTGGTTCACGCATTTTTAAGTATTTGCAGCCATCTCAGATCTTCACATATCAAATTAATTTCAATACTTTCTTCAAATATGAAATCTCTTCTCATAAAAATACCAAGGATAGGATAAGGTAAGAATAGGACAGATCAGTTGGAAGGGACCTACTGTGATAATCTAGTCCAGCTGCTGGGCTGGTAGGAGTTCCTTGCAGTTGTGAGTTAAGGCATGCCAGGGATCTGCTCCAGCCCATTTTGCTTTCTCTTTATACTTTTTTTGGCCTTCAGAACTTCTGAGGTGATTGTACGAGCTACCCAGTTCACCACAGTGTGTCTGTCTGCCAAGTATTTATTTGACCTAAATTCTTCTGAAAACCATCACTTGTGACAAGTGTAATGCTGGGTTTACAGAACCGGGTGGCTGGTTAACAAATCCTGTGACCTGGACATGCAATCTCTCTTGTTATCAACAGTATGGGCAGTTATTTTTCTATTTTTTAAAATGTTAGCTGTTTTCTTAAACTATATACTATTTTTTTCCTAAGTAGAAGATTGCAATGTTGCATATATGTCCTAAATTTTTAGTTTGTCTTTCAGTCCTCAGCAGAGCATTTCTTCAGAAAGAGATTTCATTCTGAAGACAACTGTTCCTTCTGGATGGTTACAAAGTACCTGGTAACTCCCTGGATTCAGAAAGCTGCTTTTAATGCTAGTTGGTACTGTAACACAATGGAAGACAGAAAAAATATTTTACCTGGTGCAACTACTGCTTACTACATTTTTTCTATTTGCCATTCCAGATAAGTTCCAGTTGTATATCCTTTATCCTGGGTTCGATTTCCTTAAATAAGCAACTTTCACACTCTATCAGTTCTTCTTGCTCTGAGGAGAAACATCAGAAATATCTTCATTTTCCTGCAGATCAGTAAAACTTTTTTCATATGGCATTTTATAATCTGAAGGACAAAAAAAATATATATGGTAAAAGTCATTGAAGTACAACTGTTTAATCAACATGCCTTAAATGAGCTAAATAACTGTTACAGGAAATTAGTGAAGAGTACATTCAACATCAAACTTCCATTTATGAATACCAAATGTGGAATTGTATTTGTGTGGAATTGTAAACAAGACCCCATTTGACTACTCTAAGGGCATTAAACTTTCTTTCCAGCTGAGAGGAAGAAAGAAAATTAGGAACAACATGCATCCCCCCCCCCCAAAAAAAAAACAAAACAAAAAAACCAAAAAAACCCCACAAACAACCAAACAACCAAAAAAAAACAAACCCCAAAACCCCCAAAAGCCAAAACCTGAGAAACTTATGAGCCAGTCACAATGTTTTTCATTGTTGTCAATTTTACTTCTCCTTTCCATCAGGAAAACATTCTTCAGATCCCTCATGCAATATGTGAAAGGATGGGCTGTAAGACTGGTCCTGACACAAGTTCTGACAAGCAGTGATGCTCCTTGTGGCTGTCCTTGCACCAGCCCAGCTTCCCCAGCAGGGATGGTGGCTCCTCCTGATCCCCACCATGCTGAATGAAACCTGGCTCAGATCCCACTGGGAGCTGGAGTCTCTCATTGTTCAGAGGATAAAGATCAGGAAATGGCATAAAATGAAGGTGCCACTTGATGCCTACCAAAATCCCTGGGCTGGGCTGGGTTGACAGGCAGGGTCACCAAGCTTTTGCTGGAATCTGGTTTTTCATTTCAAGACAGATCCAGCAGCATGGTTATCTCTGTTGGCCATGGGAAATAGAGAACCAGACTACCTGCAGTCAAGTAGTATTTGGCTACATCATGATGTTGATCTGAGAAAATAAACAGAGACATATCCACGGTTCTCTTCATGGTGGATGGAGAAGAAAAAATTGCTTCAAGAGGTTGTATATGCTTGTATGGGACGAGCTAAAACTAGAGAAAACCTGAAAAAATATTTGGGGCTCAGAATCTACCCATCAGCTCTGAGAGCCAGCCCAGCAGCTGGGAAGGAAAAAAAGAGAAAGAAGGGAAAAACCTCATCTCAGCCACCAGAATCTCTCTTCTCCAACTCACCCCTTGGGTCTCCTGGCCAGAGAAGCTGGTGGATGTCAGCCCTTGAAAGTTGGTGTGAAATAAGAAACCGTGGGACACAATGCAACCCCGTGTTCCTGGCCACTCCTTGCAAACCAAACTGAAGCAAACAGGATTAGATCGGAGCAGTAACTCATGTGATCCCAGCTCGTTGTGTTGAAAAAAAAGCTGAGCGATTTGTTTGGGGGGAGGGAAGGGAGATGCTACAGCTTTTGCTCCCAGTGGTTGCTGGTTTTAATGCTGTAAAACCAGCGTGTGTGTGTGTATGTGTGTGTGTGTGTATGAAACGCAGTGCCACCAGCATGTGCTGCTTCACTTCTGGATTACAACTAGAATAATTCATTGCAACTCTTAGATGTAATACTGTAATATTATTTTACATCAGTTATTTGAGACATACAAAAACTTTGTAGATGTGGCACTTGTGAGGATCTAGCAATAATTTGCAACTGTGTTAGTAGCTCTGCAATCAATATGGGAACAGTTTATAGCCACATCTACCTGCTGCTTTTACAACCCCCTTCTAAACAATGTACATTGAAACTGAAGAGTAAATGTGACCAGAATCTTCAAATTGAGAAAAGAGAAGTACGCCAGTGCTAATGAGCTCCAGTGCCCTGCCAGGCCTGGCTCTCAGCAGCTCTGCAGGCTGCAGTATGGTTGCTGTGGGCTCGGTACTATTGCCATTTAATTTGTTCAGAGGGGGGAGGTAACTACTCTTCCAGCACCACTTGCATGCTGCTGAGATTATTTTCTCCCAAATTGGTCCTATTACCTGTAGTACTTAGGTTTTTCATTCTTTGTTCTCTTCCTGTTTTGCCCTGGCTTCTCTGTGCTCTGTAACTGCATCTTTTTCTCTAATGAGTATCAGGAAATCTGACAGGGAGAGGGAAAAATTTCCAAACACATTTCCATCTATTCTCTCTTTTTCCTTTCTACCCTGCAATGTACTTTACTGCTAAGTTCTGCTTATTCTGAATATTACTGCTTTCTTTGTAGCAGCACTAAGTTCCTCTGCAGCCACCCAGACACAAGAATATCTTTGCTTTAGGGCTTTTAGTAAGAATCTCAACTGAAAACCTGATGGTGTTTGCTTGAGTTGCCTTTTGACAAGCCATGTAGCAATTCTGTCTGAGCTGTGCCAAGAAGGGAGAGTTGCAGCGTGACCTTGCTCTTGCTTCTTTCAAACAATAACTTCCAGGAATACTCCCAAGATCAGCCCAGCCTTATCTATATTTTACATTTCATTGTCTGAATTCCTCAAAAGTCACATAAACCTAATTTTTTTGCTCATGAACATGCAGGATGATGGTATCTAGAAAGAGAAATCAAGATTTTCAGCTCTGAGGTTCTTGGCTACATATCCAGGCCAGACTGGTAGTGATTGAAGGGTGGCTGTTTGTTTGATACACTATAAGACATTAATTTTTTGGTCAGAACCTCTCTCCCAAATTTCAGCTATAATATGACTGTATGTGTAAATAGTACCTGGCTGTAATTCCTAACAGAGAGTCCTGGAAGCACTGACCTGATCCACAGGGAGATCTCTTGCAAACAACGCATCCCCGGGGGCAATCCCACTCAGGAGAGCTTGCTTCTTCTCACAGTATACACTGTGAATAACTGGGGCTGCAAATTTTGTTTATATCCACCTTAATGCTGTTTAATGGGGGCAACAGTGACTGCCAGAAAACCTGATGTGGGTTGCCTGATCATAGTGTGAATGATAGAAGGCAAAGTGAACTGTCGTGTCTCAGCAAGAGCAGAATTCTTCTTCTCTTCTTCTACCAAGCATCCAAAGCAGAATTGGTAGAAGTCTGACTTTGTCCATCTGAGGCTGAAGAAAGCAGCCAGCCAGGAAAGAAACATAAAGCTGCTTCCTACACTCATTCATCGCTCTCACAAAAGAGGTAGTGGCATTAACTTACAGATTTCATGCAGCCCAGAGGCTCCTGGCATTGCTGGGAGAGTTCAAAATAATAGGAAGTTGTCCCAAGTAGCTAAAACTCAGTCAAACAATATCTAAAAGTACTAGAATATTTTTAGAACTTTAAAAAAAAAAGGGGGAACTACAAATGGAAACATTTCAATAACAAAGCTCAAAAAACCCCCAACCCAACAACGAACGAAGGTAAATCAGATCAAATGGTTATCACACGGCAGTTTTGAGCCAGGTAATCCCCTGCAGAGCTGTGTGTAAGCCACACCTTGGTTTGTCATGGAAATGTGTAACACAGGTAGGACTGCTGCTATCAGGGAGGGCAATACTTATACTACCCATGGGGGACACAGTTGCCCCAGGTAAGAAGGTTGTTAGGTATGTATTAGCATGAACCCTATTTGCTCTCCTCCTCTCTTTGCTCACAGGTTCTCCTGTGTGTCTGCTTATAGCTTCTAGTTACTCTATCATACCACAATTCTCTTTTCCCATCCCTTTTCAAAGATCTCTCCCACCAAAACTTGCCTGACATGTGGTCAGTCTTCTGGCCCCACAGGATACAGAACTGGTCTCTGCTTCTGTTTCTTAGTGCAGCAGAATGATGGAGACTAGCAACTCATTACACTGACCCAAGCTGAACAGGTTTACTTGCTCAGGGTGATGCATTTTGCTGTGAGCCTACTATTTCCTCAACATAGGCACTGGTTTGTCTTTTGGCCTCCTTGGTGCCTATTTCCATACTATAGCCTCAGGCTGCGTCTTCAGGCCAGGGTTGCTAGTACTGATTTCATGTCCTAAGCTCACAAGGATTTTACCAAAGACCCTGTGAAAGCTGCCCATCTCAGAGCAGGCTCTTTATCCTTATACTGAGTGTCAGCTGGTGAAAGTGGATATCATAAATAAGTATTAAGCTCTCTTGCCATCACTCTGTCCCCTGGGCTCCCTAACGCTCATGAAAAGCATGCAAAGAGTTTGCCTCATTAAAGTACACAGAGTCACCCAATAGTCACTGTCACCCTCCCATTACTGTCCAGACTTGTCAGAGTGAGACCCAGAGTCATGCAGCACATGACAGCATCTGCAGAAGTGACACCTCATGCCAAACTCTGTGTCTGTGTCATGCAAGAAAGGCTCAAACTGTTACAGATCTGTGTGCTGGGATCTGATGCTCTGTCTGGAGGGTGTGCTGGGCATTTCTCCTGAACAGCACAAAAGACAAAAAGCACCACAAGCTGGCATGAAATCCCCCACACAGAGGCCACTGCTGGAGCTCTTACATGGTGTCAGACTCAGTGCTGGGACGATGTGGATGCTTCCAGTCGAGCAGAAGGGGCACAGGAAGTCTTCAAGTGCCACTCACAGACCTGTTCTTAAGAGCTGGAGCTCAGGCATCAACCTATTCATCCTTCTGTTTGGCAAGTAAAGACATTCACATTGTTCAAATGCTTTGATGTCACCCCAGACCTGCGAGGTAGTGCCATATATGACTGCATGTGCTGTGCACACTCAGGGCAGTCAGCTGCAGCCCTTCCTCGTTCACATGCCCTGCTGCCTGGCTCCCCTGCAGTCCTTCTACAGAGGGTTCCAATCAGCTCTAATATCCATAATATCCAGAGTTTAGGCACGGCAATCTTAGCAGGAGATCTCAGTTGCTCTCTGCTGAGATCACCATGTTCCCTGCATCTGGTTCAAGACCTCTCGTGCCAGAGCTTGGGTCAGAGCTGCTATGAAAAGCTTGGCTTGCTGAACCTGGCCACTCTGCTTACCCTTGGGGAGGCCCAACCTCACCAGCAGCTCCAAGAAGTTCATTGGCAGCCTGGCCACTGGCTGAGACCCACTAAGTGTGATGGAGATGGTCCTCTGTCTCTGCCTCTATGGTCTGCTGGCGAGCCTCCCAGATCCCTGCCTTTGCCCAGCTCTGTGCCAATGCACAACATGTTTGTTTGATTTTCTCCTGTCTTGCAGTTATCTAATCTCCTGCCCTGGGGCTGGGAAGGCCTGAGAGTGCTGGTGTGCACCTGCCTCATTCCCAAGCACACGTGAACACATTTAGGAATGCTCCCTCCATGGGTCCCAGGAGCTAAGGAAGTCTTTGGCTCAAAATATTGTAGGTATGTTGAAAAACTTACCTCCAAGCCCTGCTCAGAAGACCATTAGGTAACAATCTTCCTTTCAAGTGCAGGGTGAAAAAGATCCATGGCAGCTTTCTCTTTGTATGTGCTATAAACATTTTGTACACTTGCAGAGCACGAGAATTATGTTGGAAACCCATTCATAGCCCTCTGAGGTTAAATGCTGACACTTTTGCTCTGACACATTTTTTAATCATGGCATGGTCAGAAGTCAAATAGTTTCCTGTGGCTTTCTGAAAAACCACTTCAGTTCAGTTGCTATCAGGTCAGCAGTATTTACAGTTCTTTCCCTGCAGGCTAGCATATTTCTTTACATCCTTTATTTAGACACATTGGGAGGTTCCACATATTGTTTTGTAATTACTGGACAGATCAATTGCAGAAAGAAACTGTTGGTTCTGACCCATTTTTTTAAGGTATGTATAAGGAAATGGTAACATTTTAGAAGTTTCTTGTTTCATAGGGCAACAGAGGTTGCACAAGGTCCTAAAATATCCCTTTAAAAAAAAAAAAAAAAGGCACATCACTGCAATTCCCACAGAGATTAAACAAGTGTATCTTGCATATTTATCAGCTGATAAAATGCAAAAAAACCCCAAACCAAAGACATTACAATTTTATAGAACTAGGTATTTTCACGACCATGCAGGGCTTGAAGACAGTGATGACTACAACAAACTTTCCCCTCTCCCATATTCCTGTATTTCCACAATTTATATGCATTGCATAATCTGTAATTATGCAAAAAATTAAGAATTATCTCAAGAGCGGCCCAGATGTGAGGTGCCTGTTCTGAAAAGTACTTCATGTCACTGTGCAGGCTACAACATTTGCTATTATGCAACCTAACAGCAGAGAACCTCTGAGCCCCTTTTTTCTCCTAGGAGATCAGCACATGGCCCGGCTCACAGAGGTATGAGGAGCGGGGCAGATGGAGCCTGGAGCCGGCAGCCACAGGCGGAGAGGTCTGCCGGCGTGTTTACCTTTGCTGACCCTTCTGACCTTACAATCAGCTCTTTTGAAAGTGGATTTTTTTTTTTTAACTTATTTCAGAAAGCCTTGAGGATGGTATATTGATTTTTTTTTCTATGCCACGACAATGTAGTTTGAGAAGACAAATATCGGTCATGGCCACGGTACCAAGTGAGACCGTCACGCATTTTATCGATACTTTGCAGCTCTCATTGCGTTCCAACAATTCTAAAGAAATGAGTGCAGCCTGCGCACCCTCCCGCTTGCTGATGTTTGCGAGCGCATCAGATAGGGAGCTGAGGCGCCTCTCAAAGTAGGTAAAATGAGTGGCCCAAGCCGTCTCACGGCATTCCCAGTCGTTCAAACCCCGTAACAGCGCCTGACCGAAGGCAGACGCCGTACCACCGCCTTAAGCGATGGCAGATCCGACCCGAGGCGGCTGCTGCCAGGGAGTCCTGAGCGGCGGATGCTGCGCCCGGGACTCCCGGAGCCCCCCCGTCCCCGGCGCGGTAGCGCAGAGCGGAGCCCCTCGGCCCCCGGGCAGGGCTCTACACTTCCAGACGGGGGAAACTCCACGCCCGGCAGAAAGTTACTCGTCCGCACGCCCCCGGNCTACCGCTACAGCCGCAGCCTGGAGGAGCTCCTGCTGGACGCCAACCAGCTCCGCGAGCTGCCCAAGGTGAGCGGGGAGGCGGCAAGGGGGAAGAAGGGGGGCGGCCCCCAGCAGTGGGTCCGGTCCGGTCCGGTCCCAGCCCTGCCGCCTCCGGGGGCGGGGGGCAGGTGGGCCGCACTGGGCAGGTGCCTGCCGAGCTCCCCGACCCGGCGACGGCAGGATACGGAGCGGTGGCTGCCCCGAGACGGGGGTGAGGGGTTCTGGCCGTGCGGTGCGGGGTCGGTCTGTGGTAGTCACCCTAAGAGCTACAGAAGAGCCGGAGCCTGGGGTTAGCGTTTAGGTTTGCGCCGTGGTTTGACGGTAAATGAGCTTTCACGAGCAAAAGCTGGAGATCCGCGTCTTGCGGGAGGAGAAGTACTGTTTGGAGGGCAGAAGGGTGAGGGCTGGAGTTATAGGACTTGAATATATGTTGCGATTAACATCCACGTCATCGGAATTACGAGACCTGGGAGGGTATTAAACCCTCCCCCCCTTTTTTTTCCCCTTTCAATAGATACTCTCTGCCCTGTAGATGGGAAAAACAAAACCCTCTAGCAGATAACAGCGTCCCCGTTTCTGCCTTCCACTCCTGGAAACTTCGTCGTGCAGAACTCGAGAGAGCGTTTTCTTTTTCTTGGTGTAAGTCCTGCACAGTCGTCAGTGTTTTGCTTCTTGCATGAAGCATGTAGCCAGATTTTTGCCCCTAATCCTCTTCTGGTTGTATTGGCAAAGGTGAATTGATTTGCAGTTCAATCTGGTTTTACAAGACCTCGAGGTGGTACTTGCCGGCTTGACTTGCTGGCTGGCACTTGGAACACCATCAGTAATTTCAACCAGGCACTCTTCCATTCCACTGATACAGAGTGACTGGGAGGTGTGGCTCGACTTTTTGACGTGATGCAAGAGCCTTTTTCAGTGTTTCCTCTTTCAACTTTGGACACCTCAGAAACCTGAGTGAGTTGTAGTTGGTAGTTTCACACTGAAGGAGTGTTACCTGGAAGCTGCACCTTAAAAGTGTGTGAACTCATCTACTAACTTGGAATCCAAGAAACTGAACTCAGTAGCCAGAAAAAAATTTCAAAAGCGTCTTTGTTTCCACCTGAATCAAAGTTGGTCTGTTCATACCAAAAAGGCTAAACAGTCTTACCTTTTTTGAACTTGGTTCACTCACATAAACTGTTTTTTTTCACTCTAGGTATTAGGAGTAATCATAGTCGAGAATTTTTCCTGTAGACATTAGTCAAGATGGTCAGTTTCACTGACGTATTAAATTTGGCTTTTGCTTTTGAAAACCTTAGGTGCAGCTTTGCATCTTGTTGTGACTGAACTCTTTATCCTTCTGAAGTAGAGCAAAACTGGTTTACATAGCCTCGGTGTGGGTGCTATTTTTACTCCCAGCAGTTTCTGCTGGCTTGGCGCACAGACTAGACTCAGGAGTCTCAGGAGTTTTCTTCTTAGGGTTGTCTTTCAGGCTTGTACACATCTTATGGCAAGGCTATTGAATGTGCATGCTGCTGAAATCCCATTGAGACATATGGTTCTCTGGGGAGTTTTATTAAAAAATCTGCCACAAACTGGTTACCATGTACCAGTGTAAACGATGATGTCTGTTGTTGATGGTATTATGTGGTATTTATTTCAGTAAATAGCATGCGACTATTCGTTGTCTCTCCTTTTCCTTGAACTGTAATTTACAAAATAGCCTTTTTGTCCTGTGGTGGCTAAAAAGGCTGTTTGTTCCCATTACTTACTTGAGAGTACAGATTAAGTCCCATACATGTAAAAAATAGCTGAGAGGGTTAGAAAAGAAAAAAAAAAAAAAAAGCAACCCAGTCTCCTTGGCATTGCAGTGGATTCAAGCAGAAGTTGATGTTAGAAGATTTTTTTTTTTTTTTTTTTAATGTGCATGTATCAGATTACAGGACTGCCTAAATATACTGCAGGAATATGTGGGTTTTTAGCTGGACTAGGAGGAGTCCGATGAAATAGAACTGCAGAAACATACTTGTAGTATCTGTTGTGAGTACTTTGTGCCTTGTCAGGAAGGCATTTTTATTAGGGATTCCTGCATGGACCTATGAACTTTCCTTGTCAGTTCTTTATTAATGTTTTCTGATAAATGGAATGTAATGCTGTCAGATGCTGTTGACTCTGTAGGAGTTTTGGGTGTAAAAATATAGCTGCAATCCCAGATGTGAAACTAATCTGTTGAAGGTGGAAACAGATGGGAAGAACCCTCTTTAGCACTTCTTCTGGCAATTTTTAAAGTTCTACTGTAGTAATCTGGTTCAGGAGAATAGTGGAATCTTTCTCTGTGGAAGGTAGCTACAGGGTGCCAAGTTCATTCCTCTTTATATTGAAGGGTAATTTTGATGCAAATTACGGAGACAGAATTGGAAACAACTGCAGGAAGCTGGGGTACACCATACCTCTTGCAGGAAAAACACAAGGGAAGTCATTAGGGTGTATAATTAACAAACTGTTTGGTCTGCATAGATCTTAGTGGTCGTTATGCCCTTAATCTGCTGTAATGCATTATGTTATACTTACCTCCATTAAGTTTCTTCTCTATGTATGTGAAGGCAGTAACACAAACTCAATCTGGTTTTGAGCTCAGTTCAGGCCTAAGCAAGTCAGGAGGCTTGTTCAGCTCTTAGTAGCTGGTTAGTTAGCTGTTTTCCTGTACTTGATGAAGTCCTGAAGTTCACGGTGAACTGTGCCAGTTCCTGGTGAATCATCTGTGGGCAGTCCTGATGCTGTAAGGTATCCAGTAATGCCAACAAGGTGCCTGTGTCACTGAGAGGGTTGTGGTCCTTCTGAGGAAATTGCTGCTGTAAAGGCCGACCTTGAAATAGCAAAGGAAAATCACTCGGTACACTGCAGCTTTCAGCAGAAGTTGCTGTAGTTGAACGGATGAGGAACAGCCCAGCTCTGCTGCCCTGCTCTTCATGCTGCACACTGCTTGTTCAGACCTCATCTTCTCAGTGTGGGCGAGGTGCTCTCTGAAGCTGCTCCTGCACTGGGCAGTAGGTCTTGTAGCACTTCTCAGAAACCAAGTTGATACTGCCAAGTTCTTTTCCCAGCTATGTCTCAGACTTGCCAGATGGCAGTGATGGTGGCTTTATCTCTGGTCATCTGCTTGCCTTACACTTGCACAATTTTTATTTCATTCTTTCAGACATAAAGCTTTCTGAGACAGATAAATATCAGCAAGTGGCACGTTAGAATGCATGGGCTTGCTTGCTGTGTTTCCCTCAAGCTGATGCGACAACTTGTGTTGGATGCATATGCTTCCCCCCCCACTCCCCTGTTTTTCCTTGCCCGCATTTCTATTCAGTGGAAATGAAAGGTGTTCTTTAGGTGGTTTGCTCCAATACACCAGTAGAAGAATACACTAATACGCCCTAAAATCTCCATTTTAAAGTACAGAAGTCTTAGCCTTTAATCTGCAGGCTTTGCCAAGATACTTAGAACCTTTGTTATTCTAAAGGAGCATGGTGTATGTTAGGGTGTTATGGAAAAAAACCCAAACAACAGAACACAGACACAAATCCCCTCAAAAGGCAGAAAACAACTTAAAGAATTGCTGTTGCATCTCAATGGGAAAACACTAGCAGAAAGATCCAGCAATATTCTGCATTATATCTTGTGAGAGTCATCTGAAGTGTTCTGAGGATAAACAAGAAGTGCACTTGAATTGTTTTGAAAGAATGACTTTGTTTGGTTTGGTTTGGTTTTGTTTGCTGATCAAAACTTATGGTAGAATTCTTCACTGCTTTCTAAGGGGAGAGGGGTAAGAAAGGTTAATCTGGAAAACATTTGAAAAGCAATGTCCAAGAAGCAGAGGGAGATGTCTTTGCCTCCATTGTATCTACTCCTCCCCTTTTTTGCTCCTTTGTGCATTAACGCATATGTGGGCCAGGAAAAGGATTGTCTAACTCAATTTCTCTGGCCCCCTTCTCCTTACAGATATGGTTTTTTTTCCCTAAATGGTATCTGTTAGCCCTTTAGGAATACATGTTAATAATTTTTGTACAGTAGCTTGCAAATATGCTTTTGCTACTGCCTAGGGATCCTTTTGGTTTCCCATATCAAAACTCTGATCTTTCCCTGGGTCTCCTTAACTGCTGTGCTGGATCTCTGGATCCCCTCTTCCCTCCCTTCCCTGATAACACATACAACTTGTATTCATGTTGACAGCGACCTTTTTCTGCCATTACCACTGGTGTCTCGGATTCCGTGCCACACATTTTGCCATCCTCCCCAGTCCCTGATGTCCCAGGATCTTGCTTATTTCTTCTGACCTAAAGTGCAGGGTCTGCTCGGTGTTTCTGATTCTTTGCTTCCTCTCCTGTCCCTTCTGTGCCAAATTCTTGACTGCCCTGGCAAACATTTTTTTTTTTTTTCCCTTTCTTTCCACTCTTTCCTTTTTCCTTTCTACTGCCTCCCAGGCTCCCTCCCCTGCTCTTGCCCTTCCTGCAGGATGAGCCAGCTTGGTGGGATATGCTGGAGGAGCAGGCTGTGTACTATTAAGCTGCTGGTGGTTTTCCACAATAGTGAGGTCTCTAGCCTTTCTTGGCAGATGTGGTTGTGTTCCCACAGAACAGCAATTTCTAGCTGTCAGCATGCTTCTTGCCGCTTCTGCTTTACAAGACAAATTAAAGAGCTGCACCCTTCGGTCTCAAAAGGAAGAGCTTTGTGTAGGGCTAATGGCAGGGTATGGCTCTTACCTTGCCTGAATCATTCCTATTCCTATGCTGGGTCCTAACTGCTTTTTGTTAAATAGTTGGTGCATCTGATTTGATTGGAAAAAAACATACTGTGTGGCTACCAATGTATACAGAACAACTTCAAAATCTAGTTGATGCTGGGTGGGTTGTTTTTTTTTTTTTTTTTTTTTCCTAAACCTGGACCATTTTATTTTCCTTAGAAGTTAAAACTTGAAGGTTTTTTCAACTCAAGTTGTAATGTGTAATGTATTATTTGCTGCATGTCAAAAACTATACTTCACTGAAGAGTAGGCTTTCTGGCAAATTGCTTTGATAGAAGAAAATAACACATTCTGCACGATGCATTTCAATAGCTTCTCTAATGAAAAGCATCAGACAAAAATAAAATGCTTTCAATTCCATAGATCTGCCTGGAGTTGATAAAATGTTGTTTCCTACTCATTAGAATTTAAGGGCCTGTCAACTTAATTTCTCTGTGCATGGAATTGGCAGTACTAAACTTGATCTCTGCATATTTTTTTCCCCACTGTTTTGTAGAAAAAAAAAGATTTTTTTTAAATGAACTTCAGAATGCAGTATTATATTTTGTCTATTATATTAAATCACTAGCATTCTTCGCATTGGTGGGTGGTGGAAATAGCCTATAGCTCATTTTGCTGCTGTTTTATTTTCTTTCTGCTCAATTGTTATACTCAAAGGTTAAAGACCTCTTTCCTTCAAGACCCTTCGCTGACGTTGTTTGTGTGAAAACTCCAGTAGAAAAAAAAAATAATCTAAAATTTTATGTATGCATGTAGCTTAGCTTCTGTCTCCTGAAGTCTTTCTTCTGTTGGGGATGATTTTTATGTAGTTTGTAAACCTAATCTGATGCAACACTGAATCATTTTGCTTCTGTGTTTGAGCTTGCAGATTGTATCTGTCATCTATATTTTCTCTCCTTTGTGTTATATGCTAAAGCTTCTCTGTAGAGTTATTTCATTGACTTGAGACCACTTCCCTGAGAGACCTGGTTAAACCTTGGCCTCCTCCTGTGCCCCAGTTTGTGTTAGAGCAGCTGATGGTGTGCTGCTGCTTGGCATTTGGCTTAGGCACTGCCTGTATCTCCTCATTCTGTGTGGTGTTGAAATCCAGGGTGCTGTTATCATACCAAAAATATTGTGAAAGCTCCTCAAGAAAAAGTGCCTTTGTTCTTCCCATACCACACCTCTTTCTCAGGGGGATAAAAAAACCAAAAGCCTTTTAGAATTTTAAACTAAATTTCTGTGTTCTGCCATTCTTTCTCCCATTATGCAACCATAAGCCTGAGAGATTGTTGCTTGGTTGATGTCTGGTAATCTGTTGTAGAAAGAGATGGTATAATATACCTGTCTGTAAATTTGTGCTTATGGGTTCTTACCATCCCTTCTTAAAATGTAAATATCTAGAAGTTTTATTTCCTGTTTTTAAAGCTGTAGCTCTTATTGGGGTCATAGAGATGTGGTGGGATATCTCACATGACTGGATTGTTGTAATGAGTGAATTACAGATGCTTTGAGAAGGACAGGTCAGGAAGTCAAGGGTGAGGAGTTGCCCTTCATGTGAAAGATCAGCAGGGATATGTGAAGCTTTGCCTTGGGATGGATGATGGGACAGCTGAGAGCAGACTGGGATTAGTGGGTGACATTGTTCTGTGTGTTTGCTGTGGACTCCTGGATCAGAAGGAAGTAGGAGTTGATGTCTTCTTCAGCTAACTAGAAGAAACCTCACATTGAAAGGCCCAGGTCCTCATGTGCCTCTTGAACCACCCTGACTTCTGCTAGAAGGAGAGCATAACAAGGCACAAGCAATCCCAGAGTTTTCTGGAGTGCACTGATGACTTTCTAACACAGAAATCATTTGACAGATGTGCTCTGTTGGACCTCAGAAACATACAAGAATGGGTTTAGATATTCAGGGTTGCAGTGGTCATGAGATGGTGGAATTTAGGATCCTGAGGGGAGTGAGAAGGGCAAAAAGAAGCATCACAAGCCTGGACTTAAGGAAACAGGCTTTGGCACGTTCAGGGATGCCCTTGGAGATGGTAGGTAAGAAAGATGTTTATGCTGCCATTCATAGGGTCATTGACAGCCTGGAGAAATGGGCCAAGAGGAATCTCATGAAGCTCAGTAAAGAGCAATAAAAAGCCCTCCCACTTGGGGAGGAATAACCCCATTCTCCCAGTATAGACTGGGGACCAACCATCTGGAAAGCAGCTTTGGAAAAAAAGGCCCTGGGTGACCTGGCAGACAAGATGACCATGAGCCAGTGGTGTTCCCTCATGGCAAAGCTGGCTGATGGTATCAGGAGCTGCATTAAGAAAAGCATTGTCAGCAACTCATCCTTTTCTGGCCAGCGCTGGTGGAAGCACATTTGAAGTGCTATGTCCAGTGTTGGGCTTCCCAGAAGAAAGGAGTCATGGGCATACAGGATTGGCTCCTGCAAAAGGCCACGAAGGTGATTAAGTGTTTGGAGCATCCTTCTTAAGAGAAGAAACTGAAAGAGTTGGAATGGTTTAACCTTGAGAAGAAAAAGATATTGGGAGATCTTGTGTGCATAAACACATGATGAGAGGCTGTAAAGTAGATAGAGCAAAATTCTTCTTATCTTCTTAGTTGTGTATTCTTATCTTCTTAGTTGTGTCCATGACATTATAGAAGGCAATGGGCACAGACTGAAAGAGGAAATTTTGACTGAAATGATGTGTGTGTTTTTTTAATTTTTTTTTTTTTTTAATTGTGAGGGTGGTCAAACACTGGCACACAGGTTGTCCAAAGAGGTTGTGGAGTTTCCATCTCTGGAAATGCTCAAAACCTGACTAGACATGGTCCCTAGAGGAGGCGATGTCCTCTAGGTATCCCATGCTTTGAGCAGTGGGTTTTGGCTAGATCATCTCCAGAGGTCTCTTCCAACCTCAGCAGCCAAATGATTCTGCAGAAAGAATATCAAGGATTTTACCTCTCCAGCTAGTGCTTCTTTTTTTTTTTTAATGATGCAAATAGAATTGTCATGTTTTTCACTGTTTATTTACCCTCAAACATTTAATTGAGTTTAACTTCTAACATTGATAGTGTCACAGCATTGTTGCACATCTTGTTGTAAATCCTTGAAGAAATACCACTCTAAAATCTGAAGAAGAATTTACTTCCAGTTCATACTAGAGGGCTGTGCCACTGTGTGAAGCTGATGTAGACAGTATGCACATGGCAAATGTAGTCTTAAACTGACATTTTTTTCCAGTATGACAAATGCTATGTAAAATACTCTCTAAGAACACCTGCAGCTTTAAAACTTCAGTATTGTGGGAATTCTTACCTTTGTAAAGACCTTTTGTGAGCGTAGTTGATTACTACTGGTTTGCAATGCACGCTTGAATTACTAAAATGCATAATGCTTTGTAGAGAAGCAACATTGGGTCTCTCTAAACATAAGGTAGTCTGTTGAAGACTACAAGTAAGTTTATTAACAGATAAGTGTCTGTAGTTTTTCTTCTAGCTTCCAGATTCTTCTGGAATTGCTTAAGACTTGAAAGAAATACTCTGCCTTTTGTCATCAAATTTGGAAGTCCACACTGATAAGAGCAGAGGGAGAACTTAGTCTGGTGTTCCCTTTGAAGTCCAGTTTACCTGTTAATGTCCATAAGATTGTTCAGAAGGTTTTGGAGTCTGATTGGTTTGAAATACTTTCTAATTGCCTTTTTTTTTTATGTAGTCACAGCATTCCACCTAGTAGCAGCTGAGTTCTATTGATTTTTTTTACCTCAGTTGGAAGAAACTAATTAGGTGGTTGTATTTCAATGCTTTTAACTTTTGTATTTATGTAAGACAAGAAAAGACAAGGTTTCTGGGCAGAGATTATACCTCTGTAGATTTAAAATAAATTTTATGAGTGTACATAGAGTTTTTCTTTCTAATTATATAAGTTGGTCTAAAAAAAGATGTTACCTCCTACCAACAATATTATATACTGGAAAAATGCATGCTACAAATTCATTAGTGAGATTAAATGGGGTTCTTGGCTTTTGTTTGTGGTTTTTGGTTTTGGTTTTTTTTTTCCTCTCCAAAATGGCAAATGCATTTAACAGCAATGAATCCATATTATGTAGCAGATGTTTTGTGGACTCTCCTAAAGGCAGGGTTATTCCCTCCCACCACTGTACTCTAATGGCTATGGCATCAAGTGCTATTTAACCTTCATTGCCTCTGCTTAATCGACATAAAAGAGAAAGTAAATCCTTGCCTGCCAGGAAACAGTATGAGGCAGCTTGTTCAAAGCATCAGTTGGTGGAGCAGCATTTTGATTCAGCACTACAGTGTCTTAGTTTTTGAGAACGGGCAGTCCCCTGTTCATCTTTTAAAATGTATGGTAACAACTGAGACTAGGACCTGCAACTGGCCCATCATTGACTGTAGTTCAGAAAATGACAGGTGCTTTGAAAATAGGGGACAGAAACCAACTGAAGAGGCAGGGGATATAATTGTTGCTGTGTCTCCTTTGGGCCTATGAACCACAACCCTTCTGTCAGGCTGATGCTTCCCATTGGGCTTTCAAGTATCTATTGGAGGGGGCAATAGCAGTTGCAACATCTGGTTCTGTTTGGAGTACATGCTCATGAACTCTAATCTTTAATTCATGGTTTTTTTTTTTTTTTTTTCTGTAGTGAAACCTGATAGTTTTATTAATGTTTTGTATGGATTCCTGCTTGAATGTCTGCCCAGATGCTATCTTCCATTATTGTTCACAATGACAGACTTGGTACTAGATAGGTGCAAGACTGAAGCACAGCCACAGCATGTTCTACAGAAGTGGTTTGGGCATGTGGAACACTTGTTCACTGGACCAAGAAACTAGCAGTTCTGTTTTTGCCATGAAGCACATGAGGAAAGAAGTCCATTTTCCAGCCTGCCACCTAGCCAGCAGGCAGATGTCTGAATACCATGGTCCATCATGAGCTGCTGCTTCATTTGTTGGTTGCTTTAGAGGAAATGAAGTAACTGGTTTTGGTAACAAAGTCATCAGCTGTGTGATGCACTGCGGTTTAGCCCCTTCCCTCAGAAATTGTTTTAGTATCTCACTTAGTACTTTACTAAAAATGAGAGTGTATTTGGCTCAGAGGAACACAAGATACCCACATTTATGAAACTCTCTTGATCTCGCCAGCTGTCCTGGCCCACAGGTGAAAGCAGGTGGAGTGGCTTGAGGGAACTTGATGTTGATAGCAGGCCTTATGGGAGGTGCCAAGTTGAGAGCACTGGAGTCTATGAACCCAGAGCAGGATCCATCTTTTTCAGTGTTTCACAGTGTAACTAGTTATGATGTGTGTCTGGAGGAGGATGTCCACTTTCAGTTTTCTTGCTTGTTTTCCTTAGTGCTCCTGCTTGTGCTGCCAGCAGGTTTATCTGGGATGGATTTTAAGATGGTGATTTACAGGACTGAAAGAGATTTTTATTCAGAAGTTTGCTGTGACTTCTGAATGAGATTACCTTGTGGCTTGAGTGGAGGGCAGGGTGTGTTACAGCAACCCATGAATGTAAGCGTGACTGTGGTTCTCACCTCTCCAGGCTAGCATATTCAGTTGTCTGACTCTGGAACAGAAGAAATGTCTGAAATCTCACCAGCTGGTTAGTGCAGGGCATGGAGGTGTTCTGTCTTCTTGGAACCCTTAGCATTGAGTGTCCTGTATGGGTGGTCTTTCAAAGAATTGACTATTCATGACTTCTACAAAAGGAAGTGGGGAAGAAATGAGGAGGTTGTCCTTCCCTCACCACCTTTGCCCTTCTGACAAACAGAGGGAATGTGTGTGCCTGTAGGAGAGCCCGGTTAGTAGACACATCCCTAGGAAGCAGAATACTTCAACTTAGTGCTGCTTCTGCCTTACGAGAGTTAATTATTGTACTTTTTATAGTGTTCTGGCTGCCAAGCCTGTTCACTTAAAAAAAAAAAAAGAAGATATGGCTTCCCGTTCTCTCTTGCTGGAGCCATACGATGGTGCAGACAAAAAAATCCCAACTTCTAGAGACCAAAAGCAAGAGATTCTGTAGTCATGTCACTGGGGACCTCTTTGGGGAGCTGGAGTGCTTGTGCCAAGTGAGACTGTTTTACAGGTTGATTCTCTATCTTGTTCACTTCTTTGCTTACCAAAATGGATTGCAGCTTCTACTTGTTTTTACCTGAAGAAAGACCTTTTACAGAGGTCTTTCTGAGGCAGAACAAAAAGGGTGGGGGAAGGGTTGATTGCAATTTCCCTCATCTGGCTTTTGAAGTAGGACACAGCTTGTGAATGGAAGTGAGCAAATGAAAGCTTCCTTCATTCATTTTTGTTTACAACATAGGAGAAGAATATGGAGCCTGAGTAAGATTTGAAGCAGGAATGCAGTTAGGAGTTAAACTATGTTTAAATGATTGTGTGCCACTTTTGAATTCTAAAGAGCAGGTATCCTTTAGCTGGCCAGTTTTGGAAAATGGGTGAAATAAGTATAGAAGGTGTTTAAGAAACAGGACCTAGTAATGTAGTGTGCTTTGGTAGCTTACTTAGTTTCTGTTTGAATACGATACCATAATTTCCAAACAAAGCCTTAAAAGCTGAGGCAGCATGCATATGTTCAAAACTCATATTGGTGTCTAAGGGAAATATGACATAAGAACAAATGCTTACAATTTATTAAGCTTGTCAGGAACAGCTTAAGTGTCTGCAACAAAAAAACCCCAACAACACAACCCAGCTTTTTGGATCCTGTGTGAATGTAGTTCTGCAACTGGAGTTAATTTGCAGTTTTCTTCTTCCTCTCCCTCTTGTTCTAGTTCCAGTTGCTCATGCTGGCCTATCTTGAAAATTAGGCAGTGGATTTCATAAAGGTTCTAATTTTAATTAGCTTTGCTGCTAGTAGTAGCCTTTTATGGAAACATTTGGTTCAACAAAGTTAGTGTTTAATTATTCTACCTGTGCCAAATGGGTTTGGAGTGTGACCTGTCTAGCACTGGAAAGGCTGTAGCAGTGAGGTGTTGCTCCACCCCTTAAACAGTGTTAGCTGCAAGTAGGTCTTTGTGCCCTCCTGTGTTTTTTGTTTCAGTTACCTATTGTTTTAATCTATTTACATTTAATTTATTTTATTTTTTCCTTCCGGAGAGGTGCTGAAGCATTCAGGCAAAAATCTTGGGCATAAGTGTTTTTTGATGCAAGAGTGAATCATGGAAAGAAAGTCAGAGATGTGTCATTTTGGTCACGTCTGCAGGAGATAATCTTGAGTTTTATCAGTCCTACTAGATTGGTTTGAGTCTGTTAACTTCTTTTCAGTAACTAAGTGCCAGTTGTAGTCATATTCTTTAAAAAGTATAAAAAATGAGGGCTGTGGGATCACACTTTATACTTTTCAGTGAGTCACACTAATCTCTTTTTTTTTAATGTTTTTCTTGTGTTAGCTTACATCACCCAATTTTTTCAGAATGAACTTTTTTAAAAAAGTATGTGACTGGGTGGAGGAGAGAGGCTTGGTTACTTTTCCAGTGTGACAAGGACTCTATGCAAGATGTGTATTCTTAGAAAATTCAAATAAGAGAAACCTCTATGAACTCTTTGATAGCAGGAAAAGCTTAAATTGAAGGTTGGCAATTGCCGCTAAACAAAGTTGTGGGCTTCTTTGGTGCTGATACTCATGGAATTATTTGTCTCACTGAACCACTATTAATTAGGCTGGCTAAACTAAGCAGTATTAAAAGTGTTGCCAAGATACTCGTAGAGACGTCGGGTCTACAATCCAAGCCTGCTATTAGAGCGTGCTGAGAGGATGTGCTGCTCTGGCCAACAACCCCAGTGCACTTTGGTTTGTCTTAGAGCTTTTCAAATAGAGGCTGAACCGTGTCTGATACATAGAATCAGAATTAGAAACGTGTTTCTGGCTGGCATTTATATAAGAAATTAGATCCTTAAACATATATTTATATATATGAAATTTGTAATTTGGTGAACACTGTTCAGTAAGATCTTAGTTCTCTTTCTTTCTCTTTCTTTGGGGTCTTTTTAACAGGTAAAACAAATATTGCAAAAAGGAGATGCTTGCCTTTAGAGTGCTTTAGGGCGCTAATGATGTGCCTTGGATAAAGGAAGAATACTTACTGAAATGGGAGTAGGATGTACTAAGTATGCAAGAATGATTCAGTTCTGTAGTTTAAAGGAAAAAAACAAGAAGTTCTAAGAAATGCCACTCACAGAACTGCAGTTTCTGATTTTATCTAGGAAATGGTGTAATTCGGTAAAAATTGTTATGCAAACTAGAAATAAAGCTCCCAGTTAATTTTTTGTTAAGTAGCCAGTTAAAGAAACAGGAATGCCTTTAAATATTATGTAATTTTGTTTGTTGCACACATGTGCTCTGCACATTTAATAACTATATACAACACTGACACCTGGTGTGGTGAGGATCCTCAAACCTTTTTAGAGATGCCCAGCTCGTAACAGCTTCTGATGACCTTTCTTTCTTTTAGCCATGTTCCTTTTGTCTTTTAACCCCTGTTCCTTTTGTCCTTTAACCATGTTCCTTCTGTCTTTTCTCACTTGCCATTGTAGAGTATCTCTGGCCAGGACAACTGTTAATTATGAGAAGATTTGTAGTAAAATGTCAGTATTTGTCATGTAGTTTAGCAGCTACACACTGCCTGAGGAACACTTTTTGGCAAGAATTTATTTTGGACAGTGCTAGGACAGATTGGTATCTATTCTGTGAAGTGTGGCCCTGCTGTGTTTTCACAAAAGTATCTGTAAGTGCTTTCCTAAGCTCTGATGGATTCCTGTTTTAGTCGTATTAATAAGTATTTGTCAAAAGGGATGCTTTTGTTTAGAAGATAAAAAATGTCGATGATAGGAGGATATATTTATGGATCTTGCGAGGACAAAAAAGGATTAAAAAAAACATTTCTGGCTATTTTAATTATAATATATGCTTTTAGGGAGCTATAAATGTGGAATTGTAAAGGTTTTTTATCTTTCTCTTACAATTTCAATTCTGTTATTAAAAGCATTTAATACTTGGAGGGGAAGGAGAGCCATTCTGACTCAAAAAAAACCCCAACAAAAAACCTTTGAATTTTCTCATCCATATCGGGTGCATCTTTTTGCTGCCAAATATTTATAAACTTTTTAAAGCTCTATCCTTTTTATTCCCAAAAAGGAACCCTTTTTTTTGAGGGAAAACACATTAGTTTCAGTTGTGTTTTATTTTTCCGTGACAAGGAACTGCAATATATATTGAAAGATTGGTGCTGAGGATGCAAAACCTTGCACTTAAAACCTGATTTATGATCTTGGGTATAAGGCTCTCAAACTAAGACTGACAACCTGTATCATAATACAGATCCACAAGAATGTGAATAATTAGTTTGTTACCTAGTAAGATGTCTTACTGCCCCTTTTCATGTCATTTTAAGAAAGAACTGAGTGACACTGAGAGCACACAGTCCAGCACTTAAATAAAATGAAATAATCATAAGAGAAGATACTGATTTCCAAGAAAGGATTGTGAGGGATTGCATGTAATTGGATGTCCCAAACTTGCTAGCATCTTCCAGTTATCCTGAGGGGAAAAACCCCTGAGGCTGCAGGCATGCACACATTCTGTGTGGGTGAGATGCACAGGTTGTGACTGCTGAGCAAAAATGCCTGTGCACTGTGGGGGCACAAAACTCTCTTGAAATTTGAGGAATCTGGTCAGTTATGGTCATGAATGACTTGTGTATAATTTAATTGTGCACAAATCCTCACTGCTTTCAGTCACTTTCATTCCAAGGCTTGCCTGGGAGAGAGGAAAGCTTTGATGAGATAAGGGTTCTTCATCCTTCGCGTGGATGCCTACATGTTAATGGGTTTTTAATAACCATTTTTGTCTTTTGATCGCTACAGGCTCCCAGTGCCTGGGGTTGACCTGACTTACAGCTAGGCTTGTCTCCTTTGCTGGTTGTCTTGGGGGCTGCCAGACACTCTGAGCCCATAGCTGGGGGTCAGGGAAAGTTAGCATCCTCTCTCTTCGTTACACACCCAGGTCTTTAACAGCTGGGCTGAGTTCCTCTTCAAGCTGAGAAGACCTGGAATCATGCATATCCTGCCCAACTTTCATTAGTCCTTCTAAAACTGGGCCATGGAATGGAGGATGCGTGAGGCTGGAGATAGTCCTCCCGAGGGAGACTGGCTCTGTAACCTAGTTGGTTATGGCTGTTGCTGGTGAAGAAGTCCTTGCCAGCCCCTTTCTTTGGGTTTTCTGTATTGTCCTTTAGAAGTGTCTCTCTGCATTAACTTCCTAATGAGTCCCAGTGTGTAATTAGGATGCTTTTAATTACCCTGCTGAGTAACCTCACCCCATTAATGATTTTGAAGCAAATACTCTGGATTTCACTGGTGTTTGTCTGCTGTGATTTTTTTTTAAGAGTAAGCTTTACAGATTTTAGCTCAATTTTTGAAAGCTGCTTCCAGTTATTGCTTATCATTTATCATGCTTATATGTGAGTGATGTATTTTCAGACATAGATCTTTTCTTTTTTTTTTTATTTCAGCCTTTCTTCCAGCTTGTGAAGTTACGGAAACTTGGACTTAGTGATAATGAAATCCAGCGGCTCCCTCCAGAAATAGCAAATTTCATGCAGCTGGTGGAACTTGATTTGTCTCGAAATGGTAAGCATCAATATTAATTTGTTTGATTCTGTACCATCCTATGAGATGGTCTACAAAACTGGGTTAGTAGGGTTTTTCTGTCTCTGAAGTTGCTATCTATGTCCTGCAGAATGTTTTTCCTTGTAATTAATGGATTTGCCTCTAATTCTATATGGGGAGGAGGGAAAGAGCAGAGGAGAGCTTCTGGTGGAAATAAAATAACAAAATTATGCTTGGCTCTAGTTATGCCTTTCTGAGCAGCTGCTTTATTTTCCAGTTTCAAGAATGCTTTCAATCCTGTTTTATGTATGTGTGCCACAATGTTGGTTTCTTTCCCCAAGCTCTCTGAAATGCTTAGAATTTAAGAAGAAAAAAACCAAAACCAAACCCAACAAAAAAAGAGGTTGAAAGAAAAAAGCTCCTTTCTGTCCAAAAAATGTCTGCTTGTGGGTTAGAAGTCCAGTTCTTTATCTGTACTCTCCTTTTCTGTGTGTGTGATTAGCAAGAAGCAGAATGCTGGTATATCTAGTTTTACTTCTGGAAGAAGAATCATCCATTGTCACCTGCAGAGAAATTCAGAAAAGGATTCTGGAAGAAACTCTTTTAAAATGTGGTCTTGTAAACCATGTGGTTTTATAATTCAACTGTAATATTTAGTGCTTATATTGTCTGAAGCTGTGATGGAGTTAAAACAATTTTTCTGTGTGTGTGGCCTGGTGAACTTCCGAGTTCTGCAAGAAATTCAGGGTCTGGTGGGTCACCTTGTAAACAGCCTTATGACCCAGTGATCTAGAAGTAGCAAATCTGTGTTAGGAAATTAAAGCAAGTGTCAGCTATATCTTTTTTTTTTTTTTTTTTTCTTCTTACACGCAGTGCATATACACAAGATGCTCTCTTAGGTGTGATAGATGAGGTAGGAGAGAACAAGGTTGCATAACCTTGTAAATAAGTGAGGGATGTAACTGAATAGTCAAGAGAAGTAATGTAATGGGGAGGCTTTTTTTCTTTACAGTTTAACTTCACATTGACCCTTTGCCACTGAAGAATATTCAGTGGCCACTATACCTTCCTGTGCTACCTGAAATGTTCATCTTTCCTTTATTTGTTTAGTGCTTTTAATGCCATATTTATCTGATAACATAATTGATAAGTCTCCAGGGGGTTGCTAGAAAAATTCTGTGGACCAGATAATTTTATACACATTTGCAAAGTCTTGTAAGAGAAGAAAACTGGGGAAAAAACATCTGAGAGACAGAAGAAACACATTAGTTAAAATATTTCAGAGATAGACCAGCATTCATTGACACAGTATTTTGGCTTCTGAGTTTGGCTGAGTTGGAGGCTCTCTGACAAACCTTTTACAAAAGGAAACACTGTTGGTTTAGTGATTCTCTTTACAAATGAATAACAAGCTGCAAAAGAGCTGGTGGATCAGGGCCATGTGAACTCTTGTCAGCCTGACTTGGAAGTTGGCTTGAGAGCTCAACTGTAAAGAGAACAGATGGTGTGAACATTTATGGTTGGATAGATGTGTGCGTGTCATTAGAAGTCACTGCACAGGGAAGTGTTTTCCCAAGTGATGGGTGGGACTAACGCAGGTGGCAGGGAGCAGTTTCTTTCCTATATCCAAGGTTCAGTGTTAATTGCCCATTTTATTGCATTACTTTCTATCCTCTGTGGTTCACAGCAGAAGGTGACTGATACTGTTTCCTTCTGCTCAATCATGTCACAGTTATTGCACAACTTGGCTCGTCAAATGAAAAGCACACCAGGCGAGGTGATGCAAGGGGGCCATGGCAGACTATGACTGCTGTTACTTTCCACTGGTTGGTCAAGTTATGGTTGTGTCACAGCTCTTCAAATTGAAAGGCAAAACACACACCATCTGGAATGCAGCTGGGGGAATTTGCCCACAGATTTTGGAAATTTGCAGTATTCTCATAGCTTTGTATTTTGAACCTCTTTTCCAATATATCAGCTTCTCAACCTGCCAAGTGTTTCTCCTGTTCAGTGGTTTGCACTCCATCAGTTTTTGTTTTTCTAACTACCAAAGTACTTAGAAAAAAAAATAAGAACTCTTTGTATTCCTTTCGGGCAGAGAAAAACAGCTCAGCTTTTCAAAATGCAGTGTGCTGCATGAATAGGAAAGTGTGATGGTGGCATCTGAACTTGGGAAATAAGAGATCATTGTTCTGTGGTTTTTGTTGTTTTAGCTGTCTGGTTTGGTGCACTAATTGCTTTCAGTTCTGGCCATTCTATTTCCTCAAAAGCTTAAAAATGCAAATATAAACTCATTTAATGTTTTGTGTAAAGGAATAGTCCTTTGCATTTTAACCTCTTATCACAGGGGAAGGAGGAAAAGGTTTCGGATAAACAAAATACTTCCATTTCCCCCATAATAAAACTGTATGTTTCTTTCTCATACTTTCTAATCCTCAGGTCAGCACATGATCTTTGAAGCTTCATGAGATAGTGGCTGTATCGTATGCCTGGACTTGGGCACACTTCCAGGCTGTAGTGGCCAGCTGTGTTTTGTGCAGCAGTGAGGGGTTGCATCTGGAGGAGGGATTGATTCCCCCCTAGGCAGGATTTCTCCTGACTCTTTGGAGGTAGCCCTGGGTGCTTGTGCAATTCGGTGTGACGAGCTGTGGAAGTAGCCTGTGTTGTAGGAACTCAGGAAAGGTGAGCAGGGAAACTCCTAAGTGTGGCTCTCTTAAATTCCCAAGTTTTTTAAAATGCCTGGGATATGGTAGTATATGTTGAAATTGTGCTAAATAATTACACTTTTAAGCAGTTTTTGGTTAATAAGTGAATCTAGAATGATAAAAATTCTTCTAACTAAAGCTCAAAAATCTTCAGCAGATGTAAACCTGGTGCTCCTGTGATCTTGGGTGTATGTGAGAGTAGTCTGGGAAGGGTGAGGTGTAAGCCTTGGTGCATGCATAAGGAGAAGGATTTGGAGAAGGCTAGGAGTCATATAATCTTAACTTTTCCTGAATTATTTGCATGTTGATGCTCTTTCTTATTATTCTGCAAAACCATGTGTTCATGGAAGTATCCTAGAAACCATCCTCACTGGGCTTTTCTACTCCAGCTGAGGCTGTTATTTGAGCAAAGGTTGAATGGACAAATCAAAGATAGGAATTTCAGAAGGCAGGGGAGCTGTGCTAAGAAAACAGCATAGTGATGGTGGATGCTTTGAAGGTTATTTGGCAATGCAGTTTGTCTCTGGCCCTTGGTCTTAGATTGTTCAAAAAGCTGATGTATTTGTTCTGAGGCTATAGAAAAAAGACTTCAGCTGTAAATGTCTGAGTCTTTGAGTTGCTGGCAAAGCATGTCCAACACTCAGAGTATCCCCTGTAGCATCTTCTAAGGTAGATGCTCAACTGCTTTGTGTCCAGTTCCCTCAGACTCTCCAGGCTTGGGTAAGTCTTCTTCAGTGATTCTCGCATCACTGATGAGTTCTGCAAGGACACTGGGTTGCTCAAGTGTCCTTGGCTGACATCCTTGAAGTTTGGGTAGGGCTCCTGTGCTTTGCATTGAGTTTTAGTACAAGTCTTTGCTTTACATGGTAAAGAATCTGCTCTAGGCACAGTTGGAACTGCTTACATGCTATTTCTTTTCCCGTAGTGCTGGACCACTCTCTGGGACGAGTCTTGAGCAACCCTGTGATTCAGAAAAGAAGTGCAATGTCAAAAAAATGTGCTAAAATTTCTAGAGTTTTTCCCTTGCTCCTTGACTGGCACTTCATTAAGCTTCCCTCTCTCCCAAAGTATGTGCAGCTTGTTTGAGATCCCTGGGAATGGTAGCAGGCTGGTACCCATGCTGCTCATCCTGCAGAGATTTCCTCCAGTGACTCCCTCCCCCCTTTTATTCTGAGCAACCCCTGGAGGCTGAATTCTTAAGAGTTTAGGGCCCTGCTAGCCAAGATTTATTAAAATGTTAATGACTTTTCTTGTTCTGTAGCTTCTTCCAGACAGGAGGAGTAATGCATAAAGTTTCTGTAGTTAATTTTAATGCATGCTGATATTTGTGATTATGTATGCTATGCATTTATGCTGTGTTCTTGCAGATGTAGTGCAGTCCTTTGTAGCATCCTCTTCTCTAAGAAGAACATTTTTTGTTTGCCTTTGACAAGCATTAAATCCTCCAGATTCCACTGTTTCATCATGATATTGCATGCTCCTTAAAGTGCCCTGAAGGTGTTAATTTAATTGTAGTATTTTGATTTGAAAGACATTGCTGCCTGACACACACTTTCTCTTCACAAATGTGGTGTGGAAGTCTGGATTAAATTTTTAAAAATATCCTGTATTTTTGCCAGACTTTGATAGATAGTCAGCTCTTTTAGGATAAGAAGAAAATCACTTGGAGGTTTCACACAGGACAGTGGCTGGTGGGTTATCAGGAACTGGGGTGGCTTTCCTACCCTTCCCAGCTGCAAGGATGATGTCATTTCAAATGTGCTGCTCTCCATGCCCTTCTCAGATGAAAACTAACCCCCTTGCTTATGATAAAAGCCTTGCAGGCTTCTCTGTTGCTGCTCTTATTGCTTCCTTTGAACATACCTACCAAGGACTTGGCTGTGCAAGCCCATAGCATCAATGTAGTTGCTGCGTGCCAGCACATTTGCACTAACTACCTGTAGTGAGTGACTAGCTGGCAGCAGGTAAGAGGATTTATGTCAGCTGTTCCTCCATGGAAGCGCTCTTAAACCTTGTGGTTTGGGCTTGCATCCACTCCCCAAGTCTCAAAACAATGCGGAATGGGAGAATTAAATGGATTTTGATAATCTTTGTAGATGGGTTATGCTGTTTCTCTTGCTGATTCTGCTCTCAACAAACTGAGGAGCAAAGGGTTTGCTGTGGCATCTCTTGAGGAAATCTGTGCAGGAGCAGATCTTGTTAAGCCATATTTGATTCTCTATCATGCTTGATGCCAAATCTCAACACAGTTCTTTTCTTTGCTATCCCATAAAATAGTACCATGTGTTTAATGTGTACAATTTCTTACCTTCCCTAGAGATGGATTTCTGTAGTTTCTGGTTAAACTGAGCTTATGACTGTATTGACAGTACAGTTCTGGATACAGGATTAGTGACATCAGGATATTCTAATTCCAACTCTTTACACAGTTGCCATGCTATGGCAAATGCCAACATTTATGTGAAAATGAGTACAGATTGCACAAAACATAAATATACTGCCTCAGTACTACCCTAGTAGTAGTAGTTCCTCAGTAGTATCCCAATAGTCCCAGCACTGTAGTGTAAGGAGAGAGCTGCTGCTGTGCAAGGCTGGTGGTCTGAGCAGCATCCAAGATTCTGGAAATCAGTTTTTGGCAGCTGTAGGCCAGTGTCACAAATATTCCATTAACTGTATTTTTACCTTTTCCTTGCTTTCAAAAACAATTTTAGTTGCATACGTAAAAACTTTTGTCTTAAGTTACCAAAGTTCTTCCAGAAATCAACAGTATTTAACTGTTCTACTTTCAGTTGCAGGTGGTTTGATATTACTACTTTCTATTGAAAGTGTTTATTTTTTTATCTGCTTTACAACCTAATTAGAAGTCTTTTAGAGATCTCAGGACACCACATTCACTATGTATTGTGTGATAGGTACATTTTATTTGACAAGTCATATAAAGGTCCTCAGAAGTCGTGTTGAGCACGTGGCAGCTGACGTGTTATCAGGGTTTATCAGTCGATGCCACTGAGGAGCAGTGCATAGTCTGAGGCTTCAGCTGACTTGTTTGTGTCAGTGCATGCACACCAGTGCTTTCCCCTTTTAATCCAGCTACCTGCTCTCATATACCTCTCACCTGTACTGTAGGATTACCTCCCTTCTGCCCACAGAGTGGGTAAGTGTCCCCCTTCTCCCCTTCCCTACTGAAAGCAGGATATCCAGTGTTTTCAAATTGGGAATAGTGAGAGAGGAAAGGCTTGAACATTTGTTTCGGCTCAGCTTGGGCTGGTGAGGCAGCTGTTTTGCAGTGAGGATGTCAGCTAATCAGGCAGCAGCATGCTAAGTCTTCTGATGCTCTCCTGCAGCCCCACATGGGCTCTGCTCTCTCTCTCTCTGGTCAAAGAGCTGCTGCCTTTTCCCCTGTGCCCTCACCTGACATCTGGCTGTCCACCTCCTCTGCACTTCCACAGCATCTGAGCAAGGAGCTCCTCCATAGAATCCTCCTCTGTCTGCCACCAGCTGCCCCGACACGAGCGTGCTGGTACGAGTCTGGTGGTAAATAACAAAACCCCGAATGCTGGGAAACAAATGTGAATTGACACTTTCTCACTCAGTGGACATGAAAAAAAAAAAAAAGATGCCTGCAAGCTGTGCTGTGAGGCAGTGTAGCTGGCAAATGCATGTTTTTTGTTATCAAATGCAACTGCTGGATGTGGCTTGTTTGCCTTGTGTACTGATTTGTGTCCAGGTGAGCACTGGTGGACAAACAAAATTCCTCTGTGCTTCCTCAGTGGAGTACTCCACTTTACTCAGTGGAGTACATCTTAACCTGGTATAAAAAAGCATCCTGTGAATGTACTCACTGCAGCCCTGGTTGAAACATCTGAAAGCCATGGGACATCCCAGACAGTGTATTGTGGTTTGTGTGGTGGCAGAGCAGTACTGCAGATTATTTTAAACTTTAGTCTGCATCAGGCCAGTGACTGTTTTGACTGGTTTTTGGTTTTGTGGGTTTTTTTCTCTATTTCTTATTTTTGTTTTTTTCCCCCCTAGTGAAATCAAAGCTTGCTAGTTGCAAATAAAAGAATTTTACAGTCTTTTACATGGTTACTTTCTAGCAGTTGGTTGTTTCGTTGTTTTTTGACATATCTAATTTCTAATGACATCTCTTTTCTTTATCTCCCATCCCTCTCTTGAACTTAGTTTAAAACTTGTGTTTAAAAAACATTATCATCTTCATGTCTTACACATGAAGTTCAGGGATCAATGTAAAAAGCAGAACACTGGGAAAGAAGTAAGCATATACTGCAAATTGATTTTAGCTTCTGAAATACTTCAGGGTCCAACAGATGTGTAGAAATTCTTTCTGGCTTTGGAGAAGTGATGTAGAAGTTGGCATTTATGAATCCATGTCACTAAAATGAATTTGGTGGTGTTAAGTTGGAGGAGGAGGTGAGCTTTATATGCAGCAGAAGTAAGGTGAGGGAAATGTCTGGACTTTGTTACCGAGTAATGCTCATCAGGCAGGGGAAGGAAGAAGCATCAAGTGCCAGCTATGACTAGGAAAGAGAAGATAAGTGAAATCTCGTGATGGAATAATCTAATTAGAGAAGTTAGAAGGAGTTATTTCTAAATGGATTACAGAAAAGTGGATTTTTCCATCAAGGTATACTCTGCCTGGTTTAACTTTTTTCTGAGGAAACTTTGCTCTTTTACTTGTGTGTTCATCTAGCAACAGTGACTGGCTTCATTTAACTTTTTTTTGAAAGCAGCAGGACAAGTTGGAGACAGAAACCTTTGGCCTACTGAAGCATTAAACATCAGACAATCCATATGGGTGTGACATAAAATAAATACTTCATTTTCTGGATGATCTAGATTAGAGATCATAAAATGGCAATCTGCAAACAGGCGTTGTTAATTCTTGTACCCACAGAGTTGCTTGGCTTTTGGTTTCTTTTGTGCTGAGAAGGTTAGATGCCCTGATTATGAAGTTAGTGAGGAATTAATCCAATAAAACACATAGTACAGTTTCTGTCATCCACAGATTGATAAGTAAAATATGTGGTTTTACTTTGTTTCTTTTTTTTTCTTGCTGCTCAGACAGAGTATTTAATTCCTGCTAGCCTTGAGGTCCAAGATGTAAATCCTGATGTCTTTTCAACTCTTCATTGCCATTTATCAGTAAAAGATAGAAGATCTAAATTTCTTGCTGAACTGGAGCTCCTCTGCTTAATTCACTTGGAACTATTGTTTGCTTGTGATCTTATCTTTGATTTTCCCCCAGTTTCTGCTGTTACTTCTTCTTGCATCTGAGAAGGGCATCCTGTTGATATACCACATGCTGTCTGTTAAAAAAACAGCCTGTTTTTATGTCCCCACACAGATTTCTTTTAAGTAAATTGCCTATGTATCCATGAAATGCAGCTTTGGGAGGATTTTTTTCCTGCTTCTCTCCTTCCTTGGAGAAGGGCTGTATCCAGAAGCAATGTGGAGGAGGAATTAAACACATACCTCGCCTCAGGTTCTTGGTAATTACACTCTAAGGGATTTAGTTCAGAAAACCCAGCCTGAAACTGTGAATCTGCCTTAAAGTTGTAAAGATGGGTCTTAAAAGAACTGTATCTCTTGTGTTTTGGAAATCCTTATCCTAGGAGCTTGAAGAGGAAAATATTACAACCGATACAAGGGCCACTTAATCGATTTGCAAGAGCCAGGTGACTCCTGACACATTGTGCCACAGAAACTGTAGAGTTTACCTGCAGAGGTTGACTACTGCAGCTTTATGGGTTTGTAGCAAAACCATCCAGTTTCTATGAAAAAGCCCATCAGATCATCGTGGTTTTAATGTGCAGATGGAGGGAGAGCACGAGTCGCCTTTCTCCATCCCTTCCCTCTTGGAGGCAGAACTTCTGGGAGCTGCACTTGGCTGCTTTGGGGAGGATGGAGAAGTGGTGGCCCCTGCGAGACAACAGCCTATTCAGCAGGGCTTTGCAGGTGACAAACAAATATTTGCACCACAATTTCCTTCTTCCAAGCTATTTCACCAGGTGAGCAGTTTCCTTCTCCCGTGCTGGGAAGGTAGAGGGGGTGGAGAACGGGCTTAGAGCTTCCCCCGGTGCAGGTGTCTCAGAAGCCCATCTGTAGTGGATGGCACAGAGGAATCTCTGTGGAAGTGGGAAGAGAACCTTGAAGGCTCCTAAATTGCTTTAGCACTGCAGTGCCTAATGCTTTATTGGACCTTTTGCGTGCCTGTGTGTATGTGTGATATACTGTGGTAGATACCGTATATGTGAAAAGAGGCAGGAAGAAAATCCTGTGTATTGAATGAGATGGATGAGATCTGGTTTGCCTCTGGTTATGTGTCTCCTGAGAGATAATGCTGCATGTGTTCAGTCTTTGAGTCTGGAATGGCTGTACTTTTGGTATAAGCAAATCAACCACTGAATACATTAATGAATCACTGAGTGATTAAGGTGTTTTGCCTACGGTGTACATATTTGGTGATGGGCCCTCTGCTATGACTGTCTAGATCAGGACTATTCAGTTGACTTTTGCTGGTTTGTGTGGGATGTGTCAGCTCCAGCCCTCCTAAAGCAGTCTGCTCTGTGTCACCTTCGTAGCTGGAATATTTAACATTGTCCAGTAGTTGCTCCCTGAAAGATTCTTGAATCTTTGGCTTTTCTTCAGGAACATGGCACATTTAAGATTTCCACTAGCTTCTTGTGAAAATGCTTTTTATTTTGAGGTGTAGTCAGCTGAGTGAGTAGCTCTGGTCTCGTAGCCCTGTTGCATCCCAGAACCTTCCTGGCTGTTGCTGTCTTGGTTTTGATCAGGTATTGATAATTATGTTCAGTATTGCAAAATGTGTAAAGGATGCTGGCCAAGTAACCTTTGGCTAGAGAAAAAAAAAAAGTCAGCTCTTGAAATTTGATATACAGTGCTGTAAAAATGTGCCATGCAAAAGGTTTTATCAGTTTAAAGTGAAGGCTGTCTTCTCCCTGAGGCTCCCAGCCACAAGGAGAAGGCAGATGGGGGAATAGGGATTGAGAGAGGTCACTGTTGCAAACATCTTCAATGAAAGACACCAAACAAAGGGGTGTTTAGAATTGATTTTCTCATTCAGACAGTAAAGAATTTCCTAGTGTCAGATTTACAGCTTAAGTCAGTTGGTTAGCAAATTCTGTTGCAAAGTAGAATGATAAACATCTGAAGAGGTATTTTGAAGTGTGGGAGGGGAAATATGCCCTCTTACATACATGACTGCCAAGCTTGATTTTAATCCACTTCTGCTGGCACGACTTCTTTTTTGCTGCCAGTGTATTTGTATTGTCACACGTCACAGGGCTTATGGTTGGTTTATGGCTTTATTATTAGCAATGCTGCACAATCTGTATGCCAGAACATCTGGGGCATCGTGCAAATGTAGAGCATTCATCAGTGTATAGCATTAGAAGAATCCCAGATATTTAAGTAGGATTTGAGCTGGATATCCAGCAGTGGCAAGAAAAGAATTCAACCTTAGTGCTGCAGATATTGGCAGAGATGTATGTGTTAATGTCTTTAATGAAACCAAGCAGTCAACAATAATGGTGAAAGCTGCTTAACCCATCAAGAAACAAAAGGACTTCTTTATGTTTTTTAATATCCTCTGTTACATTTCAGTTGTTTATGTCAATGCTTCTAATATGGACTGTCATCTTCTCTGTTAGAATAAATCACATGAGATTTTTTTTTTTGTCAAGTACTAAAATGCTATTTGCTTTTTCTTTCCCAAGTTTCTCTTCTAATATTACACTAATATGCACATGAAATAATAAAGTATCTGCTTACAGTTTGGTTCTCTTTTGCCTGAGAAATCTTTTTAAGATGCCTTGCAATTAAAATGAGTTGTATTTCAACAGTGTTAAACTTACTGAGTTTATAATGATCCTCAGCTCAAAGATTTGCACTGAATTTTTGTCAGGAGGAGAAAAATGAATTCAGATACAGAAAAAGTATAAATGCAGAGATGAAAACGTGTTTAACCTTCAAAAAATCCCTTACCATAGAAATGTAGTTTTCCTTCTTTTCCCTGTGCCTGTTGCTGTTCCTTGTTGAAGATTTTTGCTCATGTAGTGACTTCATAGTCTGGAATATCTGTGCTGGAAAAGTGCATTTCTTTTTCAGAACAGCTTTTGTAATTTTTAAATGAATCCAAATTTAAAGCAATGCCTATACTGTCTTATTTCAAGCAGTATCTTATATTGGAGTAATATTCACTTAGATACTTGGCTTTTACAGATAATAACTAAGACCTGTGACAGAAGTAGCTTATCAAATAAGTTTTGATATTTTCTAGTTTTCTGGTTTTCTAGTCCATCATACAGAAGTAGAAGTAGAAGAGAAATTATTTGCAGTATGACAATGAAACTACGCATTGGTAGAGGAAATGAGTACTGTGATTAGTTTTAGAAACTTTGTCATTGAGGTTTTAAGTTTATCTGCTGTGTGTGTGTGTGTATTTTTCCAAACAAATTAGGTACTTTTACTTGAGATTTGACTTTGGGGGGTTTTTTTGTTTTTATCTGAGAGAATGATTCACCCATAGAAAATGTGTATCTGTATATAAAAGGGGTGTAGGAGTACAATATGCACTTGTAAAAGTTGTGAATGCTGGGTTGGTTGAGAAGAAACAAATTATTGTGAACCCTCAGAAGCTTTGAAACAGGGATGTCCCTTTCAGGACTTTACCAGCTAGTCATCCAGGAAGGTTGGGATGAAGGCTAGATAGTGGATAACACATTTCTGCCCCTGTTGCCAGTTAGCAGAGCTCAGTATTAGTGCTTGTCATTGCTGTAATGCAAGGTAGAACTACCGTCTGTTGAGTGTACATAGAATCCCTGTCTTCAGTAATCCTGTAATAGAAATTCCATCTTCTGCAGGGGGTACTCAGTCACAAAGCATTGGCATGGGTAAAACTATCAGCTTTGTTGAAAATGGATGCAGTTTTGCTTCTGTTTTGATTTTATGTATATTATATAATGGAAGATTTCAATTTCTGTGTATTGTTTGTATTTCTTAGATCACACTTTAAAAAGTGAGTGCTGCTACATGAATGTTTAATAATCAAAATAATAATAATAATAAAAAAGTAGTTTATTTGCCATCAGTGTAGCAAGGCAGAGCAATGTCCCTGCAATGACATCAATGCTTTTTTGTTTCTCAAATGCCACTATTTAGAACCATTTGTCCCCAGTGTGAGGTTTTGACTCCTCAAGTGAGATCAGTAGTGATGTTTGTGAATATGACTCTTTGAAATTGTCTGGTTATTCAAGTATTCCTGCTTTAAGTTTGGGAGCCTTGTGGCTGAGGCCTTGTGACCTTACTTCTGAGGGTCTTCATGGAGGATCTGTTTGTTGACTGTGTCACTGGTGAATGTGCTGGATTTAGCCCTTTGAATTAAATGAAACCCATGAAGAAGAGGTTGCAGAGCCTTATCACAAGACTTAGTTTCTCTCTAACCTGACACCTCTGCACAGGATCCTAACTTAAAGCCCCTGCAACCTCTCTCAGCTCAGTGCCAATCTGTCCTGCAACCTGGTCTGGTTTTTCTGTGAAGAAAGCCAAACTGCTGAAGGGGAGTGAGCTCTCCTAATCCTGATGTGGGGACTTGGTGTGATTTGTCTCTTCTAACCTCAAAGGCTTCACCTAATGCTTCACTCTGAGTGTACCTCATTGCTGTTGCGTTTCTAGGAAAGACAACTGTTTCCTCAGGTACCGAAGTTGTCATGAAGGAGTGGGTCAGTAAAAACAGATAAAATATCTCTGATGGGATTTTGTCTCTAAAGTCACGTATTCCGTTTTATGGTACAACTATTTCTGTTGATGGACCTTAGAGTTTCTGTAGGCTTGAATATAATTTACTGTCCTTCACCTAGTGTACTGAAGGAACAGTTTGTGCTGCACACACTGCTCTGTGCAAACCTCACCCTTCAGTGCCTTGGTTTGGAGGCACAGCTTAGAATCACCAAATCAGTTTGGGTTGGAAGGGACCTTAAAGATCACCTAGCTCCCATCCCCCTGCCATGGGCAGGGACACCTTCTGCTAGACCAGCTGCTTAAAGCTCTATCCAACCCAACCTGAACATGTCTGCGGAGGGGTCATCCACTGCTTCTCTGGGAAACCTATGCCAGTATCACACCACCCTCTTAGGAAAGAATTTCTTCTTCATTCCTAATCTACACGTACCCTGTTTCAGCTTAAAATCGTTCTCTGTTGCCCTATCTCTACATGCCCTGGTAAAAAGTCCCTCCAGAGTTTTCCTGTAGCCCCTTTAGGTACTATAAGGATGTTATAAGGTCTCCTTGGAGCCTTCTCTTCTCCAGGCTGAACAACTGCAACTCTCTCATCCTGTCTTCATAGCAGAGTTGTTCCAGCTGTATGATAATTTTCATGACCCTCCTCTGGACTCGCTCCAGCAGATCCATGTCCTTCTTGTGTTGAGGGCCCAAGACCTGGACACAGTACTCCAGGTACAGTCTCATGAGAGCTTGGTCTTTCGAGGCCTCACACTGTGGGTATTCACCCCTCTTATTCATGTTTTTGATATTTAGAGAGAGCCAATATATTTTCTCAATACGGAGTTTACTTCTAGGGTTAGTGATTATACGCTACTTGTAGTCATTAGGAACCATTTCTTCATCTGCCTGGGCTGTTTTGAAAGCTGTGCCTAGTGAGTGTACTGGGACCACTGGGGTTTGTGAAAGGGTGATCTGCATCTGTTTCAAGAGAAGGAACCTTGTGCAGTGGTGCAAAATCTATTTGGGGGTGCAAATCACCCTCCTTCCCTGCAGCCCTTTCCACTCCTGTAGGAAACAGAAGAATGTTCCCAGAAGATTCTTCTCTACTACCACTTCATTGATTGTTCACAACCAGTGACCTGTGGGCTCTTGCTGGCTCTGGGTTCAGTTCTGAGCTGGTAACAATTCAAAATAGATGTGTATGCTTAGGTTAACTGGCAAGAGATTGAACCTGATGAGTAAGTACTCTGCTGCCTCCTCCTCGTCTCCCTCCATTGCACTGCTTTTGGGGAGAAGAGCTGAGTGCAGTATATAGGTAGTAAATTCTGAGTTACTCAGCTGGGTAGGAAGAGACCCGATTTCTAAATATTTAGGTCACAGATGGCTGCTGAGATCAGTGGTGCCACTTGCATGAAGACATTTCTCTAAGTATTCTTTGTGATGACAACAGCAGGAAGATGGAGTATATCTAATGCTCTATAGAAGAAATGGAAATAGGAAAAAAAATTAAACAGAATTCTGATTGGTACTTTAAGATACACCTTTTTAAATTTTTTTTCAAAATTGTTCATAAAAATCTTACGGTATTAAACAAGAAACCAAGTGTATGTCAGTGATAGTAGGCAGGGACTTACACATAGGACCCACAGCCTTTTCATGGAAATACAGCTTTCTGTAGGAGGCCCAGAAGACAATTTTACTTTTAGGATAGTGTGTCTAACTTCAGTAGGTAAATGTGTTACATTGAAGTTGCATGAAAAAAAGATTTGTTTTCAAATATAAATATCTCTGAATGATTTATGACAATCTGAAATAGTGTGCTAGCCTTATTTGGGACTCGTCAGTTTGAATAATATTTTCAAATTACCCAGCTTTAGTGTGAAGGCAGCTGATTTTGCTCCCATGCATGTGTGTTACAGGTGGAGAAACCTGCACGTTCTCCTCTTCCTTCCCTTGTTTCCACTCCCCATACACTTTCTGCCAGCAGAGATATTGGGTGTGTATAGATGAAATTATAAGAGGTTCAAATTTCAATTGGTTCTTTGGGACAGTCCTACTGCATAGTTTCTATGTTTTTTGATGAGCAGAAGCTGAAAAAGATCAGTCCATGGACAGGTGAGTAGTTTAGGATCAGGAAGATGAGTGTGGAGCAGGAGGGGGAAGTGGGATGTGAAAAAGTACAAAATGGCCCTGCCGTGGTAGCTGTGTACTTGGACGTGAAGCAGTCTTGTGTGTTGAAATGTCTTGAAAGATATCAAGATAACTCGTTGCAGTAGCAAGTTACTGGGTGTAGCAATAATTTCAGTGTAGATGCAGTACAGTTGTTGACAATTTTTTTCTTTTTTTTTTCCTTCTGCAGATATTCCTGAAATACCAGAAAGCATCTCATTCTGCAGAGCACTACAGATAGCAGATTTCAGTGGGAATCCACTGACTAGGTAACTTCCACCTTCTTCTTAGTACTTGCCATTCCAGAATTACAATCTTCCTTTAACAATTACAATTTTAAATAAGCCTTTAAAAATTGTGATCTAGGATCTCTATGAAATCTTGCCAACACTGTCTGTCTCTGGCAGGGACTGCAGCAAAAGTTGAGAATTAAAAAGTGATGTGCATCTTTCCTGGGAGGGGATGAAATTTGTTAGCCAACCAGGAAAAATGTAAATCTGATTGTGTGTAATTTTCATTCCTCTTCTTAAATGTGTAGGAAAACCACGCTCATACTTGGGAGGTATATGGCAGTGGTTAGCATGAATACATTGGCACAAAACCAAGTGCCTGATGATTTGGAATAGACTTTAGATCAGCTGCCGCAGATAATGGCTTTTACTAATGATTAAAGCTTGGACTAGCGTTTCATCACCCTCCTATCAATTGGGACACAGTGACACGCAGTAACATGTGGCAAAAATTCACTTTGTGTGTTAGCGGCTGCGACGGCTGCTGCCAGTCTGCCTTCTGGTGAGCTTGGGAATGATGTACAATTTTAGTATAGAAGAGTTGTGTTTCATTTCTCTGTTCTGTTTGCTGAAGAATTTGGGATTTTTCTAGTGATGTGAGGCTGCAGATAGCAAAGAAGAGGTGGTCTGCTAGTTAAGACCTTAGAACAGTATTTGAAAAACTGTTTCCTAAACCAGCCCATGCCACAGAGCTCCTTTGTGGTGCTGGGAAAGTCATATAAGCCAGAGTGTTCACAGTGGGCTCTCAGGACCTGCTTTGCTTTGCACTGAGATGGGGTAGGAATACTTGTAAGATGAGCTGGCTGGCTGGAGTGCAGGAGTGCTGACAAACAGGAGAGTGTCTGTAATATCTTAAGCTGCGCCAGTAGTTTTGTAAGACCTCTGCTCCCATGTGTGCAGCTGAAATTCTTCAGAAGTACACTTTGAATATCTCCCATAGTGCATCCTAAGTTCTCTGGAAAGTCACATCTCTGAGCATTAAGGGGACACTTGTGATCTCCATCCCTGTGCCTCTGTAGCCCCTTTATACAATGGGGATAATAATACCACGAAAATCCAGTAAAGCAAAGTGAGGCTGAGGTGATAGTTAGATAGGCAAGTGGTGAAGGTCACCATACAGCTTTTTCCCAGGCACCAGTGTGCTTTATGTAGATCTGAGAGCTGCATCTCATGGTATTGAAATCAAAATTGTCTGTCATAGTGTGCTAGTTCTCCTTCTCCTATTTGTGGGCTGAATAAGGCCTGAGGCCTAAGCAGTGTGTTTCCCTAAACATTAGTTGTAATGCACAGCTGTGGCTGACTGGCATTAAGAAGAGCTGAAAGGCTTTTTCATGGAGTTGAAATAGATCTCATAACTCCTTGTTGTTGAGCATTTAAGAGAATTTTAAAAATCTTTGATAAAGTGGCTCCAAAGTGTATGCATGTCCTGAAAAACATCACTCAAAGCAGTTTACTGAGTTAGAAAAGAGAGATAGCAGAAGCTGTTTACACACGGTTGCCAGGTATTTTCTGTGATGAGATCCAGAATTTCAGCTGTACCTGTATAACAGCATACAGGTTTTGGCACTAATTTGCCTAGGCAGAATGGGAAAGTGTAGTAGTGATTTCCTTTTCTGTTTGAAATCCTGGAACATTTTTTTAGCCATTGATTCCTGTCCTTATTTTCTCTAAGCTTAAAAGCCAGTCAGAGATCTTCCCAATCAATGCCCTACCACTAATACAGTATGTTGCCTCATTATCAAATATAATTGATGAACCTACAACATTGAAAGTGTCTGTCTGAAAGTGGCCATTTTTCCAGCTGTTTTCAGATTATTTCAGGTTTATATTAATAAAAGCCAGGCATATATATTGTAGATTAGACTGGGAGTCTACTATATGCTATAAATAGAATAGGTCCGGTTGAAAGGGACCTACAACAATCATCTTGTCCAACTAACTGTCCACTTTCAGGATGACCAAAAGATAACCAGACCATTTAACTCCAATCTTAAATCAGTTAGAGACTAAATGGTAATGAATAGTTACAGTGGAGCTCACATTTTTGAGATACTGAGCGTGTTCTATTAATAAGATCTAGACAATAAGAAATAGTGCAGTATGGATTAGAGCACGTAAAAAGCCCTTCATTCCCTGCCTGCCCTCCCTCCCCCAACCCTCTACATTGTAATTTGCCTTTTTCCCTTTCCACATGATGCAGTAGCTGTATTTACCTGTAGGTGTGTGTCTCCTTTTGGCCAGCTGCCTGCAGGTCATACCAGCTCACACCTTGTAGCTGGGAGATGGGGAGAACAGAAACTAAACTAATTGCTGCAGCCTGAGCTTATGTTGCCTGCTCTGGGGGTCAACCAGAAGCTGAATGGCTGGGCCAGGCGACTTCTCCTTCTCTACCTCATTGCCTCTTTTATCCTATCCTGTCTCTTCTGCAACTGCAAACTGAGCTGCTTGGTGGCAACGCAGCTGCAAGCAAGCAGTGAGTGGTACAGGAATCCATCCATGTGAGGGGAGAGAAAGCCAAGCCATGCAGAACACCCATGAGGTGATGGACCTTAAAGCTCTGAGACCTTTGGGAGTGTTTTGCATATGGCTGCATTTTATAGTGTAAGAATGGAGGGACTGTGAATGGGGACATGTTGAGGGGCTGTGAACCAGTAATTGTGAAATACTGTAACAGTGGAATGTTGTCTTCAGTGAGCAGAATGTTTCTTCAAAAAGCAGAAATAGAAGAGCAGCCTAGGAGCCAATATGAAATGGATGTGCTGCAAGTATGTAGGTAGCTTAAGGCTGAATAAAAAAAAATTCTCTAGTTATCTTACCATGTAGATGATGCTGGAAAATATGTTTGATTTTTAAACATTTGTTAAAATACTAACAAGTGTTCTCAAGCCCTGTAACTTTAAAATTCTCCCCTCCCTCCCCTACAAGTTGGGGACATGAAAGAGAAGGATTAGGAGATAGGGATATTACCTGTGTTTGACACAAAAGAGGTTTCAGTCTCTTAAGTCACATGGCTTTTTTTTTTACTATGGTCCTTAGAATTTTTTGAGAGTCATTCTACAGCCTGGCCATGCCTCCCTCTGTGTGTGTTTGATGCATAGATTCTTGTTTCCCCCTACATGTTCTCTTTCCAAGTATGTAATATGTGAACATGAATACTTCTGCTGGAAGTCTTTGATTTGAATTAATATCTCCATAGGTTGCCTGAAAGCTTTCCTGAATTACAGAATCTAACGTGTCTTTCAGTAAATGACATCTCTCTGCAAGCACTACCTGAAAACATTGGGAAGTAAGTTTTTTTTATACTTTATTACTTACTTAATTTACTTTCTTTTAATTGTTACGTCTATTGTATACATGACTTGCATAATTTAATGTAATATACCTATTATTTACAGTTATTTACAGGTCTGTACTTTCTGTTAAATATTCATTCCAGTCTGAGGGATGTGTTTAAGAATAATTTCTTTGTATTTTCACTTGACATTAACAAGCTAATGCAGAACCTGATGCATGTATCTGTATGTTTTGACTCTGCTTTCTGGGATTTGGCGTAACTTTGAATTTTAGGTGCAAAATTAAGTGGGTGCTTTCTGAAGCAGATCTGACCTTTTGCTTTCCTACATTGTAGTAGACCATTGATCCATTTTTGTGAACATGTCAGATGGCTTGCAGCTTAGCTGAGACAGAGCTTGTGCCAGACAGTTGTTGGCACAAGAACAGATAGAGAAAACTGGCTATGGTCAGGATGGAAATTAGAAGATTCTTCATTATAGGAGCAGTCTGGTCCTGGAAAAAAAACAAACAACGCTACAGTTGGTGCTGTGAAGATGAAGACTTGTGGAAAAGCTCTGAAGATGAAATGTGATAAGCTTTTAATATGTATTCGTTACCTCTGGAAAGTAGAGCAGGGTTGCAAGGACAGATTTACAAAGTGGAGATGTGTCAGAAGTAAACGTTTATCTGTCTCATTTTGAGTGAAATGAATATCACAGTTGCAGAACAGAAATACCTTCTGTTAGTGGAGAGAAGGGTTTCTCTTCCAGGTTGGAGGAATAAAGGTAATTCCATGTCTTCTCACTTGGATACATGAGAATGGCTGTGCCAACACAACAAAGATTCATCTAGCCCATCTTCCTTCTATAGTTGCAGTAAGTTGATGCCTAGTGAGGACTAAGAAAAAAATGGGTCTGATTACTCCTCTTTCCATCTCCTGATTGTTTCTGTTTCAGAGGATTTCCTGAACTTTGGATTTTGGTTTGTCCAATTGGTAGCCCATAACAAACCTCTCTTCTATGTACTTGTCCAGTTTCTCCTTGAGTTTATTTAGACATCTTTAGTATTCTTCCCTGGCAAATAGCTGCACAGGTCTATTACCTGTGGTATTGATTTGTTGTTGGATTTTTTTGAGCCTAATTCTACCTACTTTACCTATGATCCCTAGTATCAGAAGAGGCAGTGAGCAGCTGATCCCTATGCACTTGACCCACTGTCAATGCCTTTGTAATTTTCTATCATATTCCCAGGAGTTTTTTTTCCAGGCTGAAGAGCCTAACTTGCTATTCCAGATTCAGGAATAGTCATCACAGAACTAAAAATATCTGTGCTTTAACTCAGAAAAGTTACAGTTTGTTACTTTTGGTGGGAAACATACCATTTTAGATAATTGGAAATTTCTTCCAGCACCTGATTGTTCTCTTCTTTTTGCCTCCACCCCCTCCTTCCCTCCTGCCACCTCCTTTTTTTGTTTTTTCCAAAACTGCACCTGCCTTTGTGGTTGCCTTGCCTCCATTGTTCTAAGTTGTGTACTGAACCACTTCCTTCAGAAAACAGCTTTCTTTAGAAAGCTACAGTAACTCAGATGTTGAGTCATGAGTATCAATAGAGGCTTACTGATCTGGGGCATCCTTTCATAAAGTAGAGTATTTCTAACATGGATTCTTTGGGGAGCTGGCATAGTCCCTAACAGTAAAACCCAACTGCTCCTAAACAGAGGAGTTCTCCAGAAGAGATCTTATTATTACGAGCTCCAGCAATGTAGTCAAGTTCAGACCAGCAATGCTTTAGCCACTTCTCATGGGTATGAAAGCTGTGACCTGGCACCACTCCAGCAGCAACAGGACTGGAAAATGTGTTTTGAAACCTTCCACAAGCACTAAGAGGTAGAGCTAACGTGCACCCAGTGACTATGGCGAAATCTTGCTTAAAAAGTGCACGGGCTGGGGCTTTGGTGACATTCTTCATTTTCTGTAACAGTTCATGAAACTTTTCATGCAGCTTTTTTTCAGCTCTGGCAGCTAAGAACAGGCTTGTTCAGACAAAAATTTGGGATCCTGCATGGTTCTGAAAATGAATGTAAGAAACATAGCAAGCTGAAACGATTCCCACAACATGAGGTGGACTGCTGCTTTGCGGGCAGTAGCTAGAGGAAGGTTGGTGGCTTATCTGGGAAGCTTCTGGCTGTGGTGGCTCTGGTTTCTTGCTTGTCTTGCCTGTTATTTGGGAGTGTGAGTGGTGATAGTCTCTGTTTTGGAGCAAATTACTAGAAATAGCTTTGGTTGAAATGGGGATGCCAGACATTTGTAGTGATGTCAGTATGCACAACTGTGCAAGAATAGGGGTAAAAGGTTTCCTATTATTGATCCTAAGAAGTCAAGGGAAATGCAGTAGTATTATTTGGGCCCCCTAGGTCATCTGTTGCAGAACAGAGTGGTGTAACCTGTCCTCCCTCAAATCTGTACCTGATTTCCAATATTGAAGCTAAAAACCAGGGATCCTCGCTGGCTTTGGAAAGAGCCATGTGCTTCTCTAGGTGGTCTCACTAAGTCCTGGAGAGCTAAACTTCTATTGAGGCCTGACAGGTCTGCTTTGATCTGGGAAGTGCATGCAGATTAGCTATCTAGAACATGAATATTGTATTTTTACAAAAACTTTAATCTCATTCGTTGAACATTTATGTGTAAATAAGCAGAAACAAATGTCTCTGTATCATCATCAGGTATTGATGATAGGTGGGAATGTGGCAGTTGGGAAGGTGAAAGTAAGCTTGGGGTAAAGATGCATGCTTTTCAACTCAGAAGTATATTACTATAGCATGAGGGAGACTGGTGGAGTGTCCACCCAAAATGCAGCTGTTCCTGAATTCTGTTGGGAAATGTCTCGGTGACAGAGAGAAAGGGATCCTGTTTGGTTCCAGTTGGGAATTATTAGAAAGTCTTATTTGTAGACAGTTAGAACTGCAACCTGAAGTCCTTATGGGTCACTTACCTCTGAGGGTGAATTTTGACAAATTTTTAGCATGAGATCTACAAGTAATTAGATGTATTTTTATTTGGCAAGTGCAGTTTTCGAGTTTGCAAAATTTTCATCATTGTAATTTTATTATAAGTGAATTTGGTGGTGCAGCTGAGTGCCTTGTGTTTGGTAAAAGCAATGAAATGCTCTGTGGCTTCTCCAGAGGTTGATTGTGCTCTTCATCTCCTCTGTTCCTTTCCCACTGCTCTTGCTGTAACTCAAAAAATGCTAGGAACCAGGAAGAAAATAGTGTTATGACTTCCGGGCCAAAGTGATTGAGTAAGGCTGTTAGAGGTGTTTGGGTATGTTTGCAAATGTCTTCCTGGAGTTTCTGTGTGCTTTGGATAATAATCTGTGGGGTTTTTTTGTAGAATAGACTGGACCTGTATGCTGTTTGGGAAGTCTCAAATAGTGAGCAAACATATATACAGGTGATATATTCTACTACAGTTGGGTTTGTTTTGGGAAAAACTTGAAGCCACTGTGCTTGCTGCTGTTCTTCTGGCCACCAAAGTACATGGAAACTTTGGGAAATGCATCTTATGGTTTTATATTCTTGCCTGGGAAACTGTACAAACAGTAAAATCTCAAATTCATCATCATGTAGTACAGTGATCAGCATGTATGTAAGTGTCTCTGGTTTTTTTTGTAAGCTACCTACTTAAAAATCTTGTGGCATGGCACAGTTGCCCTGCTCTTTTATATGGGGAAAGCAGCAGAAGTAATGACAAATATTTTCCAAACAGCAGTACTTTGAAGGTAATTTAGGAAGTTCTTCCTAATGGCAGATAATAGACTTGAATTGCCCTGTGGTCAGCCATTAGTGGAAGTGTGTCTTTCTCATGGATTCAGATACCCAGTCCATTTTTCACATGGTCTGATGTATAAGATGAGTACAGGTAATTCAGCTTCACTGTCCCAGGCCAGTGTCTGAATTTGCTCAAGCCACTGATACGTAAAGTTGCTGTTAATATTTTTACTGTGCCATTAAGAATTCTACTGCATAGAACATTTATATATGTTTTTTTAATATCCCAACTGGACATGTGAAGAACATAGGCAAGGCCTCCTTTGTACCTTATGTCTTCCCTCTTGCTTGTGCATAGCCATGCTCAGTGTATGTCAGCGTTTCTTCTTCAGTGTGACCACTTAAAGCTGCTTAGCTGGTGCTGGTGTATGTGCTGAAAGTTCTCCCTTGCTACAGGAAGCTTTCCTCTTTTAAGCTCATGTGTAGTTTTAGGGCTTACTGGAAATATGCATGACATGCTGCTTTAGGACTTAATGACAGGCTGGATGTCTTAATACTACTAGTGCTATTTTTTGTGTTTCTCTGTGATTTGTGTTCTCTTAGCTCATCGTGCAGTTGCTATCTGGAGTGAAACAGTGAATGCTAATGTATGTGGGATATTTTAGCAAATAATTAGGCAGGTGCAGCCTGGAGCAGGAGTTGTGCTGTTGGCTAGTTGTACCTTTTGGAGAAACAAGTTACACAATTTAAGCTGTGTGTGGGAGTGTCTTTTACAACATTTCTCAGTCTAACAAGTCTAATTTCCTTGCCTATTCTGCAGGACTGTGTGTGTCTGTAGAGCTGCCCAACAAGCAAGCATAACCTGTTCTTCCCAGTGTGGGTAGTGTTTAGGAATTTCCACTTGCTTGCTTGATTTTTCTTCAAGCCTTCCTTAGTCATGTAACACCCAAAATTCAGGGCATGATTTTCCTGAAATAAATTTAAAAAAAAAATTTGTTTGTAAGGGTATTGAGATAAATCAGGGTGTTTATAAGGCTTCTTAGGGCATGGCATACAGTAGTATGAATAATCTAATATCTCTCTGTGCCCAGCACCTTCTCTCTCCATATGTGCTCATTCTGTAGCATTGGCTTCAGGGTTAGTTCTCCCTCCCAGCCCACTGTGATGTTGCCTTTTTTCCAGCATAGATCTGTGAGTTCAGAGATCCATAGAGTGCTCTCCTGGCTTAACATCTAGAAAGAGAAGAGAGATAGTGTCAGCTTTGTACGTTTACTTACTTATTTATGCTTCTCAGGATTGAGTGAAGTCCAGGTGCATTCTCTGGAAAGCCTTTTATATGTGTCTCTGGTGTTTAATCTAGCACTGGACTCTCAGGTGCTTCACAAGGAATCAGCCCCAGCAAAAACCCCAGTCCTTTCAGCATGAAATGCCTATTTGTAAAAGACACTTACCTGACAAACTCCGTGGGGACAGCAAAGGTGACAAGTCTCTTTAACAGCTGAAGCAATGTGCAGTGCTTCACTACCTTGCTTTAAATTATGATTTAAAGCTTACTGCCTATCAGCACACCAGACATCTAACTGGTATCCAAGTTTTAGCTTTCACTATCTTTTCAGCAGACTTGTCTGTGCCTGGAAAAGAGAGAGTGCCTCTTCTTTCACTGAGTGTTAAGATTTGAGTGTTAAGGTATAGGTTTATTACTGGCTGGCAGGTAGAATGTCTTTGGAAGTTTCCTGCAAGTCGAATAAAAAAGTTTTCCTCTACCATATACAATCTTTATTTTTTTTCCCCCTCCTCTAAAATGTTTGGATGGCCTCCTGCTTGGACATGACATGATCCCCGAATGATGAGGGATTCAACAAAAGATCATGATAGTAATTTTATTTGTAGTATCCCCATCATTAACAGCCTCCCTCATCCCCTCCCTTTTTAAAGGGAACTGCACAATCTGCAGTGCAAAAAAGTAGAATAGCTTTGGTATAGCTTTAGAAATTGTTGATGTGGGGAGGGGTGAATTTCTACAGATGGGAAGGATATTCTTCTGATGCCAGTGACTGATGAGTCTAGTTTACCCCCAAACTGTAAGCAGGCTGAAAGGATCTGTGGACTTTGCTTACTTGGTACATTCCTTTCAGTAGCAGAGAATTTTTCCTCTTAATGTTTGCAGCTAGCAGGTAGAAGGCTGAAGTAGGCATTTTGTTATGACACTGAACATAATGAAAAGAGTAGAGCAGATGTTACTGCACTTAGGAGCATTATTTTATACAAAGTTTTGTTATAGGCATGCCTTTCAAGAGTACTGGAACCACGGATACTCAGAAATTTTGTGTTAGAGAAACAAAGTTTGCCTAGTGTGGGGTTTTTTATATGTATTTGTGTGTGTTTGATTGTAGAGGTTTTGAAGTTTTCAGCAACTTCTGAACTCAGAATCTCTAATGTTGATCTGAATAGGAGTATCTGGAGAGTAAAAGATCTTCAGAGTCAAGGGTGATGCACTTGATGGTGATGATCCAGAAGCAGATCAGAATGGCATATGTTTTCTGATACTGGATTCCTGGGCCAGTCACAGGCTGTGTTTTTCTTACTGTATGCTAGGATGCATCAAGTGTAGATTATACATCTGGTAGTGCCACACAAAATGGAAAATGCTCTTAAAACTGTATAGAACAAGGCAATGTAATTTTGTTTTAAGGTTTAGCATAGTAATGTCTGACTAAATTATGGTCCTACATCATAGGACAAAAGTGATGGGGAGGCTTATGTTACAAATACATAAAAGGAGGACTGTTTGTAGGTATAATGGCTAGGCTAATACAAATCATGTTAAAAGCTCTCACTCTGGCTTATCTGAATTTAGCATGAAAAGTAATATTTACAGAGTTTGAGTAGGTAGAGCATTCGGTGTTCATCACAGCTGTTTGCTAAGTGGCAAAGCTGAATGTTAAGAAACTCAAATTTATTTCAAGAACACTGCTGAGCAATGTAATAATGAATGCAGTGCCATCTGGCCACAAGAAAGAAATATTTAACATATAGCTAAACATTTTGTGAAAATAAAGTAATTTCATTTTTTAATTTAAGTTGTTGAAGTTTGACATTGCACGAGTGGAATAGAAGATATTTTGAAAATGAAATCTTGTTGTAATAGTGGATTGCCTTAGCCTCCCCAACCTGTTTCAGTAATCTTGATAAGCAAATTGGAGAATGTTCAGTTAAAGCATTCAGAAGTGAACAGACTGAGCTGTAATTACGAATCTCTCCCTTGTTCTTAATGATGCCTTTGGAAGGTCATTAGGAGTTCACCGTTCCTGTCTGTTCTTTGCACTATACTTGTTGCTGTGTGAGTGGGGGAGAGAGTAAAACTGATCTCAGCAACTTGAAAACCAAGCTTATGTAGAATACTAGTAATAATTAGTAGTTTGGACTACTTCTTTTACATATTTAGGAAATTCCTTGTCCGTAGGCTGCAGAATTTCCCTGTTTTTAAAATTTGGATGCAACTTGTACTACTGGCTATTTGTTTAGACTTTCCTCCAGTTAGTGGCCTGTAAGATACTCTCTTTTTATCCTTTTTTTTTAACTAGTGGAAGACCTGTAGCTTTCTATAAGCCAATAATTGGAACTGACAATTCAGTTCAAATAACTGACTATTCAAATGCCCTTTCTTGGGCTTTCAGTGTCTTTGCTGTTTAAGTCTAGGCTGATAGTATTACCCAACTTTACTTTCTTTTGTGCTTATTTAAAATCAGCCTTCTGAGAAAGAGTATTTCCCTCCCCATAATGTGTCCACTTTTCCCAGCTCTGTAGAAAATAGGAAGCATTAGTAACATAATCCTTACTTTCAGATTTGCTTACCAGGCTTGTTCTTACTAAGGTACTGTCTTGCCTGTCACACCCAGATGTGGGGTGCTGTCCTGGTTTGAGCCAGGATAAAGGTGATTTTTCTGTCTTATACTTTTGCTTTCAGCTAAGTTTCTTGTAAGTAGCTGCACTTGCTGAAATTAACAGAAGTTTCTCAGAGAGTGTCTGCTTCTAGGACTGATAACACTGGATGTTTATAGTTACTGCTAGGAAATGGTATGCAGACTCAAGGACACTGCTCAGCTCTGAGGAAAACATTTTACCCTGCAGAAGGAGTAAAGAGGTCCCACCTGAACCCCTCCTCGGGGGAGGCCCGAGACAAGATAGATGCCAGAACTGACCAAACAGAATATTCCATCCCATACACGTCATACTCAGTATAAATTTGAGGGATCACGCGGGTCAACACCTTTCCCTTTCCTGCCCTTTCCTCTCTTCCTGCTCTTTCTTCACTGGTTCCCTGTTTGCTTCGGCATCCCGGGAGGATTCCGTCCGTTCGTCTGCCTGTGGTCCTGATCCGTGCCAGCCTGAATCTGTGTGTTCCTGCCTCCAGCTCCCGACTGCTCCTGACCCCAGGGTCCAGCCTGGACTTTCCCAGGGCTGCCCTGCAGCCTCCGTGGTGACGTGAGAGTTATTGGGGAAAAGGGGGGAGGAACGTGGGATCAATCTTTTCCTGTGTATTTGTATATTTGTATATATTTAGTAATCTTTCCTATTTATCATTACTGTTTCATTAAAGTTGTGTAGTTTAGTTTCCAACCCGTGAGTTTCTTTTCTTTATTCTCTTGCCTTTCCTTATCAGGGAGGAGAGGGGGATTAATATAAAAATCTGTTTTTCGGTTTAATTGCCGGGCCAGTGTTAAACTGTGACAGGTGCTAAGGAAAGCCTCATTTGTCTTTCCCTAGCATGTTATGCACCTATGCATGTTATGCAATTTACTTCATGTTGCTTTGCCTCCAAAAAGGAAGAGGGGAAATGCTCTCAAAGATGACTTCTGGAAGAATGGTCCTTAACAATATTTGTGAGATATTTATTAGTTTGCTTTGAAATGGATAAGTGCCCTCATTTAGGAAATCAATGTTTCCTGTAATTTTTAGCTCGTGTAAGAATTTCTTTGATTCACTAGCTAAGAATTGGCAAAAATCATTCTACACAATTGCATGGTATGGACTTAAGGTCTCTCTCTTTAAATTCTATCTAATTGATCTTACAAAAATTCATTAGTGCTCTTCTTTATAATTCACAGTGTAAAACAGGTTTCCATAACCAATAGGTAACCAAATGAAGGGGCAGGAGCCTAGTTAAGGCTGACATTTGAAAAAGAATAATGTTTTAAGCTCAATCTAGACTTTTTTGGAAAATAGTCTTCTTGACAAAAGGAATCTAGCTGTGATTCTGTACTATTTGAAATACTGTATAATGGATACGAATTTTAAGGCTCTTTCATGAAACCATGTAATTATATGCCAGTATTAAGTAGTAGTTGGAAGGAAAAAAAGCATGTGGTGCAGAACCTTTTAAAAAAGGAGGGCAGAATGTATACCACGAATTATAGACCATGATGAACTACATTGTTAACAGAACTTTAAGAAATTCAGGAAGCATAAACCCTCCCCTATAAGAATAATGTTACTTTTATTGCATTGGAAATGTCATTATACCAACAATCCATGTGGAGCTAGTTCTTAAAATCTGAGGGATATGTTGCTGGCAGGTATAGGAACTGTGTGAGTGTGAAATAAGGAAGACTCGGGGAAGAACAGAAGTGGTTTTTAACTCTGGAAAGGGCTCCTTGCTACAGCAGCTCTTGAGGCCACCCGTATTTAAGGACTTAATTTCATAGATTCATATAATGGTTTGGAAAGGGCCTTCAAAGTTCTGTCCCTCTCCTGTTGTAGGCAGAGACATATTTCATTAGAATCAGTTGCTCAGTACCCCATCCTGACCTTGAATACTTCCAGGGTTGGGACATCCACAGCTTCTCTTGACAATCTGTTGCAGCATCTGACCATTGTAAAAAATTTCTTCCTTATATCCAACATAAACCTACGCTCTTTCAGTTTAAAACTGTTGGCCTTTGTTCTGTCACTATGGGGTCTGGTAAAAAGTTTCTCCCTATCTTTCTTATAAGCCCCCTTTATATATCAGAAGGATGCAATATGGTATTCCCACAGCCTTCTCTTCTCCAGGCTGAAGAGCCCCAACTGTCTCATCCTTTGTCCTAAGAGGTGCTCCAGCCCTCTTATTTTTGTCTCCCTCCCCTGAACTCACTCAAGTGGGTCCATGTCTTTCTTTTGCTCCAGATGGGATCTCATGAGAGCAGAGGGGCAGAATCACTTTCCTTATCCTGCTGGTCACGCTGCTTTTGATGCAGCCCAGGCTATGGTTTTTGGAGGCGCTGGAGTTTGGAGACTCATCTTTTCAGGCTCTTTCTGCAGTCAGCAGTACAGTCAGTGAAGAAAGGGTGACAGAAAGAGGCTTCTTTTGGGAGTGACTTGGAACAAGAGCCTTTCTCAGAGGTGGATGCTGTGCCTTCAAATACCTACGGTCTAAGTTAGTGGCATTTTGAGAGCTGGCTAATGACTTATTAACCTTGTCATTTCCTTGGGGGAAAAAAGCTGCTAAACATCAGGTTCTCAACATATTGTCAGCCTGCAGCTAGGACTCGTGTGATGGGAGTAGCTTAATAGAATCCTGTCAGATAAGTGACTAGTCATCTAAGGGTTATGTCCTGGGGGGGGAGACAGGGTCATACGTATGACTGGTAGTTTTATTTGGGCAGTAGTATATTTAAAGATGTCTAGTTTCATGCATTTTTTATATTGTTGTTAGAGTACCACAGTTACCTTCTCATCTCTTAGACAGACAGAAAAAAACGACATGTTCCTATTCTGCACAAGGAAGAAAATGAGTTGCCTACTTTAAACTCCCTTCCTTCCCTGTCTAGTGTCATGGTACTTCAAACTGTAGGTGCTCTGTAGAGGTGCACTGGCAGGTGTTACCAAAGTAACAGTAATACTCAGGTGCTGGCCCAGAAAATGGAAGTCTTTTGGAACTGCTGGGATAGCCAGAATGTGGACTTCCTATCCCATAATATTCTGTGTCCTTGGACTGTCTTCTTTAGCTGTTGCTGCTGCTACATAAAAAATGTAATACCAGACCAAATTCAGAATTTGTACTCTGTTTTCGCCTTACTGTGCAGGACCTTTCTCTTGCTCTGTGTAACTGTGGGGACTATTCCTGTTATCCCGTCTTTCGTCTTTCCCTTTTCTTTGCAGTCTTACAAATGTGACAAAAAATTATGTTTGGGATTTTACATTCTCCTAGCCAGCTGAAATGTGCTGGAAATGGTGCAGATGGGCCCATACATTTCTTTAGTCACTTTAGACCTTCATCTCTTTCAACTTCTCTTCCTTGTTTCCCAAAACCTGTGCTCTCATTGTGCATGCTCAGCTGTCTAATGCTCTTGACATAAGGTCCAAATGTGTGACTGTTACTGCTCAAATAAGAGAAGACTGTTGCCCAGTTTTTATTAACTAAACACCTTTAGGTTTTATATTAGTCCCTTGATCATTAATCTTTCTTCTAACATTTTCCACATTTCTCTTTCCACTTTCATACTTGTAACTTCATTTTCACAAGAAGATAGCATATTCATTCTCAGTGCTTTCCTCAGAAGCCTTTGCTTGTGGACCCCAGGGGCTTGGGTGGCTCCCAGTCCTTTTGCAGGTACCGGGACAAAAATGGGACTGGGATAAAAATGGGATATATAGTGTTGTCTGTTTTCACTCTTAAGGATGACTTTCTGTCCCCTTGTGTAGGGAAGTGATGCAGCTGTCCCTGTTGAAGTCAAAGTACTGGTGTAACTCATCTCAGTTTTCTTTCTTTCTTTCTTTCTTTTTTTTTTTTTTTTTTGAATTGCTGTTGTCCAGAGAACTGTCTACTTTTGAAATGGTTATTTTGTAGGGCATGTTGCTGCTGATAATCTCTTTGTAATTAATCCAAAGAAAAACTGACTTGCTGATGATGGCCATCAACCACATGCTTTGATTCTAATTTTAGTGGCTGGCTCTAGTCTTACCTGTATTTTACAGGAGACCACTGCAGCTGACATGGAGTATTTGTGGTGTTCCCTGTCTGTAGACCATGTTGGATTATGAGTTTCTCTCTCAAATCCTGACAGGAATGCTCATGAAAGACACTTCTATCATTTATAGACTCCTTTGTTGCTCTTGGTTTTGTTCTCAAGAATTGGTTTTATATTCTTCTAGCTCGCTTGATGGATACCAGTAGCTTGAGTTCCTCTAGGTATGGTACTGAAAATGTATTTTCAGCTATGTTGCTCCTTTAAATTAGACTTGGGTCCACCCTGGCACCAGAAATCATCTGGAATGCTGAGGTGCAAAACTTTGTACTTATGTCACTTACTGCATCCTCTGCCTGGTTTGGCTGTTGCCTTGTGCTCAGTGATTTCAGACACATGCTCAGCGTTTGAGGTCCGTGTAGTAGCTTTTGTGGTGAGAAACATTACAATATTAATACTTTTTACAAGGTTCTGTGAAATAGCTTAATGATAGTAGTCTTGAAAAAATAATTAGGTTTTTTCCTTGATTTTTTTTCCTTTGAATATAAATGACAATTGCTTGTACATTTTCTGTTGGCTTTTTTTGGTGAGCAAGGACTGTTTGCCTGTGTTGGAGAGCATCCTGTAATGCTCTATGGTGCATTTGTGTTTCTAAATGCATTTGGTGAACAGCCACTGATGGAACTCTCTCTTGTGTCTGAGCAGACTAGATTGTTGTTTCCTTTGTGATTTATGGAATGAAACAGGTAACCTCTCATGACTTTTTCTCTCCTGTGTTAAGATTAGGATTAGGGAAAGACTCTGAAATAATAAAAATATGCCTTCCTTCAGTTCCTTTCTGAATTTTCAGAAAGACTCTTTTCTAGCAATGCATTCGTAAAATTATGGATAGAGGGAAAGTAGAAATTATTTCATTTAGTATACGGTGAAAAATCTCTATTTGTAGTAGAGAAAAGGAAGAATTACACTTTCTGGAAAAAAATGCCTTATTAAATCAGAAAACGTATTTAGAAAATAACAAGAAATGTAAGATGTTTCTTGCAAATTACTAAAAATCCTCTTTCTTAAAATACCTGAAAATGGAAAAATGTTAGTGAATGTAAAATGTGTAACGAACCTGTTTGTTAAATTTAAGGAAGATCTATACCTCTGCTCTCTGATGTAACAGAGATTGGTGCTTCAATATATCAGCATGCTTTTTATAAGACACTATTTTATATGATAGCTATCACATTTTCCCATTTTGAATTGCATCACATAGGTTTGCTGAAAGCCCCCTCTGTAAGTCACAGAAGTTTCAGAGTAACGAGTAAAAAATTCCATCTCTTTTTTTGGCCTTTCTTTCACATGGATACACCTTAAACATAAAATGTCACACTAATGAGGCAGCCTTGCCAGTATAAACTTCAGGAACTTAGTCTCTCTTACATTACTTGGTGGGAAGGTTCTGTTTGGCCTGTTGGGGTCTGCTTATATTGAGCTTGGACTCAAGACCTGTGAAGAACAAGAAAGGATGGATTAAAGGGGTGGGAAGGCAGTGTCTTAAGTTGAGAGCATGTTGTGGGTGAGAATAGCTGTAGAATAAAGCGTTTCTCCTCCAGAAAGCTGTGTCATTAGAGTTGAAAACCTAATCTTGTAGGTAATCGACTCCCACAGGAAGAGGACCCAGCCTGGGACTGCAATCAGCCACAGTTTCTGACACGTGTTTTACGTGGTTGGGTGCAAAGACAGCTGCTGGTATCTACAAGGGCACAACTACCCAGGGAGTCCTCCTCGTGCTGCTGGCTTGGGTAATAGAGACACCTCCCATGAACACTCCTGGCAGTTGTACTGGCCCAGGTGTTTAAAGGGATTTATTCTATGTTGGCTTAGGGATCTCTGTTACTCTTCTTGCTGGGTTATTTTTAAGCAGGATCAGTATCCTGAGCTGATTCACTGGCCTGCCCCAGTTTAATGAGACGATGAGGCTGGTTAAGATGGTGGTTCCCAAGTTCTTACTGTTGAATGTGGTTTTGCTGACAAGGATTTCTGTTTAACCACAGCCAAAGTGGTGACTGATGTAAGAAGAGAAATTACGAGATTGCACCATTTTACTCATAAAAACATTTCAGTGTGATGGGGAAGGAGATAAGTAGTTATGGGGTGATCTGTAAACATAAGATTACAAGGCAGCTTGGAGGTGCTCACATCCTTTTGTACTGTCTTGATGAAAGTAAATCATGGGCCCCATCTAATACAGTCTTGGAGAGAAAATGTGAAATTCAAAGGAAGATTAGAGTAAGTTTCTAGAAAACCTGTAAACAAAAATGTATTGGCAGTCTGTGGGTGGCAGTGTGAGTAAGAGCAGCCCCGTGTTCCTCTTGGAGAGAACTGCTCCCCATCACCCCTGCCTTTTCCCTCTTCACTGGTTTGGTTCATGTGAGGATGTTGGATATTGTGTCCCATCTTCACTTGTCTTATATGGTGTTAACATTTTTATGTGAGAGTTTTCTCTGGTGTCATTGGAACGATGGCTTCTTTATTACCTTGTTTGTCAAATTATTTTGAGTGGCAGTACCTGAGTAATTCTCCCTTAACTCAGTTTGTAATAGGATTCTATTAAAATGTCTTTGCCTATGTGATATGTTTTAACTGTAGTTGTTCTGTAGGAATACAGAAGCCATTGGCTAAAATGTGCTTATTTTAAAAGCTGGAGAGGACTTCTGAAGCTGTAATCAAAGCTTGTGTGAGAATTCACTCACTGTTTCTAAATGCAGTATGAAAGAGGTGCTTGAAATGAGGATGTATCTTTCAGACACCATTCAAAGTCAATCCATGGAGAATCTTCTTGCCCTTCTAATAGATCATTACATCAGTTAATTTTGCTTTCCCTGCCAAGATACCTGTATTGGAGTTGTAATACAAAGGCTTTTGTTTATTTTTATTAATGTTCTCAGCTTTTTTATTGGGGCTAGCTAATGAGCCCTAATTCAGTATATTGGTACTGTTTGAAGTAAAAATAAATATTTCCATTTTCTGTGGTCTGAATATGTGAGTTTGTTTTTTCTCCTGAGGTGTAAAAAAAAAAACGTTTTGGGTTTAGGTTTAACACGTGTTTCAAATTAAGTGAAATTTCTTTCTTAATCTAGATTTAAGGCCTAGTACAGTGTTCCCCTTCCCTGCACACCAGGACAGAACATACTCTGTTGTAGAAAACTACTTATCTGTAGTCACCATATCTGATTTTTATTTTTCCCTGTGATGCTGGAGGATTAGAGCAGATTATAGTGTTGGGATAATGTCTGACTCCTTGTGTTCCATTTAGTCATAAATAAACCCCTGAAAAATCTGAATGTTGCTATGGTGACGTTAGTAAAAGCCTGGGATATGGAGGAGGTGAGCCGCTTAGGAGCATAATGTCACTTAGAGTAATGAGCACACCCTTGATTGGACAGTGATGGGTTTACCTGATGCTCTGTAACTTGTGTAGCCCACACCAGATTCTGAAAGTGAGCAAGTAAATGCAATTAATACGAACATGCTGTCTTCAGTAACTTGAAATGACTGACCTTTTAGCAAATGGAAACTTGTGTTTTGTCAGTTTACTTCCTAGCTTTAATGTGTTGAAGTGTCACAGAGAAACAAATGGAAACTTCCAGTTTTGTATGCTGCCTTTCACATGACAGTCTGGTTGAATTAAAACAACATGAAAATCAGTTCACAGCAATTTTGTTTTAGACTGTGTTAACACACACTTTCCTTCTGAAAGAGCGGAATATAAAATGTAAGATTGTATTAAAATGTGGTTTGTTTGTCTGTTTGTTTTTAGTCTTTATAACCTGGCTTCACTGGAACTTAGAGAAAATTTGCTGACATATTTACCTGAGTAAGTGACATTTCACGTGTCTGATTGTAATTACATAATATGTTTTTATTCTTAAAATCTTCTAATACATGATACTGAAGGACAGCTAGAAAAAATATTCAGTGCCAACTGACGACAGGTATGACTTACAGCTTTGTTTTAGCAACAGCTAGTTACAACCATTACTTCTAGAAGTACTTGGTTAGTAACAAGAGTGTGCAGTCTGTGTCAGTTGGTTTTGCTCAATTGAAATAATCTGTATAAAATACAGCAGCACCAAACAGTTCTTCTGCACACATTGAACGAGTGCATCTGCAGTGGGAGTGGTGGTTTGGGTTGTTGTCATGATAAAATTTCATAACTGTGAAATTAGGGTAATAGGATCTCAGAGATTTATGCTCCAGACCTTCATAACATTTAAATAAGCTTTTGTGTTCAGAGCTAAGTAACCACAAGCTTCCCAAACCTGGAGACCAAAGACTTGGTGACAAACTAGGCCTACTGATGATGGAAATCTGACACTACTTACCCAGATTTGGGGGAAAAAAAGATGTTTAGATGTCTCTGTGCTGTCTGTATTATAGCAAAGGAATTGGTGGTCTTTTGTAGGGCTAGTAAAATGTCTTTTATTTTGGAGATCCTTTTTGGTTGCCTGGAAGAAGCCTTTTTCTCTAGTGAAAGTGTTTCCATCCTTCCTTCACTGCCTGACTGCTTCTTGAAAAAGACATGGTGACTCTTACTCTGCTTGTTTAATTAGTCTAAAAGACACTATAATAGATTTAACCTATTTTAATCACAATCTCTTCCCTAGTTACTTTGGGGTGCCTTTTTTCCTCAGTCCATCTAGTACCTTGGTTGTGGCTTTTTATAGCTGTGAGCCACAAGGCACTTCAAATGTCAGTGGTCAGAAGACATAAATTGCTGTCTAAGTTTGCCATGCTGTGAATTAAGCTTTCACAAATGTTGACAATTTTATTGCTTCTGGAAAATTCTGACTGTCAGTAACATAGCTGACAAGTCTCACTGGCTTTCATGGTACTTCAGCTTTGGGGTAAGGTAAGCAGAGATCTACAAAAAACTGCTTTCAAAGTAGAGGGGTGACCCTCTGTGGTTGTTCATGTTCAGAGAACCTTTTCATATGTTTTTGGGCTTCTGTCTGTTTACATCCTGAAAACCAGCCTTCAGGTAGATCATGTTGAGAAGATAAATAATGGGTTTATTGAGTCTTGACTCACACTTTTACATGTGATATCCAATTATGCAACTGTAAATTCCTCCTAAAAATAAATCTATTTTAACTATACTAAACTGTGTGGCATTGTCCACCTTGAGGGAACTGCTGGTATAGGCAGTCAAATAATTACTCTTTATTTTTACTAAGTTTTCAGTTTCAAGGGCATACAGTTAAGCTGACAAACCAAATTATTTATCAGTAAGATACTACTAGAACCAGTCTAATACCCAGTAAAATAACTGTCTGTCTACAATACTTTGTAATTTGAAATGTGAGTTTCAGTAAAATGAGCTCATTCAAATACATGAGGTTTCTTTGGTTTTGTATGATGTGGTTTTGTTTTGACTTATCTCACAGATCACTTGCCCAGCTGCAGCGACTAGAAGAACTTGATTTAGGAAACAATGAACTTTATCACTTGGTAAGAGAACATGGCACTGCAAGTGCATGTTGATCTTGTTTTGTTCATTGTTTAGATTAAATAATTCATAGGATGCACAAAATTGAAGAATGAAAAAATGTATGGAGGCAGAATCATTTTATATGTACAGACGAGTTTTGTCAGTGAGCTGGTGCTTCCAGTATCTGTTTAGTATTCTTCAGTGCTTTATCTGAAGAACTGCAGTTAATCTCTAGAAAATGAGAGCACTGCACAGACTTTTTCTGTGGAAAGCAAAGGAAGTGGAAGGGTGCAAACTCTTGTCTGCAGTTGCAGTTACAATGAACACGTGGGTTTCTGTGGTGACCCGGGTGGGCTGTGCACAGATGAAAGCTCAGCTGTTTCCAGGGTGGGAGGAGGATGAGGCAAAGGGGGTTTCAGTGTCTGATACGGTGTCAGATAGATCTATCAAAAGATATGTCATCTCGCTTAAGCTGACTCCAATGTTTTATTTGTAGTAGATTAAGACTGTGCATGCTGTTTATTAGTGCATCTCAGGTGTGGTAGCTTGTTAAGCTTTAACAGTTAATTTGTGTGATGGAGTTTCCAAATGCTTACAGTCTTGCTGCGTTTAACCATGGTACTTCTAATGAGTTTTTGGAGTAAGGATTGGTTTACTCAGACTGTAATCACAGGGTGACTGTTTTTTCCTTAAAGTTCCTATTCTAGGTAACATTATCACTTTTTATGTTACAGCCAGAAACAATTGGTGCACTTTTCAATCTTAAAGACCTCTGGTTGGATGGAAACCAGCTCGCTGAAATACCTCAGGTAAAGATGAGTTCTACTGGTGCTGTTTTGAGGATGCTTTTGTGAAATAAAGAATATTTGTTCATACCTAGAGGGTAGTGGTTTAAAAAGAAATAGTTTTCTCAATTCATTTTGCCTGGGTTTGGTTTTGGGTGTGTAAGGGTTTTCTCTTAATAAGCTTCTCTGCAATTGTACATACCATGTCAGATGTTTTCTTTTAAACACTTTGACAAAGGAATTATTTCCTAATAGACACATTGTTCAAATTATATAGGATGACACATTGTCTGTTTACAGTCCTGGCCCAATGATCTGGGAGCCACTAGTTGGCTGGGCAAACTAACCCTCACTTTTTGTGAGGTTGGTTTTTTTTCAGTCATATTCCATTCAAACACAGTGTTTGGGAGAAGTGCAATAATAGAACTGTTGCCATAGATAGAAATTTTTATTTATGCAGGCAAATCCCCTGTTTGACATCAGTCAGATGAGGGGCCTTAGCATTTAAAGCTTAGAGCACTCTAAATTCCCTTTCTTAAGAACTGTGATAACATGGGATGGTTTCTTTTTCTCTTGTTTTGTTTATAGCCAAGTCAAAACCTGTTTTCTCCTGTTCCTTGAGCAGTTTGCTGTTATTTGCTGTATCGATCTCATTGTCGTCAGTTACAGTTTGCTTTGTCCTAGGCTTGGTCTAATAATTTTTTAAGTAAACGTGGTTGAACACTCATAATCATTCATAGAAGGTTAATTGTGACTTCAGCAGCTGTTTTTAATGAAGCTGTCCAAAATTGTGTATTTTGTATAATTTCCAAAAGATGAACGTGTAAGGTAAAGGGTGTGTGTGCTGTTGATCCTCTTCAGAGAGGCAAACATTTCCAAAATAAAAGGATCTTGAAAGTTAGGATGAAGACTGTAACTGTATGAAAATTTCATGCATGTAAAAGTGAAGGACCCTTCTGCCTCAGCCATTGTCTTCACCAACATATGATTTGGATGACTAAAATGAGAACTATTCTAGAGTGTGTATAGAGGTATGTGTACATGAGGAATGGTAGTGTGATCTGATGGCTAATAGGGACAAAGGTATTTCTCTGTCAGGCATTTGAGATAATTGGTGGATTACCATTGTAAAAGAATTAAGAACCATTAATAGTTCTAGATGGCAGTATAATTTGGCAGTTCAAATATGCTTGCTAGAGCAATGCTCTCAATTCCTATTTCTGCATTTGTTGTAGTTCAGAGATGCTAAGATATGAAATCCCTAGATGTCATGGCATGTTGCTGTATCAGCCAGAAGAGACTAATCCTCATTTGCCTGGGGTTAATTGGGAGGGGCAGACTTTAATTATGTGGAGGTTGATAATCTGTAGTTCTGAAAAAACAACTTTGCAGTCTTTACTTAAGGAAAACTCCAGCTTTGGCTGATGCTTGCCTGGGTGTGCTCAGCACAGCCTGTCTGACTGCTGAAGACAGTCTTAATAGAATAAGAAACTGTGACTGAATCACTTGGTGTGTTTTTCATATATAAAATGTAATCATACACGTTTTCTGCGTTTAGAGGTTGTACAAAGAATGGCCAATTTAGAGGTCATGCAAAGAACTGTTTGTCTTTCTGGAATTTCATTGTAATGGTACATTTTTCAGATTGCTTTGTTACGTGTTTGGGCATGACTTAAATTTTTTGTCTTGTATCGCAGGAAGTAGGAAACCTGAAAAACCTGCTTTGTCTGGATGTTTCTGAAAATAAATTGGAATGCCTTCCTGAAGAAATTAGTGGTCTGACTTCTTTAACAGACTTGCTTGTTTCTCAGAATTTACTTCAGGTTTTACCTGATGGCATTGGTAAGTACAAGGTGAACGATACGACACAGAACCATTTATGCAACTGTAAATTGGAAGTCTTTTATTTTCAGTTCTTCTGAAGTTTTTTGTGCAAGAGATAAGCTTGTGTCAGCTTTTTTGTTTGTTTGTTTTTGCTTAGTATGAAATGTGTAGCTGTATTAATTTCACATTTTAATTGTCTGCGTAATAACTACCTTGTAACCCTTTTTTGGGCTTCACTTGATACCTTCCCCAAAAGAAAAAAAGTTAATATATCCTCTCAGTTTCTACTGTGTCTACATCACTATCATAACTATTTTGTAAAAAGTCTATCTGGTAACATATGTAGGTCACTTGATAAGACTGACTGACAGTGTCACTACAAAACCCCCATCCTTTTTAGTGGGGATGTGTAATTATCTTAATTATCTTCAACTGGACAATGGGTTTAATCCTATACTCAACCAGAGGACGGTCCTTCCAGCTTCAACTCATTACTCATCACCCTTGAGAATTCAAACTGCATCCTTTCTATGCCTCACTCCTTAAAAAAAGATTTAATAACTGAGGAATGTTTTCTGAAGCATTACCAGTGCCTTTTTTAAGGTAAATGTCTTAACTGGTGCAGCAGTTGTGTCAAGTAGTTAGGGAGACCTTGTTTCTCTGCTGCTCATCAGCTGTTTTTTTGGAGAGTTTTGTGTTGCAAGAGTGTGGCTTCTCCCTGCCAAGATTTTTTTTTTTATTCCAAAATAAAGGTGTAGGGGAAGGAGGAGTTGAGAATGTGGTTTAGCCAGGCATGTGGAAAACAAGGAACAGAACTTCCCCTTCCCTCCATATACTATATGAGCCTAAGAAAAAAGAGAATGGGGGGTGGTGGGTTGACTGCTCTGGGTCCTACCCTTGGCTATGGTGTGTTTGGGCAGAGTTGTAGCAGCCACTCTGATGGTCTGAACTGAACAATACAGTTGTTGGACATGAGAAGTGGAGCTGTACCTTCTGAAAGGCTACAGCCCATGCAGCCCACCACAGGAGCACTTGCCTGTAATGCTGGCTGGTGGTGAGCATCAGGAGCTGCTGCTTCTCCAGAATCCTCTGAAATGGAGATCTATTGCTGGGGAAGCCTTTCTTACTGGGGCAGAGTAGATGTAGGTGATCTTCTGAACGCTTCTTGATTAGTAAATATTGTATAATTGAGGGAAAAAATAGATAATTTTGTCCTCTTTATAGTCCTTTGGGTAGACACGTCCTTGAAATTTACATAGGGTACCATTCAGATTGTAACTTTAATACAATTTAATATGCTTAAATATTGAACATGAATATTTATATTGAATGTGAATTCAGTGATGTTATAAATTTGCAAAAATAGTACAAGTGCCAAGTGAAGCAATGCTTGAATATTTTTTTTCTTGAAAAAAAAATTTGTCGTATTAGAGGATTTCTAAAAATTTTGCATCAGTTACAATTTCTGTAATTAAAGCAGAGCTTGACTGGGGCTAATAAAAAAATGTTCTTTCTGTCCAGGAAAACTGAGAAGGCTTTCCATTTTGAAGGTTGATCAGAACAAACTTATTCAACTAACAGACTCAATCGGGGACTGTGAAAGCCTTACTGAACTAGTTCTAACAGAAAACCAACTCCAGGTAAGCGTGGTCATGGCTGATCAAATGGCTGGTGGTAATAAGACCTGCTGCTATGTGCTGAATCACTTAGCTCTTAAGTTTACTTGCCCTTGCTACTGCGAGTTTCCTTTAGATGCATCTTATTTCTTACCTGTTAAATGAATGCTGAAGATCAAGTTGTGTGTAGTAACAATCCACCCATCCAAAGGCTTAAGCAATCTCGTATTCAGTCTTGAATCTTTCATGACCAGTAAAGTAATTGGAGCACGTGGTGTGCAGGTATCACTTACTGTGTTGTGTCTTTAATGCAGTTTCTGCTGTGTTGCCTCATTGCAGTTTTTGCTGTGTGTTATCTGCATCAGACTTGCTGGCACTCAATAGATGCCTCAAGCTCTGTAGAGCTCCTGTTACACTGTTCTTTGCTCTGTTGTTTTACTCCAGACAGATATTAAATATATGTGGTCAATTAAAATAAAATCTCATCCTTTCTTCAGCTACATGTTTTCTTCCATTATTTTTCAATGTCTGTCAGATGGCACTGAAACTTGGAGAGCAGAAGTATAAAAATATGGGTTTGCACATTTCTTATGCTTGGCTGGTGCTTGGTACAGTTAGGAGCTTAAGGCTGCTGGAAAGATGCCTCTCCAGAGGTCAGCTCATAGCACCTTGCTTCTCAAGTAGTGGCTTAGGGAGCCCAAAGTTAGATAATATGGACAGTCTGCATACAAGCTTCTGCATGCAGCTGTTGTGCTTCTATCATCTTAGTCCAGTGGTAACCCTTAAGTGAATTTGTTTTTGAAACTGACATTCCTGGACATTTCTTCTGTAAGATAAAACCTTGGATCTCCTTTGGAGAGCCTGGTAGTAACGAGCATTAACTACACTCCAATTTTGAAAATCATTCAGACTATTAATTCTGTTAAATTAAATTAATTCTATTAAAATAATAAACAATCTGTTAAGCCTATTGAACTGTATTAACTTTAAAGTGAGAGAAGTTTTATTCTGACTCTGTGAATTTACAAATTCTGTTGCATGTTACTTTGTTGGCACAGTCATTGCCGAAGAGCATCGGAAAACTCAAGAAGCTGAACAATTTGAACGCCGATAGAAACAAATTAACATCTTTGCCCAAAGAGGTAAGTTTTGTGCAACTAACTCTCACAGACGTGACCTATGCAAATAGAAAACTCTTTCAGATGCCTACAAGAAGTGGCAGGCAGCTTTGATCCACTGGGTATTCTTCCCAGACCTGTCACTAGCAGAAACTTAGATCTGAACAGTAGCTATGGTGATTTAATGGCTTGGAAGTGCAAAATGCCTTTGCATTTGAACAAGAATGCTTGGATCTAATTAGCTCCCAGTAGGGGGGTCGGGTCCAGAGCATATGAAAACTAAGAGTTCTGTTAGAGTGCATGCATTTAGACATCAATATGCCTCTTCTGCATGTAGGACAAAAATACTGCAGAGTCCTCACTTCACCCTTGGGAGCAATACCAAAAGAAGGTTTCATATTCTAAAAAACAGTTCAGGAGCTGTTTTGACAGTCTTTTTGATTTTTAAGATGTTGGGACTACTTTTGCCTTTAAATATAAGAACACCTGACACGACCAAGTTCTCTGATACCTCTTACAGAGGTGTGTTCACCTCTGGAATCTTACAGCTGTGATCACTAGGGCTTAATGTCTGTCATAACAGTATTGGAATGGAGTGGTGCTAAAATGTCTGTTGTTAAACGTAACACAGCAAAGACCTTACAAGTTTAGTTCAGCAGTAAATTCTGGAAAGAGATCAGCGGATGGGAGCATGGCACTGTGAGTTGGTTCTGTTTGTAGTACTGTTTCTCTGTAATTTTTGTCCCAGTAGTTCTTCCCCTTAATTTTCTTACGTGTTTCAAGTGTGTGACTCTGAGGTTGTAGCTTTTGTTCCCCACTTTCATTCATGTCAGGAGCAGGTGGCAGCTGATGGATGGGAGTTGAGAGGAGTACCAGCTCTGGCTAGGAAGTGCTCGCTTTTGTTCAGGCCTGCATTCTTGGGCAGCTTGAGGAAGAGGTGAGAGGAGGAGGTAAAGTGGCTGGGAACTGGGAGATGCGGGAGAGCTGATGGTTTGAGGAGGAAGAGGAATCGCGCATGGGCAGAGGAATCTGTGGCGCTGACAGCAACAATTCCAACAGCTGATGTCTGAGCTACTACAAGTTGGTCACCCAGTTGGGGTTCCACAATAGCCCTTACTGCTCCTTTACAGATTGGCTTGGAAGTGTATCTTTGGTGGGGGAAGGCAGAGGATGGAAGAAAAGATTTGGGTACTGCGGCTGCTCTAGCCAAACAGTGTTTCCTCTGTAGAGATGATGCTGGTTCTGAACATAAAACTGGAGAGGGTGTACACAGACAGGTGGCATAAATGCTAGCAAGAGGCAGGACATTGGGAAAACTGTGTTTCTGTGTTGGGGTAGGATGGCAGTTTTGATTTTGTGCTCTCATTCAGCAGAAAGCTTTCCATGTCTTTGCAAAGAACTTAATTAAATACATTGCGCAGGTGTCCTAAACTGTCTGTACTTAAGACTCAGACAGTTTTGTGTGTAGTCCACCTTTCAGCAGGATTGCTCTGCGTTTGTTATAGCATATAAGGTTTTATTGATGCACTTTATTTCCAGATTGGCCATTAATAGCTTATGTAGTGTATTAGAACTTGTCTTAATGTTAATGAAGTTCATGGTATTGGAGATGATGCATGAGGGCAAGCACCATGGCTTGGAATGAGCAGGGACAGGAGCAGGTGAGAGAAGAACGCTCAGCTTCAGAAGCAGGTAAAGCAGGGTGAATGTGGAGTGTTTCTGTTTGAAGAGAATCTTAGGGTCAGGGTCCTGGTGCAGACCAATGATAGGATTGATGCTAAACAAGAAGCTGGAAAGTTGGGACTAGGAATGGGTTTCAGAGGTAGAAAGCATTGCCTAGTCAGTGAGGCAATATTGAAGCTGGCAATATTGAAGCATGAAGCAGAGAACAAGAATGTGTGTGGAGAATGTTGGTGCACATGGGAGAGGGGACACCTGCATAAGGGGTCAGAAAGTCAGTGATGAGTCCGAGTTTGGAGAACATGGGTGATAAGGAAATAGAAGGTGGTATCTGGAATGAGTTGAGCTGAGGAGTTGTAGGATGTCTAAGAAATACAGATGGGAGAGGGGGATTCCCAGAGGAAACGGAGTTCCATGGCATCTACTTATTTCAAAAATAATTTCTTTTTTTCTGTAAAGGTCTCCACACATATGTATCTTTCTTATTAGAGCAAGCACTTTGAAATTGTATTTAGCGTAAGATTTCCAGAATGTTTCATTGAAGTATGCTTAGCTCTGTGGATTTTTAAAATTCTTTTATTTTTTAAAGAAAGTCAGTCCTTCTCCAACTGAATGGTCATATCCACCCCCTAGATCAGTGGATTTGAATTCCAAGCTGGTAGTGGCAGCAAACAGAAAACATAGACAACTGATGCACTGGTTTGTCTCAAAAATACCATTAATGTGCATGTATTGCAGAACCTCTAGGTAATGAGACACTTCAATTTCTCAAGCTTCAGTTTCAATTCCTTGTGCTTAGGGTATGCAACAAAATACTTTCCCCTCAAAGTCATTATATTGCCTTCTAACAATGCTGAAGTGCTAGTTTTGATAACTGAAAGGAATCTACTGCTTATGTTTCAACTGTTACTGGAGTTGCATTTTCTTCATATAGTAGTTTTCTTAACCAGTAGCTTTTTTGCTTTCTGGTTAAAACTCAGAGGAATTCCATGAAGAGTCACACTTTGTAGCTCTAAAAGAAAGCTGTGTACACATAGTTCTGTGTAAACAGAGTGTACATATATGGAGTACTGTTTACTGTTGGGCAAAGCATCCACAGGAGACACTTCAGGGGTGCTTATAACAGCAAAGATCCCAATTCTGAGTTTCACTTTGGATGTCAGAGAGGAAGAATTTGGTGTCTTGGTGAAATGTTCAGTTTTGGTTTTCTTTCTCATTCTTACTGACTTGGAAAAAAAAAAAGAAGAATTGGTAGAGTGCTTGAGTAAAAGTGAAAGATATGTCACCTTTTTTCTGTCTGTTGGAAAGTTCTGCTTGATGGTGAGAAAGCTTACCTTCTTTTCCATTTATTTTTGACTCACAGTCATTTTCAGCACTCCTGCCTGCTGTGTGTTGCTTAAGGTGTCTCTTGAGATAGTTTGGCCAAAATTGGGGTCTCAGATGTTTGCACATCAATCAGTATTATTATACTTGTACACTGGTTCCTCCTTCACAGAAGCAGTGTCTGAAGTGCAAATATTCTTGCTCAATATCTTCCTCTCTTTGCCTTTTCTCTTTTTGTTCCCATTTTCTCTCATTTTTTCTCTGCCTTTCAGAGTGCTAGACTATCCATATATTTGTGGTCTTCATCCTTGGAAGAAAATGGGTGTGGGACATGCCTTTTACTGGTTTCTCTTGGAGAGGGACAAAGACATAGAGTCTGGTAACTTGGGTATGGAAAAAATTGATCCCTACCACGGGAGAAGACTACATGTAGATAATATCATATCTAACTGCCTATGGCTCTGTCTTTCCCTTCAGAATTATTCCTGTCCTGTAGCAAAGAAAGCTTTTATAGGTAGGATGGCAGAAATTATGTACCTGCTCTAATACAACCTGGTGAGATGATCTATGAGTTGTAGATTTGTGGTGGTATGTTTTTTTTGGTGTTTTGGAGGGAATGGGGGATTTGGTGTAATTTTTTGTTTTGTTAGCAGTTTGTTAGGATTGGATTTTGGGTCAACATGTTAAACTGTTACATTGCCAGATTGTCTCAATGCACACTTGTAAAAACAGTCTCTGCTATTTGGTGTAGGGTTGCTTGAGCTGGGATCTTTGAGGAGTTTGTATGTAAATACTCCTATAGAGTTTCCTGGTTCAAAGGTGCTTCTGTATCTGGTGCCAATGTAGAAGGCAGAATGTGGAACAGCTGAATGTATGACCAAGACTTGAGTCATTGACAGATTCCATCTTCAATATCTCATCTTGCAATTCCTCTCTGACTGAACTGAATGGTGAAACAGTGGCAAGAACCGAGTGTCTGAACCTGTTCATAGTTACAAATATTTTTCCTCTTAAACTTGAAAGACCTGCCTGGTGACTCTTTGGTATTGAAATCCCACCCTGGCACTGGAACACTGGTGAAACTTCTGTGTTGATTTTGGCACTTGCATAAATAACCTCCTCGGAATGTTTTGCAGTTCATGTGCTTTTGTTAATGAGTCTCTACAACCTGCAGAGATCTGGTCATGTGTCCTTACTGGCTCTGAGGTATATTATGAGAATTGCTACTATAGTAGGTAACACTGCAGGGGCAATAACTGTGCTTTTTACATTTTTCTTAATTTATTTTTTAAAAACAAGTTGGGGCTGCTTTATTGTTTCTGGTTTTAACTTCAGATGGCTTGTCCTCTTTTGTGTAGAAGTGTATGTTTGTGTGTCTCTGTGGAAAAAAAAGGCACTAAGGAAAAATGCAGGAAAACTTGTCTTGAATCAGAGGGCAGAGAAGCTCTCCTGCTGTGTTCCTCCCATACTGTTCAGCAGTGGTGCAGGGCAACTTGAAGTGAGTTTGCAGAAGATTTTCCAAGCCAATTTGAAGTCAATAATAACTGAATAATGGATAATAATAGTTTGGGCAGTAATAATAGAATAGTAATAATAGAATTGGGCAGTTTCTTACACCTCTAAATGTATTGCTTGCTTGTACTATAGAATGAATATATTTTACCTGAGACCAAGGGAAATTTCTGACTATTTACTTTGAATCCAAACAAAATTTTGGTTATGAAACCCTGGAAAAGATTTTTCAAACACAGTCCCTACTGTGTTGTATTTCCTATATATTTATCAGAGTTTTGTTAACCTAGTGAGAGTTCTTGATGGTGACAGCTGTATTGAGAGCTGAATAGAAGAGGTGTGTCCTAGACTTTGCCTAGTCATGTGCTAAAGAATATTCATTGCAGTATTTGTCGTAATGGCATAATTTTTTTTTTGCATTGCTTATACCCGTGTGATAGGTAACAGCTTTTGATAATACTTTTGAGCACTTAAAAGATGCTGAAATGAAAAAATGTTATTCAGCTAGTGTAACTTGAAGGTATTCTAAGTTTCCAACCTATAATTTGTGTTTGAGCTTTAGAGCACCAACAATGTGAGGATGTGCTATTGTAATCAGTGGAATTTGGTCTGTAGTGATAAATGATTGTGACTGACAGCTGGGCTCCAGAGAGGGAGCAAATGGGAGTTTTTTTGAGAGATTTAAGTGTGAAAAGAGGGATGAATCTGCACATTTCTCTTGAGTTTATCTCTAGAAAGCTACAAAGGTGTCATCAGTTAGAAAAACCAAATGTAACAGAGGTACAGTAGAAGTCAAGCAACCAAAAATACACAGATGATGCAGATGTGCAAAAATACATACATGTGTCAAAAAAAACAATCTGCAGCAGAGAGGTGATGTGATAAGACTTGCATTTCTGGATGACTGTTTAAGATGGACTGGCAGTGGACATGTGGCTGACAAAAAAGCAGGAGGCTGACCTAATGAATGTTGGTCATGATCAGAATGTAGAGGGCCAAGATGACAGTATTTCTGTGTATGACCAAGTCTTTCTGCTATTCCAGAACAAGGAAGCTGTTAAAAAGATGAGCCTCTGAGATAGGAGAAAAGAGCAAAAGAATCCTCTATATTAATAGTGTTTTGTGTGGAACCCAGGACTGTTGTGGAACTCATCCTCTGAAGCAAGTCCACCTGAGTGCAAATAAGCTTTTTTCAGACTTGACATACTATAAAATCAGTGATCTCAAAATTAGCACTTCATAGTAATGATAAGTTTCTGCCTGACTGTTGTGTGGCATTTGTTTTTGTGATTTTTATCTTTGTTTGTTATATAGACTGACTGTTCTTTGGAGATGGTATGATGAGAAAGTGAATAACCCTTCAGTTCAAGTTACTAGAATGAAATAAATCTCAAGAGTGTGACTTAGACATGCACAACTCATTTGAAACCTTTTTCTGATGTCTAGCACAATGCAGAAGAAAGTGAAGAGTTCTTTAAGCCTCCAGTCTTTGGAACAGTGACTCACGTGCCTAGAACTAATGCTTGTCCTCATTAGTTGAAGTCCATGCTCGAAATGAACTGTGTGCCTCACTGTTACATGGGCTTATGGTCTCAGCTGTGTACTTGGTGACTAAGCAGAGGTTTGGCAGAGTCCCTTATAAGCATGTAATCAAACCCTTGGAAAGCATGGCTATTTGTCAATTAATGACTTTGAGCCAAACCAGTGATGCTCTGGTACCGTATTACTTCTTGGTGGTCACAACGTTTTCCTTTCAGCATGCCATTTAGCCTGTGTGTGTACTTTGCCTCAGTGATATCACTTTGTGTTCAGGTTTTCAAATACTGGACCTAATGTCTTTCTGTATTGCTGGATGGGTGTCATCTTTTTTTGAAATGACAAAGATTTTAGGTTTTTTAAACTGTCCGCTTGTCTTACTTTTCTGTGATATCACACCCTATGCTGCTTGTTAGATGCTGCCTGCATTTTATTAGAAAACATTTCATGAAAAATATACCGTGTCTGAAAGTAAAGGTCTTCACTATCTCTGTATGGAACAAAACCTTTGAACAATTGCCTATTGACTGATAGTTAGAATAACTCAAGTTAAAATAACATAACAGGCCTCTTTGTCAGTAGAAGAATGTATGTTCTGTCTCCATTTGTTGGCATGCTCTTGTCCAGTATGGATAAAGAAAAACATATTGAACATTTCTTGTATTTTCTTAATTGTTAGCCGCTTGGAAAATTATGGGTCAGGTAAATTGATAACCCTGTAAGTATTACTCAGTCTACGGTTCTAGTGTTATCTTTCATTGAACTGCTTTAAATGCATGATGACTCAGGCTGGCCAGTTCCACTGCTGCATTTTTCCATTGTCAAAAATACAGAAGTTTCAGTCTCATCAGAGCTGCATGGCTTTACTTTGTTTGTTTGGCTAAACTGTTTGGGTCTCCATGCTCCAAGACTGAGTAACACAAATTTCATCCATGGGAAAGCAAACACTTTGTGTACAGTTAGGGCATCACTTGCCAGCTCATCAATATTCACTAATTGTATCTCTTGCTTTTTTGCAGCTCCTCATGTTAAACACACCAATTAGACACTTAGTGTGCGTGTGTATAAATTTTTTTTTAATTCATTTTTTTTCAGTATGGCACTGTATTCTGTGAATGTGTCAAGGCACATTGTTTAAGAATCTATACACCCTTTAAAGTGAATAGCAAGAGTTCTAGCACTAATTTTGAGTGCTGGCTTATAAGGGCTTTGATTCACAAGCTAAGTGACTAATGAAGTTGCTGCTCCTAGCATACAGGCCGTGTGGGGAAGGCTGAAATAGCTGCATCTCAGAATGAAGTGGTTTAAGGGAAACCATCCCAGATTCTGCTTTGTCAAGGGAATGTTGTACTATAGCTTTGCACTGTGAATACCTTGTGAATCAAAGGCCTTGAGCAGTTGATTGCCGCTTTCTTCCATTAATATGTATTTTATGACACAAAGGAAGGTGAGTGGGGTATAAATGCTCCATTCTTTGTTTTATTTCTTAAGTCACAGTTGCATCCTTCTTAAAAATGGCTTTTTACATGGTAAATAATGTAGGTTAAATCAACGTGATTTTTTACGGTGACTAGTGGAAAAGCTTTTGTGGTGTTTGTGATCTCAAACTTGGGTTTGAACTGGAATGTGGATTTGCAAAGACAGAACTGACAGTAAACTGGAACACATAAATAATTTCGGCTTAGCTTTGGGGACTCCTGACCAAGGTGTAGTGACGTGTTGACTGTATTGTGACAGATGAACCTTATTACACGTGTGTGACTATAGAAGTATTCTGATTCTTGAGCTAAGATCTTTGTTGTTAGGTTCTAAGGCTGCTGAACTTGAAAGCTTCAAAAGGTGTTTAAATATGTTGCCTCTAATACTTGGAGTAAGAGAAGAAACTTTTTTCCCTTTCTCATGGTGAGTTTTAGAACTAGTAAACAAACAGCAGTGTTTTTTAAAGCTCTATATGATAAGGAAACAAAGGTAAGTGTCCTTTGTGAATAGGAACAAAGAGTTACTTGAAGCAGCTTTTAAGTTGCTAAAACTAATAATCTCTGTGTTTATAGGAGTAGTAATTGCCCTCTGGAACAAAATGGTGGAATATGATGTGTTTCAATCAAGTATAGAGGTTTTATTTTTCTGAAAACACATTTAGCTTAAGATATTTGAAGGCTAAAACTGAAAATTGCTATCTTTTGCACCTAAAAAATATCTTGGAAATGCTTGTGTTTGGGTAAATTGGTAGAGGCAGAGGATATTAGATTAAATTGGCCAGTTCATACAGGAATCATCTTGAAATCAGATGCTTCTAGTAAAACAGAGCATCAAAGACATTACTCGAAGTCTTCTACTTTTTGTGAACTCTTCATTACTGTTCATAGACTCTATAAACATTGGAAGCTGACAGGTGTATTTTAGCATGTTGCCTTGCCTAAAGCCCTATTGCACTGGCTTGTATCTAGTTTCCATGAGGAAAGAGTTAATATGTAAAACACAAAGCTAGAAAAAGTTGAAACTTAAAGCTAGTAATTTTTGTGAGCTTTGTCTGCAAAGTGGCATCTGTGTGGTTAATGAACTCTTCCTGGTGTGATGGGCTTAAAAAGGTAGGTAGAACTGACCTATTTGTAGAGATTTATATTATTAGTAGATGCAGATGTTCAAGAAACTGCTCCAACCGACTTTCTTCAGGTCAGGATTTATTTAAGCTAACCCTTGTTTGCAGCCTGTACCTCTGGGTGAAGTGTCTGGCAGGCATTGTAACTTGAATGTGCTATGACATATGACATGACCTGTGCAGCATGCCTTTGTTTATCCTACCCTACTGCAGCAAAACCAGACTGTTTTTTTTTCTCTTCTCTAATATAGATTGGAGGATGCTGCAGTCTTAACGTCTTTTCTGTACGTGACAACAGATTATCTCGGATTCCCTCTGAAATTTCACAAGCCACTGAACTTCATGTTTTGGATGTTGCTGGAAACAGGTAAGAGATTTTTGTGTTGTCTTTTTCTAGTTTTATTTATTTTTTTCTAATGACAAAAGAGATTAGGTCGAAGAATGATGTAGCAAAAAACCAGTTACGACTTTTGTGGTAGCATTGCCCTGGAAATGGCCAAACTGCTTTTCCCTCTTATCCCAAAGTAGCATAAATTTTGTGTTGTCATGAGTACATTTGCTGGATTGCTCAGACCCTGAGGAAAAAATAGGATTTTAAAAATAGGATTTGTGTCTTTCTGAATTAGAATGGAGAATCTAGGCCATTTGATAGAATTTCATCTCTAACTACCACCTTTAATGTCAGGTAACGCTGAGTGTCTTATGTTAGAGGTACAGTGCAAGTAACACCACCACTTTGACCTTGCAGCTTCTTGGGAATCTTGGTTGATACACTTCAAACATCAAAATACAAAAAGGAATGGGTTGAAGCATAAACCAGCAAATTAGTTTAGGTGCTTAGTAGGAAGTTAAATGGGAAAAAAAAAAAAAGAGAGAGGAAAATGCAACTTGCATCTCATCTGCCATATAATTGTCTCATAGACACATACTTCTGTTCTGGCAATTGTTTATATATAAGGCTCCAGAGCAGAAGCAGCTGTCTGCCTTCCAGGGCATTTTAGTGCAGTAGAGAAAGCTCAGCATTGTTTTATCTGTTAATCACAGCTACAGAGAATTATGGTGTAAACTTAAACTGCAGATTCTTTTTAAAAGAAGGGACTAGTTGAAGTTAATGACTGTTGCAGTGTATTCTATTAGAGGCATTAATCTCAGTCCTGTTTATTTCAGTTCAGGGATGTATACTTAAAAGATGACTTCATGACCATCTATTAAATCTCCCAGAGATTGCCCTGACTTTCTTACTTTCTTTTTTGAACTAGGTTGATGCACCTTCCCCTCTCACTGACTACCTTAAAACTGAAGGCTTTGTGGTTGTCCGATAACCAGTCCCAACCTTTGCTGACATTTCAGACTGACACAGACACTGAAACAGGAGAAAAGATTTTAACATGTGTATTACTTCCTCAAATGCCTTCTGAGCCTGGTTGCCAAGGTAAGTGCCTAGGGTCAGTTTTCACTTTGTATAAAAGTACTTTTTTGATTAATGTATTCTCTGTTCCATAAAGTTTTGTAAAGCCACATGGACGCTCTGGTGAGCAAAGTAGCAAACTTCTGGTTGAATTTTCACTTTTAAACTTTTTTGTAATCAGACTGGTTTTCAGAAGATTTGGAAAACATGACTGAGTTTCATTGAAATGCAAGGATGACAGCTAAAATAAAATACAGACCTGGATGGGGATTTAATTATGTCATTATTCTGCGGCATGGCACTGGGCAAAGCATTGATGTACATATTTGTGTACATTGGTTATATATCTTAAACACATACATATATAGTAAAAACTGCTGACTTTCCAACTACAATCTTTTTACCAGAAAAATAATTGCATATCTAGTAATAAGCAGTAGGCATTTTACTTTTTAGCAAGCTGATTTTCTTTCAAACAAAGGTACTATGCAGTAACTTTTCTTCAACAAGTGTAGAATTGCAATGTAAGTTGTTTTTACCTTGTGCTCAAAATTGCTTCTGGGTCAGGTGGAACCATAAACTCTTTTTCACTGTTGGTTGGGTTTCTGCTCTCATAATTTCTGGAAATTTTTTGTCCTCAACCTTTTATAGCAGTGTGTGAACATTAAACAGGACTCATCTGAGCTAATATTTAAACTGTTGCTGTAATCACTGGGGACTAATTTATCCCATCTAAGAACAGACTTTCAAAAGAAGTCATGTGGATTTTTCTCTAGTGGGTACAAAAGGAGGAAAGCTGAGGAGAAAAGCTCAGCTGTAGATAACTGTATTGTAGGTACTCATTCCATTCTTTCAAGACTGCAGCTGGAGCAAATAGAAACCATTAAAGCAGTAGAAGTGTAGAAATGGCTCTGGTTTGTGTTAGCTTCTGGATTTGAAGACACAAATTGTATTAAGAATTAAACATATTAACCCCTTTAGATTTAGAGAAGATTAAAATAGCTCAGGGAGAGTAACTGAGGAAGACTGACTTTCCCTGAAGGCCTCACTGTTAGAAATCAGATTACCTCCTCTCCAAATGACTCTTCTGGCTTCAAAGATAGATTGGTTGAAATTCAGGTTGTTGGGAATGTGTGCCTAGCAATACTAAAAGGATGAAGTCATTAGAAGCAATGGTCCTAAGTTATGGAATGCCATTTAGGGAACCAGCTGATGTCAGATGGCAGCCATGATTGAGAAGAAAAGCACATATAGTGTCAAGGATATTATATAATATAATCAGTACTCTAAAACTGCCACAAACCCGAAACATTACAAGTACAGAAGTTCTCATTTACACAGAAACTATTTATTGTGTTTACGTCATAATAGAAAACCAATGCATGTTCTGTTTTCTATCAAAACCAAATAGAACTAACAAATTGTAAATCTTGAATGAGTGATTAATTGGGTATTTTTAACAATAAAGTATGTTTATGTTTTCGTCCTGCTGTGAATCTTCAGTTGATGTTTTGCTGTTCTAACAGATAACCTACCACGATGTGGTGCACTGGAGAGTTTGGTAAATGAAATGTCAGATGAAACATGGAATGAGCGGGCAGTGAATAGAGTCAGTGCAATTCGTTTCTTAGAAGATGAAAAAGATGAAGAGGATAACGAAATGGTATGTTTTCCAAGCTGTTGGGTATCTGCAGACACTGTGATTTTACTTTTTAAACTTTTGCATTATCTGAGCTTTCTTGCTATATTTATATTTCAGTTGTGACTGCATGCTTTTTGCATATGGCTGTAGCAGAAATGTTCACGTTGACTGCCAAAACTTTTCATATTTACTTAAAACGCCTTTTTTCCTTTATTTTTATTTTTATTTTGCTGCTTTGAATATAATCTTTGTGTTCTGATGCAGGATAGTCCTTGTTTTTGCTTCGTTTTCCCGTGTCTGCTCAGGATGTTTTCTTTCCAGAAACAAGATAGGATCTTCATCTGCATCTGTGAAGCTTTGTGGCCTGAAAGTATATAGGGTCTAATTTAGGATTCCAGCACTCTGGCATGTGTCTCCATTAAGTTTGCCATTGTTTGTCTCTCTAATTTTTGTTTCAAAACTTTTTTATTCTCTTCATTTCTTCTTTTTCTTTCTTTTCTGCACCATTTGCATTGAAACAACCATAGTGTCCATAAACAGCAAGAATGTTGCTCATTAGTTTCCCACTTAAACAAAGGAAGTGGGAACATCTGTCACTGTACTTATCAGACCTCTCCCTTAAGTTGGGCTCTGCATGTCCTGATGATCAAAATGCAATGTGATCTGTAGTTTTACTTTCGTTAACAATCAAAACTCTCTGTAAACGTTTAAAATCACTTCAATCAGATTTTCAGTGTACTTTTCTAATGCTCTAAAAACTTGCTGGTGGCCCTTATTAGAGCTCAGCTTGAGATACTTCAGGGCACTGTCTGAATTGTAGCACACTAGAAACATGTTCTTACTTTAAAAAGTGAGTATAAAAATTCTTGGCTATTAGGGAAATGAAGATTTATGTTTTCAGGTGCTTAATCCAGCAGAAATTAAATGTCTGTGGGAAGCGTGTTTCATAGACTTGAGTGATAAGGGAGTTCAGGATGATGCTGAAAATGTCCATACAATAATGAGGGCTCAGGAGTTAATGATGACTGCTTTCAGTCATGGTATTACAGCCTGACTTGGGCCAAGAACCTTTTTAGGGTAAAAGCTTATGATCCTACTGGGGGACAGGCAGGAAGGACAGATTTCCAAAGCATTCTTGACCAGTGCACCCATTTGTGGGTGATCAGTTCTGCTGCAATCTGCACAGTTTACCTGTATACCATTGGAAAATAATTGCATGTATGTGTATTGTACTGATACATACTTATGCAATTATTCTTGGTGTTTTGGTCTCTAATCTGTATTCTAACTGGGGTATTCTTAATTTTTTTTTTCCCCTGGAAAGGTTGCAGAATAATAATATTGGACTCTTTCGTGTCTTAGATGGGAGAATAATGCTCCCTCGATGTTTTGAAAGATATTTGTTCTCAATTGACAAGATAACCAAACTGTGTGGTGGGGCTGGAAGACATACAGAGCTCCCCACAAACATGTAAAAAGATCACTGTAGAGAGATCTTACGGGTTTCTTTCAAAACCAGCTGAGTGGGTTTTTTTGTTTGAAATCTGATCTTAAATTACTTGGATGTTTTTTGGGGAAAAATCAATTTCCAACTGTATTTATGAAAGAATCTTCACTTTATAGCTAGTAATTGTACTTCACTTCAGTGGCTTTCAGATTAGTAGGTCAAGAGAGAAAAAAAATTTGCTCCTAGGCAGTTCTTAAAACCTCTTTCACCGTCTTCATAAACAGGCAGCTATGAAAAATATGTTGAACATAGAGCATCATAGTTTGAAAAAGAAAAGGGGAGAAAAAAAGAAAAAAAATTGATACTTAATATTTGGTATGTAAATGCTAAAGCCTTGAAAGTGTGTGTTATTTTTCCAAGAGACAAAGGCAAAACCACTTTTTGCACTGTTTATTTTTAGAGAACACTTCTAAGGCGAGCCACTCCACACCCTGGAGAATTAAAGAACATGAAAAAGACAGTGGAGAATTTACGGAATGATATGAATGCTGCTAAAGGACTGGATTCAAACAAAAACGAGGTCAATAATGCCATTGACAGAGTGACCACTTCTGTGTAGAGTTTCATCTCCAGGTTTTACCTCCTGTGTCTTCCCCTGCTGTTGAAATGTTCCTGTCATCTTCTGGGACCTCATTGAGCCCCTCTTTGTTTTTAACCAGAACCCGATTCATCGTCTCCATATATGTGAAAAGTGCTGCCCACTGGAAGAAGTGCCTTATTTCATCCAGGCAGTGAACCAATAAATTCCAAACCAATATTGTAATTTTAATAGTGCTAGGCTTTTTTAAGTATAATACACTACTGTATGCAAAATACAATATTTTTGTCTTAAACACAGGGGAAATAATGCTTTTCTTTTCCAGAGTGCTGGGATATCGTTTTTCTCAGTGACTGGATGTGCTGGTGAGAAATATAGTTTTGTGGAACATGATAGACTTTTTTATTTTTTTGGCAGCTCAGATGGTGTAAATTTTAAAATTTTGTATAGGACTTTCATAACAAGGTGATGTATTTCATTTTTAAGAGAAAATTTATCTTGAGCGGTACGTATTTTAGTATTTGTGGAAGAGAACAAGTTTCATGGACAACTGTATTCATCTGTTTGTACCACCCATTGTGCCTTACTGTGTCTGGTATGTCATATTAGTCTTAAATATAGTAATTCTCAAGGAAAGTGAATAGATTTAAACCTGGTCTCCTGTTTTAGGTATGTTTTCCTTTTCAGATCGTAATTTGTTGGGATTTTTGCAGCAGAGAACTCACATTTTTATCATGGGATTTTAGATTGTGGAACACAAATGCTGGTTTTGTTGTAAACACAATTAAGATTAAAATGACCAAACTGCTATTGTTTATTACATAATGCACTCACACTTTAACTTAGTTGTAATGAAAGATCTTGTTTTGGATGCTGTGTTGCATTGCTGTCACTAGGAATTCATATTTCTGTTGTGGTTTTGTTTTGTTTTGTTTTTTAATGTGCCATCTGTAAAATAACTTGAAAAACAGCACGATAGACTGACAGAAGCAGAGTATGAAACTAGTTTTATGTATTACACAAGAAAGCATGATTCTCTAAAGTGCTTTGGTGGTTTTATATAAACATATAAAACCATAATAAAAAAATCTTAAAAGCTTCAGTAGATTTATTGTATCATTAAAGCAACAATTAAAGTATGTATGAATTAATATGGGAATTTACTATCATTGTTACTGCTTTACACTTCCAGTGGTCCAATAATGATTTCAAGGTCTTACTAAATCTATGGTTTCTGGTTTGTTTATAAAGGTAAGTATGAACCAAGATGAATTCAGGAAATAACAATTTTGCAAAAAGCTGATAAAGATTGATTTTGGTGTCTCTGGGTTCTTTATGTGCCATGATCTGACAAAGACAACTAACTTGTTCTGTGCAGGGGCTTGGGTAATCTGAGTTCAGAGGAAAGATTCTGCATATCTAGTGTGAGCTAATGCAGTGAACCTGAATTTCAACAACCTGACACATTTAAACACCTGACACTTCTTGTATGGCTAACCACATCCCTCCTGCTGCTGAACATTTCTTCCAGTAAGCATTGGTTGTATGAGGATTTCTGAGAGAAGATGGGGGAGGAGGAGATCAGGGAAGTCAGTAAATTTTCTGTTAAAATTAATAACTGCAGTATTTGATAATATTTGTAATTTAACTTCTAAAATATTTATTTTAAGATTTTACAAAAGGCACCACTTTCTTTTTGATATTTAACAAGGAGGTATTGCAAGCCAGCTACGAATATTCAAATTTAGCCTTTCAAAATACATTGTTTTGGGTTTTTTGTAATTCTTACCATACCAAAGATTCCTCATGTAAGCTTCAGGGCATGGTCTCTTTGCATGAAGTGCTGCAGATTGATAGATGTTAGGTTAGTTCAGGGGTACTGCAGTTTCATTCTTCCCTAGGCAGAATTCTTCTGGTTGTTCTTGGTAAGCTGCTAAAATAAAACCAGAAAGAAAATGAGGTTTTGGTACAGCTTACTCCAACCCTGGCTAGGATTTTATTTGAAAATACATACTGGGACTGACAAAACAGAAGTTTAAAAATACAGGAAACTCTATATTTACTACTCAGAATCCAAGTGAACCTTGGCAAACTCATCTTCGATGAAAACAAGTTCCTTAAAAAGACAGGCCAAAGGCAGCAAGACTCATTGCTCTGTGATGACAGTTTTTCATTTGGAGTCCCATGGGTACCTGAGTTGTTTATTGAAGGGGTTTGCTTCCATTCATTTGTAAAAGAAAATAAATTGAGCTCAGCATGGAATTCAAATTATTGACGAGAGGTTAGAGGAGCTGAAGTCCTTTATCAGACCATCCTCCTTCAATCCCCAAAACAGTGTTGGTTTTCCTTGCTTTTCACCACCACCTGTCTTTACTTCGAATCTGTTAGTAAAGGCTTGGATTCACTTTATATTTTTAACTGAGTATCTGGGGAGATGGAAAGGATGGGGGTGTGTTTTTCAATCCTCTACACTAACACTGTCTAGTGCTGTATCTATTGTCTTTTGTTTGTGCTCCTTGAGTGAGGCAACTTGAGATTCCATTCTGCTGCAGGCACTTAAGCAGGTTATACAATTTCTTGTTGGGTGCTTGAAACTGGCAGTCAGTTAATTTGTCCAGTTTAGTAAAAAGTTGAGGTACGACAATGGAATTAAATCAGTTGGTGTGTCATTTGTTTTCAGGGATGAAAAGATGCTTATATATACTCCCTGTGCAAACAGGGACAAGTGGCTACTCTCCCTCTCCCCCAAACCCTGAATGTCTGGTTCACAGCAAATGAATCATAGAAGTTAACCAAACTTCAGCAACCTAAAGACCCCTGGTAGTCCCTCTGATTTCTTTCATGGTCTGTATGTGTGCCATTTCATGAAGTGGTTCAGGTCGATAAAGTGTTGAAAGTTCCAGGCAGTTTTAACTGTATTTTATAGCCAGAAAAGCTGATGGTGCTTCTCATGTTGAAGCAGCATGTGTCTTTTAAATCATGAGCCCTCCCTTCCCAGCCTTTGTTTGTCTCTTCTTTCTTGCTGATGCTTTAAGGAGCCTGAGCAATGGATATAAACCTTTCAAACAAAACTTTTGTTCCTCTCTTTAAACTTTTTCTACTTCTTCAGCTGCTTTCAAAGCCATTTGTGGTGTGGGTTCAATGCAAGGAAAGAAATTTGTCTGCTGCTTTTGTTAGCTAAACAGGTAACCAGGTAAAAGCAATTAACTGTAGTGGGGCAGTGGATTTAATATTAACCTGTCAGTTACTGCATATGAGTTCTCTTTTTTGAAAGTCACAATCCATCATGCAAGAGCAGGAAAAGACCAAAAAAAAGGACTATCTTGCTACCACTGTCAGTGTAGTTAGTGAAGCAACAGATTTTCCATCCCATGTGTTGCTCCAGGCTTTTTCCACAGCTTCCACATAATTTATGTGTTGAGATTATTTTTCTGGCTAACATTCCATATTTTTGATAATCAGATAAAAGTGAGTACTGGAAACTTGCATACCACTGTCCTTTCCAACAAGTGACTTCTTGTGTCCAGGACAAGCTGATTACCCTGCTTCTTGTCTAATATTAGTGTTTTACTGCTCCCAAGTGAACTGTTTTTAGCTGATTAGCTACTTCAAAGCTGAACTTCTGAGCAGCAAGCAGTGAAACCTGTTGTGAGGACAGTAGTGACACTAGGATTTAATTTTTTTAAAGTGTGTTATTTCATATATCAATCAATCCTATCCTGGTTTACTGTAAATATATACCTCCTACTGAGACTGAAGCATTCTACTGATCAGAAATTTCTAGATCTTTTCTTACTGGAGAATTCACTTTGCCATGTTAGCAACACTCACTGCAGTAGGCAAGTATTTTGGTAGCTTTTCTCAGAATTCATGGGTGCACACACAGCTTGCAAATACCACCAAAGCATGAGTAGCTTGAATTTCAGTTTGGAAGCATCCTCAGAACAATGCAGAGACTGGTCTTAACTCTTCAAAGCTTGGTGTTTTTATTGTATTTTTTCTAAAACTGTCTTCTTTGGGTCCTGAAGCAAACTGGAACAAATTCTGGGATAATTTTTCTGATGTTAGCAGTTTGATTCTCTGATCATTGCCAATAACTTGCCAGTTTTACCCACACCCAAAATTAATGAGCTGCAGGAAACCATTTTGAAGTAACTCATATGAGATATGATTGTCCTGTATTGCTGAAAGATTAAACAGGGCACTTCATGATTATAAACATGAGTGAATTTCTCTATAGTTCAGCAATGGCATAGTGGACCTTCTTTGAGGCAATTTAAAAAACAAAATCTAAACTAACAAAAAGTGATTATTTGAATATTGCTGATGATTTTTTTTTTTGCACTTGGAGAGAAACCAGCAAGTCCGAGGAACATTTGCATACTGGATAATTTTAGGATAACGTACAGCAATTTTAAATTTTTTTGCTTTTGAAATTAAGTCTCCAAGAAATTAAAAAATCTTACCTGGCTAGCTAATACTTGAAGATCTAAGTTTGAAATTCAGTTTTGTATTTACTGCTATCAAAGTTTGCTTGTGGCAAGCTTGCTTTAATGATCTGTTCAGGCAATTTTTTTTTTTTGCCTTCTCTACAGTGAAAGCATATGCAAGGATGTCTTTGTTTCAGGAGCATTTTGCTTAGATTTCATTCTTATTTCATGTGAATCACACAAAACTCTTTTAGAGACAGCCTTTTGTACTTTAAAAAATGGAATGAGTCTGAAATAATTTTCAAATAGTAGAATATGTTATGTATAGTTGTAATTAAAAGGAGAAGAGTGTTTATGTATCTTTAAAGACATTTTCTTTCCCATATTTACTAATTAATTTATTTGAGGAGTTTTTTGTTAGGTTTAAAAAAAAAAATAGGTGAGAATGTTTCTTTGGAGTTTTGTGTTTTGAATATAGTAGAAGGTGTAGTTGGAGTAAAAATACTCCCAAGTAACTGAAAGTACCACTTGCCAATAGCAACCAGTTTGCTGCTGAAAACCTGGTGTTTCAGTGTCACTGTATGGCTTCAGTGTGGCACTTCAGAAATGTGGTGGTTTTCACATCATGGCTTTTATCATTAGGGTGTTTGGTATTGATTTTCATTTACCAGAATGATTTTGGGTGGTTCATAGCATTTGCACCCCTTTTTTTGCCTGGAGGAAATTCATTCTCTTGAGGATTTATTAGTGAGATTTTATCAGGATAGACACCTTGTACTTTGTGAGAACAATTTGTCCTCTTAACATGCAGGGGTATGACACAGAGAAGTATTCATGTTCTGAAGAGACTGCCTTTGAAAGCATGAAAAACACATTGAAAGGAGGTAAAAGGGCAGCCTACCTGACTTGCTGGTGAAATATTGAAGGAAATAATCAGTAATTAAGGGAATCAAAAATGTACTTCCCTGGAAGATAACTGCTGAGGCTGATAGTTTTCCCCTCCAAACACTTCTGCATTTATGAAACATCAGTGTTACAAAGTCCAAATACCCATGAATCTTAAGGTTCTAAATACTCAATTTCCCTTCTTCCTTTGTTTTATTCAGAATATTTTAAAGAGAATGTATATCTATGTGGAGGTGATTTTCCCCCTCTGTACCTGGAGTACTGTATCCAGTTCTGGAGTCTTCAACATAGGAAGGACATAGAGCTCCTGGAACGTGTCCAGAGGAGAGCCACTAAAATGACCAAAGGGCTGGAGCATCCTCCCTATAAGCCAGGCTGAGGAAGTTGGGGTTGTTCAGCCTGGAGAAGAGGAGGTTCTGAGGTGTCTTCAGCAACCTCCCAATATCTAAAGGGGGCCTATAAGAAAGCTGGGGGAGGGCACACAGGTGTGCAGTGAGAGGACAAGGGGAAATGGTTTCAAACTTGCAGAGGGGAGAATTAGTTTAGACATTGGGAAAAAAAATCTTGTTGGATGGGGCCTTGAGCAACTTGATCTAGTGTAAGGTGTCCCTGCCCACGTAGGGGTGTTGGAACTAGATGATCTTTAAGGTTCCTTCCAATGTAAACCATTCCATGATTCTTCATGATGTGCTTCACTCTTTATTTGGTGCTAATGGCATAAAACATTGACCTTTTTAGTCTTTTTTGGGACTCAGCTTCCCTCTGTATAGAATGTGAGAAGAAACTTCCCACCATACCTGGCTAGTAAGAAGACCAATTATGATCTGTAAAATTTGTATGTAAATATAAGGATAAATTAATTTTCTCTCTTAGTATCAGGATATTTGTCAGTAGCTTCTTTTGTCTCAAAGCATGGTCCCACAGTATTTAATATAATGAGAGTGTCCTAATAAGTTGCTGGGGGTTTTTTAAGATAGCTGTATTTTTGGAGTACAATTCTATCTTAGCTGAACTGTATCAATTTCTGCCTTGAGAGATGTTCAAAGCTTCTCACCCAACTAATGCAGTTTTCAATAATACATCAGAGTAAGGACTTAGTTTTATTTTGGGGAGGGAAAGCAAAATCCAGTAAAAAAAAATCAGATTGAGTGGTCACTTCACAGTAAGGCACAGCAAGGAGAGCTGTACCTTCGATCTCTTGTAGCAAATTTTGCATGTGACAATTTGAAATCTTTATCTGTTACCTTGAGGGAACAGTTTTTTACTGTTCTTGCAGAATTTGTCAGGCTGGGTTTGAAAAGCTGTTGGTTAGGATTAGGGATCAGGGTCAAAGAAGGATGAGACATTTCTTATGAAGACATTAAATGCTTCACTGTACCTGTGTTTATTTTTAGAGTGAAATTGCTTTATGACTTCCTAACGAGCTTAAAAGTTGACAAGGATTTAAACTGTTTCTGGAAATACCCTGAACACTGGGAGGTGTCATATTAGCTGTTCTGAAATAAACCAGACCAAAACGATAGCAGACAACTTCAGCTAGTGTGCTATTTACCTGTCTGTTTGGAATTGCTATCCACCTAGTTAATATTTGAAGGAAATAAAATTTCTATGTAAGGATGCATTATGTTTCCTTAATCAAGGCAAGCATAAAAAACCACTGGGAGGTACCCTGCTTTCCTTTTGAATTACCAGGAGGAAGGGGAGACAGTACTGTGTAATGATTGTCAGTGCTGCTTTCACATTCAGTTCACTGATGAACTAAACTAACAATAAGCTCAAGTGTCCTGAGCAGTGTGGTTTAGGAGAACCAGAAATTCAAGCCATTTATTAGCAAAGAAGGGTATTGCTGAGTGCAAGTGCTGCTCAAAATGTTGTTAAACAGCAAATTCTCTCTATAGGCCTGCCATGCCTCTTATCTACAATGCAAATAATCCTTTGCTGGGGCTATGATCTTTTCAGGACTCACAGAAAGGTCTGGGATATTTTCCAATGGGACACTTGAGATACTGTCCTTGTCCATTTTCTAGTCTTTTCAGCCATTCTAAAACCAAAAGCAAGTGAAGAATTGCAAGTGGAGCTCCTTCAGCAGCTGAAGATGAATCAGCATGGACAGCCTTCTCCTATCTCCTTTTCTTTCTCAACCTTAAATCTAATAGAAAAAAGTGACATTTGGGGTGCTGATAGCATAATAGCAAGAGTGTGTGTGAACATAACCATTCTGCATTAAAATGGAAAAATGGGAGCTTAAAGAATTGTTAAATCTGAATGAAATCAGTTTAAACAATGTGAACGTCACTCTGTGCTGCTGATTTCTCCACCGTAAGCTTGTTGATGAAATTTTTCATTAATTTTGTGTTCTCTTTGCCTTCTTGGAGCACGAGTGTTAATGTACCTATTCCAATGACATCAGGCTGTTTTCTGCTACTGGATTTTTATCACCATAGGAGAACTTAAAGGCGATACTAAAATAAAACTTAAAGAAAAATAAAGGTTACTTTGAAAAATTACTTGAGATGTTCTGTGATATTAAGGTATATAGGCAGCCTTGACACAATTTGTCATTTATGAACTTCTGTGTATGAAGAAAAGAGGTGGAATGTTTTGGATGTAAATAAATAATGGAAGTTTTTTGAAATCTGGACTATAATTCCTTTGAAAATCAGCAAACCTTAAAAGATCGATTTAGTATTATTATCCCAATTATTAAGTGGTCCCAACTGTCTATTTGGACCACTCAACAAACTGAATATTCATTTAACAGATAATGAAAAGAGGAGGGTGATTTGATAGGCTTTTTTAACACAGGTCATAGATGAGATGGTCATTAAAGGTCTAAGAATTCTTGTTTATTCATAGTACAAAGTGTTACTTTACTGAATACTGTTGCTGATCATTAATTCTTCTTTATGATGCTGAAGGTGGGCTTGGTTCCATGCTTGCATAAGTCCCTGAAGGCTTCCACTAATTTCAGCAGCCTTCACTTGCTCTTTGTATCACCAAAGTGTCTCTCTGGGACTCGAGGTACCTCTCAAGATAAATAGAGGAAACCCAGTATTTACAAGATACTAATATACCTTGCAGGATTTGCCAGATGATTTCCTCACATACATGCTTGAATCACTTTCTCAAAATCCATTTGTTGCCTTTTTTTTTTTTTTTTTTCTTCCCCTCTGTCATGTTCCTCTCAGGGCTCTATGAAGTGGCTTCCCAAGTCTCCTAAACTGTACAGTGGCCATAACTGGAGCTCCCAGGGCTCTCGCTGGGCCTCGTTGAAAGGAAAGGAAAGTTTGCATGGTGGTAACCTGTATAAATTCAGTTCTGCTAATGGAAAATGGAAGGAAGGAAGGATCAGTCCTGAACAAGAAGCAGAAGAACTGGAGGATCCTGATGATGTAGGTAGTTTTCTTGAAGTCAGGAAGGACTTGTATGTCCCTCAAGAAACTGCAATCTGCTCATAGTGCTATGCTCTTGAGGAGTTTGTGTTGGTGGGAAGCTGCTCTGCCTGTACTTTCACATCCTTGCTTGTGCAGAGGGTACAGAATCTTGCTCAAGGCTTCACTCCTTTTGCAATTAAAAGGTCCAATCCAAAGCCCAGGAGTACAGTTCAATTTGCAGGTTAAGATGAATAACCTGAGCAATGATAAGATATGTATGCTTTAGTATTTTACTCCCATTTATATCCCCAGTTACCAACATCCCTCCATCTCTTTCAGGTAAGCAGGTTGTTAGCAAGCTCAGGGTGTCCCAAGGACTAGTGAGGCTGCAGTGCTACCCCACTGCACATTTAACTTTGGTCAGTGCTCCTTCAGGATGCTGATGTAAGGAAGCCCTGGATGCTGTGTTTTCTCTAGCCTGTGTCCACCAGGTGTCTGTCACCTGAGCATCAGTTTTTCTTCTTTCTGCATGGAAGCCCTTTCCTTTGTCTCATACATATGGCTCCTTCCCCTGGGACAGTGGATTCAGTGCTACTGAGCTGTCAGAAGCTGCCTAAAGTATTCTCATGCCCCTTTTCCTAGGACATTGCAGAACTTAGTTGGGTATATGGGTTTTTTGAGCTTGTGTGTGCCAGGGGATCTAGAGAAAAGCTGTATGAATCCCAGTCCTCCTCCTGCTCCCACAATTTCTACTCCCACGTTGAGGGAAAACTATGCTCAGGGTAAAAGAAAGGTACTTGTACACTTGCTTTAAAGTTGTAGTTCTGTCTTTACTGAAACATACTAATGTAGACAAATGTGACAGAGAGAAACAAATCCAATCTATGATGGGTAGGTTCTGGGTATCAGGTATTTTTCTTGTTATTGCAGTGTTTACTTTTTTATCTTTAACACCCAGGAACCCATTTCCAAGTTTTCTGGCAGCCTTTTTGATACCAACGATAGCATGAGAAATCAAAGAAATATCAGAACATCTCTTCAAGAAAAACACAAGTTGGCAACGAAAGGGAAGATTCTTCCAGGGACTAACACTAAGGTGCAGCCACCCACCTCAGCAGTGGGCAGCTTCCCCAGTGAGAGCGGCTGGATCCCAGAGGATTTGAGGGTGGTGGATGCTCCACAGCCTCCACTGAAGGTATTAAACTACTGCATGGGCTGAGCTGACTGATGGGTGGGCTCCACATGTCCGTGGGGAAGTCTGCATGTCTGTGGGGGAGGTTCACTTCTTGTGCAAGGCAGTTTATAAAAGATGTAAAGGAGATGTTGCATGGTAGATGTCATGGGACTTACCTTTCACAGAGTGTAAGCTGAGGTTTGTGGAGCTGAGTCTCCCACTGGCTTATGTGGAAAAAGATTTCTCATTAAAAAAATTTAAATACTTCGTAGCTGTTCAACACTGTCTCATTTTGTATGTCCAGCTTTGGCATTGTAAGGTCAAGCCAAGGATGTGTGCAGGTGGGCACTCAGCTAAATCCGTGGTTTAGGAGCAATGACATGGCCTTACCCTAATAGCTTGAGAAAGCCTTTGTCCTATGGAAAGGGATGAAAACATCCAACTGAAAATTTATCAGTGAGAACAGCAGGATTTGGGCTGAAGTTTATGGAGAAAGCTATAGTCTGAATTTAATAGATAGATTCCATCTTGGCATGCTTTGGAGCACATGAGCTGGAACCATGCTTTATGCGTTGTCTCCCAGGGTGTCCCAGTACAGATGGGATGAGATGTGTATGTGTTGAAATAGCCTTAATTGTAAACCAAAACTAGTTATTCAAAGCCTGAATTTTCTCAGAGATATAAAGCAAATAAATGAAAATAATAACATTTTACTTGTGTGATGAAGTTAAATGCAATTTGCATTCAGATTCCCCTGTACTATGGCAAAGTGTACTTTAAATTTAATGTAATTGTTGTTGCTACTAATATAAAAAAACAACCAGCAATTGGAAGGAATAATTCTTAAACGTAAGCTGTCATTGGAACTTGAAACAAATTTTATTTAGACTTTGTTGTGAATTCTGTGAATTGAGAAAATTATCAAAGATTTTGAACTAAATTTTTTCTGATACCAGCAGCAGGAGAATGGACTAGGTAGACTACAACTTGCTCTGATTTTTAAAGCAAGTTAAAATATTCCTGATATTTTTAATTTTAATGGTTGTAGTACTGTCAAATCATTTGATGGAGTTAACATATACATACACATATCTCATTTAAAAAAAGAATATTACTCCTACAGTGCTCAGATACATGTGTCTGTTCTCAGAAGAATTAGAGAATAAGCAAATCAGATTGTAGATGAGGTTGCAAAGCAAATGTTTTTCATAAACTTCTGAAAAAGCTGCTACTTCCTGCTCCTTCTGTGTACTGGTGTTGTTGCCATTGTGAATGCTCAGTAAAGTGTTGGGTTTTATGAAACAACAAGTTTGGTCAGTAGCATGGTAAACAACCTTATGTGGTCTTGGCATGTCTAAAACCTGGAGAAATAATGCATCCTTGGTGTTATTGAAGAGTGAAGTCTAGTCTTGCATGGGCTGGTGTTGAAGTGTAGCACCATTCTTCTCTGGGCTGAGCTCCAGGGGGGAAAATCTGCTGGAGTTCAGAGCGGGAGGTAGATTTTCATTGCTCATGTAATTAATAGGCAATGTTTTTGAATAATCAGGCCACTTATCCATTATAATTCTTTTCCAGATAACCATTACTGTGTGCAGTCAAATGGGGAGTCTTGGTATTAGCATTGCTGGTGGAAAGGGCTCATCTCCATGTAAAGACAATGATGAGGTGCATTTCATTACTCAAAATTTATCTAGTAATCATTAGAAAGAAACTGATGAGCAGTTCTTTAAACTATTGTGTTTCTTTGTTTTCTTTCTGAGGTTGTCCTTGATAGGACATAGTAAGTGTCTTCATAATAAATCTAACAAGGGTAAAACATGGTTAACTTTTCACCCAAAGTGGAAGCTGGAAGTAGATTCTGATGGAGAAGCTCCTGAAGGGATGATTTTGGAGAGAAAACCTTATGTAAACCAATGGTTTTCCAAAGACACCCTGATGGGTGAAATGTTGCTGTCTAGTTTCCAATTTCTGCTTCAATTTGGGGTCACTCCTTGGCCATCCACATGCCTCTCCCATCCCATTTGCTCGTTTCCAGGAGCTAACTTGATTTGAGAGACGTATTTCTCACATCTCAATTATCTTTTAAATAAATCTTTGTTTCCCAGTCTGTCCTTCAAGCCACAATGTAAATAATTAGTGACTTTTGTTCATTGGGTGTATCAGCCATGAAAGCTATTTTTTTCTTGCTAATGTACTAAGACGTTTATTGTTTATTTTAATAGAGGCAGCAAAACAGAAATTCTTGAAAATTAATTATTTCCTTTTTTTTTTTTTTTTTTTTTTTACAACTAAGAACAATGGAAGAAATCATATCTGAAACATTTCTTTTGTGTTACCAGGGGATTGTGTTTGCACGGCTGCCAAAAGATGGTCCAGCAGACATGGCTGGGGTGCAAGCAGGAGACAGAGTGGCAGAGGTAGGCGGGTTGTTTGTCACTGTGGAGTGTGTTCTTTTGATGCTATTTTTTAAGCAAATCACTCAGAGTTGTGGAATTTGAGATCTAGATGTAGGCTTGCCATAGCTTTTTAGACACTTCCCAAACTGCATTATAAAGGAATTATAATTACATTAAATTGATGTATTCCTTCTTATTATATTCTGACGCTCAGAACTTTATGTTCAAAGTACTTAACAAAACATTATTCACTTAAATGGCTGATTTGTAAAGGAAAATAATGGTCTTAGTAAGCAGTTAGGGTAAATGGTCTTAGTAAGCAGTCATGTAAGTACAAATGTAGTTGTATTTCCTCCAAGAAGTTTTCTTGTGACATTGTGTTAGATTTACTAGATGAGCTCATTGCAGTTTTTACAAAGAAATATGAACTAGAGAGCTTGTTTCTCCCAGGTAATTTTCATCTGGAGAGGACAGCTCAAAGTGACTTCCCTGATGGAGGCTTACAGTGCCAAGTGGTAAATGTATCTCTGAGGCTGCTCCACCTGAAGTCTCATCTTTTCTATCATCAGAATTCACTCTCTTGAGCTTCTGACGTTCCCAAGAGCAATGGTGATCATGCACAGTTCTGTGATATGTATATTTAACACACTGTTCAGTTTCCACTTGCTGAAAAAAGTGGGATGAGCCTCCACAAAATCACTTTGAGGTGAAACTGGTCCATATTTTTTCAGCTCTTGTTCTTTTAAATTTTCATTTATACCTGTATAAACTAATAGTTATTACTCCAGCATGCTCCTTGTTCTGCAATCCACATGCAGAAGTTAGTTTAACATTTTTTAAAGGGTTCATTACGGTTAAAATTCTCTATCATTTTACCTTATGAAAGGATTATCCTTTGTTAATGTTTAATTTTTTAATTTTAACCTATGTGAAATAATTTAATTATTTCATTACATATTTCACATTGTTGGATCATCAGGGAAAAAAAAAATCCAGATTTTTAGTGTCTGTACCTTTAACTTCTGAGTAGTGTTTCTGGTATAGTCAGTATCTTTAAAAATCAACTACTTTGCTTAGATTTTTCCATGAGGCTTTAATTAATCCTTATTTTGGGGGCTATTTGAGATACATTTTCTACTAATGCCTGGTTTTTTAAAGAATATTGAAATGTGTAAAAAAGAGATGAAAAATCTGTTCCATGCTGTAGTGTCCTGCTGTTGTTATCCTGCAAATAGTTATGATTTCTCTTTCTCCCACAAGATGGCAGAATCATTCATCTATTTAAACGATGTAGAAAAAACAAAAATCTCTGCTTTTTGTGTGTGGGTGGGAGATGAGAAGCAATTCTTGCATTCGGTGGGAGATGAGAAGCAATTCATGCATTCAGGTGTGCTATTGGAGTTCTAATATTTAGACCACAAGACTAGACTCTGCAAATAACAAATATTTTTCTCTTGATACTAACAACTTCTGTTACAGCTTCTTATTCCTGAATGGACCATTTCAGCAGCTAAAAGATACCATGTGTTTGTAAAAAATGGGGAACAGCAAGAATTGCAATTTCATTTGCTTTCATTGTACAACCATATATAACAGTAGGCCCAGACATTTGCACACTATCCTGAGGGGGAGGGAATTGTTCTCCTTAATCAATGTTCAGAATAAAAGTATGCATTTCTGCTGCTTTGTTTTTAAAGGCATCCCTTGTTTCAGAAGTCGATGCCCTTGATGCTGGTCCTACTGAACCTTCATCCAAGGGCAGCTCCTTCCCGAAAGTAAACCATGTCATAACAGTAAGTAAGATGACCTCCATGAGTAACATATCATTCTTAGCTAGGTACTTACTGTTGACTGTCATTAATGCAAGTAAAGACTGGCATCAAACTTGTGAGTGGCTGCATAAGAGGAGAACACCTACCAAAGATCAGCAACCCTGCCAATTTTACTTACTTGGCTGTCCCTGTATCTGGGATGTGGCTTCAGGAGTGGTTCAGCTCTTGGATAAGAATTATTTAGCAGATCAGAGCTTCTGAAGCACTCTGGTTTGGAGGGGCTAAAGGGTGGTGTCTGTTCTCTTCAGCTGAAGTGTTTATTTTGTTGTCTGGACTCCCTCTCTAGTAAATGGAAGGAGCAGCATCTCCAGGATGCCTCTTGTAGAAGGGAGGGATTGAGCTGCTACCTCGAGGTGACCCTTTTTTGGTCTTTTGACTTGAGGAGAAACTTGTGTGGCAAATTAAGACTGCATGCCCATATTTCACATTACTGATGGCAGACAAGATTTAAGCCTACCACAAAGGTCACAGAAGGAAATGGTGGAGCCTGGATTGGCTTTTAGAAATCTGATCCACTTTTGTGAGCTTCCCTAAAAATTCAACTCTCTGAAAACCTTCCCAGCCATGGTCATCTGCCTGCACACCTGAAATCATATATATAAATAGCAGGAAGATACAATAACATTAAAGTATCTGAATAATTCAGGTCAAAAAGGATCGTACTTGCATTAAGCTTGAAGTATTAGGAAGCAACAACTGTTTCTTCTACAGCAGATGCCAGAGGAATGCTTTGTTTGTTCTTTATCCTTTTTTTTTCACATTTCTCCAGGAATACCATTCACAACCCAGCTAATGGCAAAAAATGAAAGTTCATTGATTATATAGAAGACTATAATTAAAGACCAAATATGGTTTTTATTATCATTTTAAAAAATAATGGGATTTTGTTAGTTGACTGAAAAATAAGCAAACAGATGATGCAAATCTGGTTTCCTGTGTAGATTACTGTGTAATAGGGATCAAGCTGCAGAGTTTGTCTATGAGATGGATTTTTTAAGGTTTTCTCTTTAGTTGCTTATAGAAACTTATTTGAGGGCTCTGATCTCAAACATCATAGTGTACAGCATTTACACCGGTTTTATTTTTCAGTTGAAAATACATCCATAAGTTGAAAATCCAAAGAACTTCTTCAAGCTAAAAAAGCCAAGTGTCTTGGTTGCTCTGTTAAAAATGAAAAGATCTGAAATATTCCTAAATATGATGAGAAAACACATAACATTGGCATACTAGAATCTGTAATGTGCATCAAACTGCCTTTAGAAAGTGCATAAGCATACATGATGTTCCCACAATACATAGGTTGCTGGTTTTCTGCCTTTCTCACATGTTTTTTAGACACAAGTCATGAGAAATCCTACAGGGGTGAGAATCACAGTAGATCCATCTACTTCACTTCTAGCTGATTTAAACTTCACAGAAAAAGGTCTTGATGCCCTTACACCAGTAGATCAATCTTGAGATATTTAAGTATCAGTTCCTTTCTTTATTCATCTGGTCTAGTCACATCATAAAAAAAAGTTCTAATCATACAACTTTAAACATAATAAAACTTCTTTCTTGTTTCTTTACTCGTACGTTTTTCAATTTTAAAAGCAAAACCAGTAGAATACTCAGATCAGAGAAGCTCTATAAAAGAAGACAACTAAAATGGGATTCAGAAAGTCCTTATCATCATCAAAGATAGTTTTCTTCTGAAACTCATTTCAAACAATCATGACCTTTCTCACAGACAGTGTCTGACTGACCTGTTACTGTAACACCATATGACTCAATATCTCAGTCTTCAAGTTTTTTATGAAGAGCTTCTTTATCTCTTCTCCAAAGCATTTCCACGTCCCTTGATCTTGTCAGGTAAAGGTGTTGGTATTTTTATATTATTATTTTTTATTGTGACAGGATAAGTTTTTAGAAGTCAGGGGTCTGCCTTGCATCTTGTGTAGGTTTGTGAGTCTTGCAAAGAAGCCCATGCACAGCCTTGTTGGCTTAGCTAACCTTGAACTGATTGTGTGAGCTTCAGCAGAATGTAAGAACCCACCTGCTATGTAATCTCCTTCTCCATGCAGTCTGCTGCTTTGGTTCCACTTTTATCTAATTAACTGAGTTAGTTCTGAGTCAGGATGAAAGATGAGAGGTCTGTAATACATGCACTGTGTTTACCTCCATAGTGCAGTGGTTATTTTGTGAATTTGGAATTAGGTTCCTGCTCCAAACGAGTGCTTCTGTTTGCATAGTGTATCTTTTTCCTTCTCTTCCTTTTAAGTAGTTTTCCCACAGGAATCGGTCAGAAGTGACTCGCTTAAAGCTTTAAATTCTTGGATTTTGCAGAGCTTGTCATTAACAATTCTAAATAGGAAAAAAAACCCCAACAACTTTAAAAGAAAAAAGTCGTTAATCGATCTTTTCAAGATTCCATATTCGAATACCTCAAAGAAAAAAAAATCTACACAGTAAACCCATTGTGTGGTTGACAACATAAGCAATGCAGACAGTATGAGCAAAAATACATACAACAGACAAGCAAACTTGAGCAAGGCAGCTGGAACTATGCTGTAGGAGACATCATACTGTTTGAGAATAAAAAAGAATAAGTATTTGAACAACCACACAAATGATCAGCACCCATCTCTACTCGTGAAAGGCATCCTCATGCACTCTGCAGGAATTCAGCCTGGGAGGAGGTGGTGCTGAATTCCTGCAGGTGTTCAGGTGTGACCACTGCTTTTCACAGGGGTTATGAGCTTTCTTCAAAATCAAAAGGATTGGTAACTTGGGCTGTGGGTAGCACTGCTCAGGGAGGCGATAGCTTTTAAGTCTCCCAATGTGATCAATGCAATGGATTTTCTTCAGTGTTTTTGTAGCAGCAGGCTGTAAGTGCCTACACAGAAAGCACTCAAATTAAATCTATGTATCGGGTTCCCCTGTCAGGGAAGTCACTGTCCAGTGGTACATTAGAAGATGAAAGAAATGGAGCAAGGACAATTTTCTTAAGCATTTGGAATCCTACAAAAGCTTTTTGTGTTCAGTGGCATTGCAGATATGACATGACAGACACTGATCTTTCATTTTTACCTCCTGTGAAATGCAATGGTGAGTTTTCATCTTCCTTGCCTTGTGCATTGCCCTTGGCAGGCCCTGAACTGGTGGGTAGGTAAAAGAGAAAGGAGTGTTGCTTTAAATGCATGTCCACATGTTGTATATACTACACACTGGGAGACAGATAAAACATTTAAGGTGTTCTCTTGCTGTGTGCAGTAAGAAGTGGAGAAAATGCTCAGTTTTAAACCTGGCCTCTAAAAGATATCAAACCCTAAAAAATTCCTACAGAGAAAATCTGAGGCCAAAACACCTGGATCAGCACATGTCCAGTGCATTGAACCTCCAGGAAATCATATTGATCTGAATTCAATTTTGGAGCAAGTCACCAGGCAGTGTGGGAAGAGCAACGAGCCTGGGAAAGAGGGTCGGGCTGGTAGGGAAGTAGGGAAATGGATGCAGCCAGGGATTTCTGAGACCAGGAGCATTGAGGGTGCACCATAAAGCACTTGCTAGTTAAAATCTTCGTGATAAGGTGCTTTAAAGGGAAGCTGTGTTCAATGTGTAGACAGAGTTTGCAAATTCATATTGGTTTGTACATGTTTCTGTGCATTAGGTGATTTTTGTCATGATCTCCTCATCCCCTGCCCCAGACACCTTCCTCACCACAGCCTGGTTGCCTTGCCCACCTCTACCTTGCGTGAAGATTAATTGTGGGTAATGAATTAACAAAGTATTCATTAGATCTCTTTCTCTCTCTTTAACTTGTATTTCCTGCACATGTTCTTCTGGGGAGAAGGTTGCTTTTATCTGTTATTTCTGTCTTCAGGAGTGAAGCATCACATTGCTTTCATTACAAAAAGCCAGCAGATGCCAGTTTGGTCTGACGCATGCAGCAGTTGATCAGCTCGTTCTCTGCTGTTCTTGATGGATACATTTTAGCATCTTCTTTTTAAAGCTGTGATTCCAAAATCCACTGTATAATCTTTTTTTTAGGCATGAATAAGGGAGAAAATTTGATTTAGGCAGTTTCTTTTATGAATGCAGTCATTATAGAATAGGACCTCCTTCACCTGGCAAATTCATGTTTTCATTGTTTAGTGAGAAGTCGCAATTTCCTATTGTGGAAATCTATAACAGATATTGCCATTATCCATGATGATAAAAAAAAGTAAACTTAAATATGAAACTGTAACATTATTAATGAGGTTTATGCAAACCCCTGCAAATGCTCTCAGCTGGGTAGATTTCTCCCTGCCACCAGCTTAGCACTGGTGCCAGCACTGACATAACATATCTGTTACGTCAGATATTTCAGAAATATGTGCCATGTAGCTGTATGGAGTTAAAGTAGGCAGGCTTCCCTGTGAGAGGTATTTTTTATCTGGGAAGTATTTGCTTGCGAAATTGGTCTTTTTGAACGAGGCTTAAAAGTATGTCTGGTTTTATTCCATAAGGCCAATCCAAATCCTTTTCCCCTGCCCCTATTCTTTCAAAATTTGGCTTTTCATGTTTCGTATCACCTCCTGATTAACAGCCTTTCTCTTTGGCCACTGGCCTTGTTCCCAGCCATGCTTTGACCTGTCACTGCTGGTTACACCTTTCATGTGACACTCGGCCTTTAGCCGTGACTCTTGCCTTGAGAGCTTTTTTCTTCTGCTAAGATTAGGATATGGACCTGTGAGGGAGAGAGGTCAGGGGGAGGGGAAGGCTAGTAAAGGAGAAAAAAAGATGATGGGGGTTGTTCTATTTAGTTTTGGTTTTGAAATGGTTATAAAAATACACAACGATCTGTCCTTTATGGATAGGAGGAGTTAACTGGAAGATAAAAATTATTGATGGTTAACCTGGTCATCTGACTGAAAATACTTTAAGCAAGTAATTTCAACTGAAGCATCATAGCTAGTTGTGGGTTTGTTCCTATCCTGTTTCAATATGAAAGAATTTTGGCAGCAAACACCATAACAAAATTGCTCTAGGTTATTTAGCTGGGTCAGTTTTACCACTTCTTGCAGTGGACTAGGAGTGCACAGACAGCCCGTGCCTCTGCTTCAGTTCAAGGACTCCAACTCTCAGCAGAGGGTGGTAATTCCATTAAATGAGAGTGTCTGAAATAATTTGATATTTAGCTATGCCTGATTTAACAAAAGTTTTTACTGGATCTTTTTGCTGTCCAAAGTCTTAGTGTTTATGTCAAAAAAGTGTGAGAAAGACATAAACAAGGTAATGAAAGAAATTTGCATGGTTTTGATACAGGGCATGTCCTTTGTGAAGTTTACTTTTTAGGCAGTGAAAATATAATTTCAGGGGGGAAGGAAAATAATAACATGTTTCAAATGATTAATCATGCTTTTTTCTGAAAAAAAAGCAGCATTCTACATATTTTGATGACTTGGAATTGACTGGTACTTATTTTAATAATGAGTGCATGATGATGGAAAGTGAGTAGGAGGACTTTGTGATTTCAACAGAAATATTTTAAACAAGTTCAGACAGTAGTAAAAACTAGGGGAGTAAAACACTGAAACAACACAGGATCCTGGATAATCAGTCCTCCTGTACCAGGATCAACTTCTTCTGAAGAATAACTGATAGAAGAGGGAGATTCCACACGGTTCCACATGCCCTGTGCAAGCAATTAGTTGCCCAAGCAAGGGTGAAATCCCCTGGGTTTTCTAGGAAGAGAAGCAATGGGTTCAGAAGAAGATGGAACAAAAGATAATGCAAATTTAGAGTTGTTTTGTTACCTTGCTTGGTTTGGTGTTGTTTGTTAGGGGTTTTTTGTTTGTATTTTTATTTGTTTGTTTTTTTAAAAAAAACAAATGACAAAACTAGGAGGAAAAAGGAAGCTGCTAAAGCTTATATTGTCATTTTCTGGAGCAATGGTGGAGAGTCCTGAATCACAGAGGATAGTTAGGTGAAGGTGGAATGGTTGCAGTGATTAGAATCGTGATCTGTGCTTCTTACATCCATTTTGTGTTTGCTTTTTTTGGGTTGGTTGTTTTTGGTTTTTTTTGGTTTGGTTGTTTTTGGTTTTTTACCTTTTGATGCTAGAGAAAGTAGAAGTCTGCACCTCTTCTCACTGAATGGGACCTTGTTCAAATGGACACTGCTACTTAATGGGGTTTGCTCTCAATTTGCAGTTGTGTAGGTGGCACAATCTTCAACCAAGAGCTGTTTTGTCATTGGTACCTATGATTCAGCTATGGGGAAACCAGGTATCCTCCACATCCTGTCAGGGAGGCAGGAAGGGAGCAGGAAAATTGCCCACAGAGGAAGTACCAGGGGTGAGTTTGAGGACAGCAGCAGTATGGGCTTGCATGGGGCTTCAGAGGGAGAGTGGGAAGGGAGAAATGCAAAAAGCAGAGAGACAGAGGTTATGGTTGAACTTGGACCAGAGTGTTTGGTTTGTTAGGGAAAGTCTCCAAATGGAGTGGGTGGATGTATGAGCTTTCATCTGCCTGAAGGGGTTACAGTGGGACTGCTGTGGATGGGAGCTGAGCCCTCTTTCCTCTCGGGCAGGCAGGTTTCCAGCCTCTGCAGCGCTTCTGGGTCGACACGTTGCACATTGGAATGGGCTGCCCAGGGAGGTGGTGGATTCTCTGTCCCTGGAGGTTTTTAAGAAGACACTGATGTGGCACTCAGTGCCATGGTCTGGTAACCATGGTGCAGTGGATCAAGAGTGGGACTTGATGGTCTCAGAGGTCCTTTCCAATCCAGATGATTCTGTGGTTCATCCTCTACTGTGGAAAGCTGGTCAGTCATTTGGTGCCGATTCTGTGGCACCAGAAAGATCAGATGAAAGACTTCTCCCAGCACCACTTATTTCATGGAAGCAGCTGATGAAATCACTGTAGACGTTGTACAAGTATGAACTGGTGTGCAGACGGTTGTCTAGCAGGGAGTCTCTCTGGGGACGTCAGCAGGAGAGTTGTGCTACCAGCAGGGCGGGGATGTCCTCTGTCCTCTCAAGGCTCCACCACAGCCCAGGTGCTACAGGCATGCAGGCCTGGGCATAGCTGAGAGTGTGTCATCAAGGAAGTGAAATGAGTTTTCGGGAAAGTTGTGAAAGCCTAATTACAGCTTGCAGTGCATTGAACATAGGGAGAAATGTGAAAGAGTATTTGTGTCAGAACTGAGCACTCTATGGAATTCATTCCTTTAGCAATATTGTCACAATCTCAGATTTGGGGTTTTTTTTCAGATCATTAATATAAAATAAATAAATAAAAAGAGGACAAGTTTGCTTGTGATAATTAAGTTGAATAATGGTCTCTTAAAATAAGGAATATTTCATAAGGTTTAACCCAAAAGAATCTCCAAAGGACCTTTGTGCCAAATCAAAACTCTGAGCGTGCACGTTGGAGGGTGGTGTGGAGTGGAATAATGAAGAGGAACTTCATATTGTTAGTTTAAATTTCTAAGGTTATGCCTCACCAGCAGCTAGATTTATTTTTTCTCTGTTTTCCATTTCATCAATTGAATTCTTTTGTGATTGTCAGGCCTAGTCCCATCATATTTGAAAGATAGTGTGCAAGAACCAGGCTCCAGAAGTCATGAAATGCTCTAAGAAGAACTTTTTCAGAGAACTGGTTTAGAATCCTTGGAAGTGAGATCACTGGGGAGTAGAAACGCAGTGATGGGGATGTCTCTTCTCCCAAGTTACAAGTAATAGAAGAAGAGGAAATCACCTCAAGTTGTGCTAGGGAGTGTTTAGATTGGATGTTAGGAATAATTTCTTCACCAAAAGTTTTGTCAAGCACTGGGAACAGGCTGACAGGTGGTTGAGTCACCATCCCTGGGAGTATTTAAAAGATGTGTAGATGTGCAGCTTAGGGACATGGTTTAGTGGTGGAGTAGGCAGTGCTAGGTTAAGGGTTGGATCTGATGATCTTAAAGGTTTTTTCCAACCCAAATGATTATGTGATTTTACAATAGAGTTCCATAACTGACACTCAACAAGGCTTTCCTTCCAAAGGGAAAAAGAAGTACTGGCAACTCTTCTTTCATACTTACTAATGCAATGCATGCCTGGTCTTGGGGATATGTGCACGTCTCTTGTAGGTGGCACAGCCTGGAAGCAAAAGTCTTCCATGAGCTTTGAACAGACAGCTCAATGAAATGCAAAGTTTCCTGCATGTTTCTGCACTAGTTTCTGAGGTGGAAAAATTTCAATATATGACCCAGTATACTGCCTGTACATACAGGATGTGCATTTGCTGTGGCACAAAGCAGATGGCTGCTGGCTGCCATGAAGAAAAAAACCATATTTTAACAATGAACAGAGCCAAGAGAAACGTTCATTGTGTGGAAAGCTTAGAAATGCTGTCAGATGGGCATGACAGAAGCAAATCTTCCCAGGAGCTGTTAGCTTGGCAAGTCCTTAGGCTCTATATATGTTATTGAAAGCTGCCAGAAATGTATCCTTCTTAGTTTAAGCAAAAGGGAAAGAAACAGAAACAAAACAAGAACAAAAACAAATTGGAGATTGTTTGGGGAATAATTAATATAATTTAGTGCAGCCACTAAACATGTATGTGCTTATGTCATTTCCTAAATCAAATAATGTAGAGCAAGGAAGTAATATATAAATGGTTGAATTTATATATTACTGAATTATATGCTGTCAGTGTTAAAGATTCTTATAAAGCATGACAAAATGCAACCAAGTAACTGGTAAATAAGAAAATCTACCTTTCCTAAAAATTTTCAAGATCATGTTAAGATGAACATTTTATTTATTACACATTATTATTATTATTTTACCTGCTCAAGTTACTGTAATATGTTTTCATTACATGTTGTGTATATATATATTTAATTAGGGAAAATTAGAATTACTTTGTTCATCAGAGTTAAATTTGTAGTAATCTATTCATTGATACAAGCCATAACTGATCCATTACTTGGCTATAAATCAGAAACCTGACATTATTCTCTTTTCTCAGATACAGCATTTAAATTAATAAACGTTGCAATATAGTTCGCAAAGAACACAAAGGTCTTGGCCAAAACTTTATATGCATCTAGTCCATCTATGCATATTTATTAACTAATGAACTTACACATTGATATTTTGTCTTAATGTTTCACTTAAATATATTTTGTAAGTTAAAAAGCCAAAATATGTAATTTTTCACAGATCAAGAATTTATATGCTTTATGGTCTCTAATTAATCCTTTATTTCTTTCAGGTGCATGAGTTTAGTGAATAATTAAGTTAAAAAGTGAATGTACATTTTTCATATTTACTTGTCTTTATTCTTTAAAGATCTTTTAATATTTCTTCTCTTTTTTTTTCCTATAATTTTAATTTTTTTTTTAATTAACTAATGAGAGGTAAAGGCAATTTCTCTCAATTTTGCTTTAATGATCAATGCAAATTTTGGTATGGAACAGCTCACCTGCCAGGAGCTCTGCAGTGTTACGTCTCTCGCTTGTTTCTCTGATCACTTGCTTCCCCTGTACCTGTACAATACCCCCTTTAAATGCTTCTCTTCTTTTGACCTGACACTCTTCTCTGCAATCTTTTGCATCTTGCTGAAGATACCCAGGATAATCCTCACGCGCCCTTCCACTTCTGATGAAGATACCGACCAGTTGCCCCCAGACCCGGATGACTTTGAGCCCGAGGAGCCTGACAGTGCAGAAGGCCATGTCTATTCGGACTGTCTGAACAGTGCTTTTTATCCTCCCTAATAAAGTACTTTTCTGGAAAGAGTTCACTGGTGGTTTTCTTTCCCCTTGTTCAATGAAGTTTAATGCAGTACTTGAACCGCCATGCCTTATTTGTAGGGAAGAGCCTTACAGGAAGGATGGATTTGAGCTGAGGGAGCAGAAGCTGTGTTATTATTTCTTTGCCTTGAACTTTCCTTCAGCCAGAACTTGTGCACTTGAAAGAAAATGTGCTGGGTAAGGTTATGGGGATGTCAGCACATGTTTAATAGCCACTTGTAAGGGTGTCCTACAGCACTAAAATGCAGTGGTGAAAAGAGTGGGTGATTTTTATTCAAAAGGTACTTTACCCATTTGGAAACACACTGAAAAAAATTGCTGTGGTTGTTTTTAGGATCTTGTGTCTATGTTTTCAACATATAGCTCACCCTTTTGTCTACACCCAGGTTCCTTTGAATTGTCCCTTAATGTCCTTTTCTATGAGAATAAAAAAACCTGTTTTGTCTTTTAAATAGTGCTGATTTTTTCCCCCACAGATTAATATTATTTCCTTTGGAATTCTGTATCTCATTCTAGCATAATAAAGAATAATTTCCTCAGATAGATTGGGAATACAAATGTATATCAAGGTTGAATGGGACCTGTAAGTTACATTTTATTAGATCTAAGTGCAGGAAGTCTCATATACAACTGTGCACCAGCAAGTGAAATGGGAAGTTATTTTTTACTCTTGAGGAGCTGCCTGAGACTTTTTTATTTCTTATCCTGCGTTGCATATAAGCAGAAAACCTTAAATTTTTCTTATTGTGATATGCTAGTATTTCATGTGTGTGTGTATGAGGTATTTAAGAGCAAGTGTTCTTGTACAACAGTGTTCACTCCTTCAATTCTCCTCACTGCTATTCAGGTTTCTAATGCATTTTTAAGTGCTTGAGAACCACCTTCTGTTCTTAGTCTTTATTTGAGGTTCCAACAGTGCTGCCTTAACTCACAGGTGGGGTTTTAACTCTGCTAGACTGGGATGCCAGAACTTCTTTTTCATGTGCATAAAGTGTGCCTTGATGGGTTTTGTGATGTGTATATAGTTAATTTTTCTGTAAATACAATATAACATAACTCAGTGAGGTGGTAAATTCTCATGTTTTATTCACATTCTGAAGGATTTCTCATATGAGCATCAGGCTTGAATGAATGCTGGTAGCTAGCTTTTCAGGAATTAAGAAGCTCCCAGGGGAGTGTGGTTGCCACAGAGTTAGAACAGCATCTCCTACCAATAAAAGGGGTATTTTATTTTGAAAAAATAGATTGGCAGTAACACTATGATATCAAGATTTCTCTTGGCTCTCAAATGCATCCACTGTGGCTTTTTCATTATCTTGTACATCAACATTTTAATTGAATATAATTTATCAGCCATAGGAATATTAAACTAATTTTCATGCATTTGCAAAATGAATACTACTTTAGAATCTCTTATGGTTTTAGTAGTAAAGACCATATTGTGTGCATAAGCATTCCAATTTGGATTAGCTGAAGTGATGTTGATAAATGAAATTATATTTTAAAATATTAGCTTCCCATCCCTCTTCTTGCCTCAAAATAAACAAGGTTCCTCCACCACAAATGAATGTTTGATCAATGTATATTGCAAAAATATAATCAAGCTTAGAATCCATAAACACTTTAGCAATCCAGCTAGAAAGATGGTTTATTATTGCTTTATCATGTCTTAATAGACTGCAGAAAAAGCAAACTCATTCTGCTCCTATAAACTAGCCCTGGGCTGCAGAATAAATTTTAGTTGAGAGTTAGTGAAATAAAGTAGTTCTGTTGAGAATTCTCTATTTCCATTCTTTTTCCTCCTCATGAACAGGTATGGTTCAGATTCTTCATTAGGGCTTGGAAGCCAAAAGGTTTGCTATCAAAATTATATGCTCTTAACCCAATGCTGTCAGCAGTCAGATAACTTTTAGACACTTGGATCTTTATCTGTCCTTTTCAACTTCTCAATTTACCTTCAAAGGTAAATTTTATACTGCAGGGAAGAGATTTTTCTCTGGGGAGAAAAACTGAACAAAGGTTGACAAACGAGCCCAAATAATTTTTTAAAGGGATATGCAACCAAAATACATCAGTCAAAGCCTCTGTTACACATTTCTTTAGTCTATGCTTAAGGAAATAAATACTGGGGCAAGTGACTTATGTTTTGCTTTTGTCCTGCAAAAAAGGGGCAGAGCTGGAGGTCAGCTGCTGGTGTCTTTATCAGCACTGAGTAATGTCTTTTTTTGAGGTTTGGTGTCTGATAAGAGTGGGCAGAGACAGAATGTGGAAGAAGTGTGATGGGAGTTGGTCTGTTAGTGACTGTTCATATCCTGCACTCTTGCTTCCTGCTCGCCTGGGAGGTGCCCTGAAAAATGGGTGCCTGGCTGGGGACCCAGTTGCTTGTTTTCTCTGGGGCACTATCTTCTCCTTGTTCTCAGCTGTCAAAACAGTCAAAAGATACTTAAGAAACTATTTAATGCTTTCCTAATGTTTTTTGTTAGCCATGTCTCATCATTGCCATGTCTACCATTGTGGAGGAAGGCAAGGCAAACAGCACCACAGAATGTGGGAAGAAAGATTTTTTTTTTTTTGGTGATGCATTTTAATGGGGTTTTTTGTAATGTTTTAAATATATTTTAAAGCCTGGAATAATTTCATTTACTGTGATATAGCAGTAATATTCAAGGACGTCAAGTATGTATAGCTGGAACATTGGATATCCAACAAAAAAGAGCTCAGGTGTTCTACTGCTGTCTGTACCTGTGAAGGACAACAGATGCAGGACCTTGCCAACACAAGGATAGTCCACTTCAACACAGCTGACTTAAGAGAGCCATGAAGAGAAGAAAGCACTTACAGCTTCCAGGGACTGCCCTGTCAGAGGAGGCTCAGAGTTCTCAGAGTCAGTTCACCTTACTGTTGAAACAGCCTGCCTTGGTTTTATCCTCAAACATATTCAAACTTGCCCTTCCCAAGAAGATTTGTCAAGGAGTCTCCTGCTCCCCATACTTGACATGTAGGGCTCTGCTTCCTCACATGCAAAGCAGAGAGCTGCCGTGCCTGTGGTGTTTCCCTTTTTCCACGCCTGCTCCCTTCTGCTCCCTGCGTGTTTGCAGAGCCAGCGGGGTGGATCGGGGAGCGACAGCAGCAGCTGCCGGGCGCCGCAGCAGGAATGTGGTCCCACCTCTCCTAAGGATCATCTTCCCACCCTCGGCTCCCTCAGCTTGGAAGGTAAGCCTGCTCCCCTACACAGCCCTCGTGGATCTGGTGTGCTTTTTGTTTCTGCAAGGAACATGCCATGAAATACCAGCCAGAAACTCCGCTGAGGTCCTGACGTTTCCAGGCATGTGCATGTGACCTTGGGTGGGCATGCTGGAGTAACATAGGGCTGGTTTGGCATGCTGGGGCTGAGGGAAGGATGGGCACCAGAAATAACCTGGAAAGCTTAACTTGTGGCTGCAAGTAGTGAGGGAACCTACTGAGTTTTGTGTTTGCCTTTTTTTTCCCTTTTAACTTTTTGGCTTCTTGCTTATAGTCCTATATAGACTATGAGTCAATATAGGAACATGCTGTAGTTCCTACAGTACAGGAACAGGCTCCCCAGAGAGATTGTGGAGTCTCCTTCTCTGGAGACATTCAAAACCCACCTGGATGCAATGTGTAATGTTCTCTAGGCAATCCTACTCTAGCAGGGGGGTTGGACTAGATGATCTCTAGTGGTCCCTTCCAAATGCAATGGTTACAGAATCATCTCCAAATCAAACCTCTCAAAATCATTGCAAATGTGAAGTCTGAGTTTTCTTAACTGATATATGAGGTGGCTTTCAGCTGTGTATAATATGATAGAGCACATCAGGCTCTGAAGTTATACTTCTGACTGTTGAACACTTATGGTGTGTTTGATACTGAGCAAATAAAAGCCACTGGCTTAGGAAAGAAGTGGTACAGGTCTATTGTGTGTCATACAGCCAGTGACTGGCAGCCCTGGGCTACTGCCTTGTCAGGCTGAAAATGAAAATTTGCCAGGAATTGCAGTGGCCACGAGTGAAAACACAGCTGAGATGCCACACAAATTTTAGGATGGTTGCTTGCTTCCTTTTCCAGGAACAGGAGATCAAGTGAGCAGAGAAAATACATCTGCTTAAGTGGTTTATTTACACGGTACTGCTATTTTGGATATTCAGTGCTTGCTTCTTATTAAATAAATAAATACATAAATACAGACCTCCCCCTCATCAGCTTCATCTCTTGACCTCTTTTTAGGTTCTGCTCTGAGAAGAAAACCAGGTGTTAGGAAATGGTAATAGAAAGAAGTAATTGAAAATAGCAGGGTAATTTAGGCAACGTCTGTAACATTCTTTTTACTCAACACCTGTTTGCAGTTTTCCTTTGCAAAGTAAAGCAGGAAATATAGAGTTTTCTAACTGTGTTGCAGAAAGTTCTTAGAGTAAAATAACCATTATATCTATGTAGAAGTAAGAAATATACTTGCATAATTCTGTACACCCAAATTCTTGTATATCATGGTTTTTTAGGTTTAGCACTGAAATGTCATTCTGAGCAAGGCATGGAAGATAACAAGATCATGTCAGCCTTTCTACACGACCTCTGGGGTCCTTACACATACACATCCAGGCTATGGAAGAGGACTGCAGCCAGCAGTGTTTCTTGTGCTGCCCAAGTTGAATGCAACAGTGTGAAGTTTGGCATCATGTTCTGTTGCATTCATAGCTTTTTGCTCCTGTTCCCATCACCAGTGCCATGTCCTCCAGTTCCCTAACACTTGGACAGCCAGCAGCGTGATGCATCCAGAATATGAATTTCCATTTACAAGAAACAGAGCAATTAGGTTTTCCCCTATCCTAGTAGTTTAATTTTAACTTTGTGTGTGTGTGTGTGGGTGTGTGTGTGTGCTTTTATGCAATCCAGTGTTCAGGCTGTAGCAGCCACAAAGTGAAAGGGGAAGATGTTATTTTTTTTAGTGTGAGTGCTACAAGAAACCTTTACAAGAATGTTAGTAGAAAACACTTGTAAAACTTCATAGTCTTATCAGCATCTTATGTTGGAATTATTACTATGAGTAAAGTCACTTGTCATGGTGTAGCCATAGCCAGTAACTAGGCACCACACAGCCACTCACTCACTCCCCTTCTTGCTAGTGGAACAAGACAGTTTAAAAGGACAGAAAATGAAGAGAAACTACTAGTACTAAATTATACAAAACAAGTGATGAACAATGCAACTGCTCACCACCTGCTGACCAATGCTCAGCCCTTCCCCAAGCAGCAATCTCTGCCCCCCAACCAATCTCCCCAATTTATATGCTGAATATGACATTATATGTTATGGAATATCCCTTTGGCCATTTGGAGTCAGCTGTTCTGGCTCTGTCTGCTCCTGGCTTCTTGTACATCTCCAACCTTCTCACAGGTAAGGCATGAGAAGCTGAAAAGTCCTTGACTTGGTGCTTAGCAACCACTAAAACATCACCGTGTTACCAACATTATTCTCATACTAAATCCCAAACACAATGCTGTATCAGCTACTGGGAGGAAAATTAACTCTACCCCAGCCAAAACTGGGATATCAATTCCTAATTGCTTCCTTAGGTCTTTCTGTAGCAATCACCTTTGATATTCACATGGGCAAGCTGACAAAAGGTAACAGTTCAAGGCTGTGTAAGTAGAAAGTATGAAAAGAATTGAAGATTAATTTTTACAGTACTTAGTATGAGTGCTAAGTAACACACAGCATGAACTCCAGATGAAAATCCACTGATGCTCATGTAAATCCTTATGGGCTTATATATGCCTTGATCCCTACTTTGCTGGTTTGCTGCAGCACTGACCTCCTGCTCTTTCCCCAGCACGGGTCTCCATTCCCCAGCATGAGGAAGGAGCAGCTCCATTGGGAGCTTCTGTTTGGGAACCTGCCAACAGCCAAGGCATCCCAGCCACTGATGGGCCAGGGCTGGGGGGCACACTCAACACAGGCAGCTGGAGGTGCCCACCTGAGATGCTCCAGTCCTTGTCTGTGATTTTAAACCATTGCAAATGGTCAGGTTAACGGGAGCTGAGGTGGTTTTGCACCTGTGCCATAGGAATGGTTGCTAATGTAAGCAGCAGTGTAATGTAAGCTGCAGTTGGAACCACACTGAAGACCTCTGAATGTCCTGCTATGTGGTACAAAGGTATTATGCAAGTCCCTGGACATAGGGGTAAGTTTCGGCCTCAGAAAAGATTTATAAGATACAGACATCTTGATACTGTTTTACTTCCTGCTGAAGAGTACAGAAGAGCTAGAGCTTTCCTCTGGTATTATGTTGCTTACTCGTTCTTCTTATTCCAGCATTTCCAGGAAATGCAGTGAGGTGTATTTTTACTCTTATGACATCAAGCTCATATTTATTCTCTCTACTGTGGCAGCCCTTGTAGATTTGACTGGTTCTTTGTGTTTACTGTGCCATACTCACTGCTGCCTTACACTTCTGAAAACATAGGTAAAACAGAGACTAAAGAAATATAATTGTCACCAGAGTAACTTTTTCTTTATTCTGAAAAATATTTCTAAACGGGAACACTCTAAGGACTTTTTTTTTGTTGTAAACTTTTCATATTCAAACTGTATAGACTGTTGCATGTCAACTTCTTTGACCACTTTTCTTCATATCTGGTCCTCTAAGATTACATTAGCATAGCACCTATCAAGAAACAAGCAGAGTAGAAAAGTGTGCCTAGTTATATCTGTCATTTCCACAAAGACAACTGAAAAACGCTAAACGGAAAAAAGTTTTCACATTTATCTAGATAGCTACTAATTTATTTCTTTTAGAGAAGTCATCTTCTACCAGTGGGTTGAGAGGAGAGGAAGAGGCTATGGGTTTTAGTGGGTTTTTTAGTAGGCTTTTAAGTGGGTTTTTAGTGGTTATGGGTTTTTTACTAGGGATTTAGTGAGGTTCTTAAACTGCAAGCTTTACAAAGAGCTATGCTTTTCTAAGTGAACAACATACTGACTATTCTCATAGCAACCATTTTCTGTGTGACTCTTTGTTGTTGCACTTCCTCTTCCCTTGCTGGTACATGCAAAACCAGCCTTGTGTGTGGATCATCCCCGAGATAACATGAGCCCAGTTGATGTGGCAACTGGAGGGTGTGATTATAAACCTTGGCATCCACAGCAGAGCAACCAAGAGGTTCCCTCCATCCTGCAGTTTCTAATATTGGTCCTTCTGACTTTATTGTTGTGAACCAGAGCCAGGTTACTCTTCTACGACCAACCAGCAGACTCCACAGCCACCATCTGTGTGGGTATTAGCTCTGTTTTAGAGGTTTATTGATCATTTGTTTTATTCAGGGGTGCTCACAGTGCCAGCAGAAAGTTTTGCAATTCTTTCTGCATTTTGAAGTTGTTGTGTTCTGATATTGGAAAAGGAGAAAATGCTCTGTATGAGTGTATATTAGGCTAGCTCAGTCCTGAACACTCAACAGGGAAAGATCAATAGTCATGTTGAAGCAACAATTTAAAATATTGTTCTGCATGCTTCCTGACTCTACGTGACAACATGTGGGGCCAGTTGGTTGTATTTATTATTTTGTTTGCCTAATAATCTCTGTGAACACAAGTTAGTGCTACTGAGACACAGCTATTCATTTTCATGGACTTTTTCAGTAGAAGCTCTTGCTGTAGAGAGGGAAAGGGGGGAGTCCATGGGGCTGGTAACCAAAATCTCTCCTGAACAATTTGCTGTGATGCCAAACCAATGTTTATTGTTATCAGAGGCAGCTGCCTGCCTTCTCTCCACACTTCTATTTGTGGATTTTCGACAGCTATAAATGGAAACATGAGCTGACCAGAAATCACCACAGTGTTGTCTGATACTTCTCTCCCCCAACTCCAGAAGTACAGGGATTTCTAACATGTATTCAGGGTAAATCACTTCTGCGCAGGATATTAGGGTGGTTTTTCTTCCCTTGGGAAATGGAGTTAGGAAAACATGACAGAAAAGGCTCAGGAAATGAAGCTTTAGAAGAAAAGCAAATGGTAAGATATCTTGAGAAATGTAGATATTTTAATTTTTATTTATTTTTCAAAACTCTAATGATAAGAAGGGAACAGAAATAATCTATTATACTGTATAGGAATATTTTTTTTCTTTCTTGAACCACTGACCTTGAAGATTAAAACTTCATTAATGTATATTAGATTAATTTTGGTAGTTCATTACTGTGGAAATTATGAAAAATTGTGAATGCATTTTTTGTGCATATGAAGTGTAAAATCTGGTCTAGTTCAACACTGATTTATTACTGTAACCCAGAGTGATAGCTAATAGTTTGTGGTTTTCTTGGATTTTTCTTGAGGGGCTATTACATATTTTTGCACATTATTTTCCACAACTTTAGATTAGTAGATGGCATATGAAATTGTTTGCCTGTGTCTGGAGCTTACTAAAAGACCTGTGGCCAAAAGAAATTATTAAGAGAAAGTGAAAACAGTCAAGACACAGCTTATTCCTAATTAGCGTAGGCTTGAAATGCGATTTATAATCTGCCTTGCATTAATGAGGTTATTTTCTTGATACCACAAAAAGGGAAGTTTATTCTTGGTTTTGCAAAGCTGTGAAGAAATGTGGCCACCACTTCTGTTAAGAAACAAATTAGCGCTGATTTTTTTAGCACTTATCTGAAATAGCACTCGTGTCATTTATGTGTGGTTTTGTGGTGGGACAGCATTTACTTCTGTTTAATCGTATTTGCCTCAGCTAGCCTCAGTTAAGTGAGACTTGGCAAGCTTGTGTGTTAATAGTTTTAAGTACAACTTCACAGAGGCAACGTGCACTGGGTAGGAAGTATGGATATTAATAACAAGGCCTTATATTGCTTTGTTTATTTTTTTTTTTTAATGAAAAGAAGTATTTGTCTAAAGAGTAATATCTGAAAAAACATTGTTAAAATTTCAGCATGCAGTTGTACCATGAATTTTATCTAATGGTTTACTTGTTCATTTTCTGATGAATGAATTAATACTTAAGACAGTGACATCATTTTGAATTTGTGATTGAAATATAAAATATAAGGAAAACTTCAAAACTAAAACCAATTTTAAAATTCACAAAAGCTTTAGGGAAGCTTGCAGAAGAAATGTTTGAAATGCTTTTCTAGCTCATGTGTGGAGAAAATATATAGCAATGTAATCAGACAGTATGATTATCTAATTGCAGACTGCACCCTGCTGCACAAAGAATTGAGGAGACAGCCTTAAGTGAGGCTTTTCCAAAATGCAGAGTGCTTCATTTGGAACCCCAATGATCTTTTGATAAGGTTCTCTGTGTGCATAATATAATAATTTTAAGAATGGCAAACTGAAGCAAATAGAGAACCCACTGATGAGAACCACATTAACATCCATGCCAGGTCATACAGTTTTCAGTAGTTTCAAAAATGAATCTTACTGACACATCAAGCTAAGAAAGCCTCTGTTAGCAGCAGCAAGTCACATCCCTCTGGGTCTTCAGCAAGGGGGATGGAGGATGCAGGTTGCACATCGCTGTGCTGGCAGCAGAGGAACGTCCTGGCCCCACACCAGTCCTCCTGCACCTTTCTCTACTGACAGGGACCCTTCCATCCCAGGTCCATAATGCCCCTGTTGACCTATTCCTCCAGCCTCCCATGGACCCACTGAATGGAAGCCCTGCCTTCAGGCACAAGTCTTTCACCCCGGGTAGCTCATCACCTCCTCTGAGTTATAGAATTGTAGCGATTTGGGTTGGGAGGTGTAAAGGTCATCTAGACTAACACCCCTGCAGTAAGCAGGGGCATCTTGAGCTAGATCAGGTGGCTCAGAGCCCCGTCAAGCCTGACCTCCAAGGATGGGGCCTCCAGCACCTCTGTGGGCAACCTGTTACAGTGTTTCACCACCCTCATAGTACAGAACCTCTTAAAGAAGTCATTGCCAAAGATGTTTAACAGAAAAGACCCTTGTAGCACTCTACTTGTTGCTGTCCTCCAAGAGTACAAAGCATTAACCATGAATGTCTGAGCCTGTTGGTTCTACCAGCTTTTTGGCTGCCAGCTTTCCACCCACCAAGATGTCATGTTCTAACGTGGTCAGACCTTATTAGTGAAGTGTCAGGCAAGACATCATTGAGTCACTCCAGCCTTATCTGTACCTCTTTCTACCTCCTGTGCTGCCTTTTTGCACTTCAGCTCAGTTACTAATTCACTGTTTAGTCATGTAGGTGTCCTAATAAATCTGTTTGTCCTCCTGAGTCTCAGAATGAAGTCTCGCATGTGGAAGAGGTTATTTTCACAGGCAGCTCCTTTTGTTTCCAAGCTGCCACCCATCAGATACCACTTACCAGCTCCCAGATAAGCTGAAGTCAGTTCTTGTGAAGCCCAGGGTCTTTGCTCTAGTACTTGTCTTCCTCACTCCCCACAGGATCTTCAGCTTCACTATTTCACAGTTGATACAGCCAAGCCTGTCACTGAATATCACATCTCTTACCATTGACACCCCCCAGAATTCCCCTGGCCTGCTTGTGTCCTGTTGTTTTGTTCTCCGCCACATCAGGGAGGCTGAAGTCTCCTGTTAAAAACATTGTGATACACAGGTATTTTCTTGAGTTGTTTAAAGAAGTTGTTGTGAGGAGCATTGCCCACTTTCTCCCCTCAACTGTACTGCCACCCTCCCAGACCTTTCCTCTGATCCTGACCCACAAGCTCTCACCCAACCCTGTTGTCCAGCCAATTGCTCCACACATCTGAGCTGCTCTGTCTGTCCACTGCAGCACTACAGCTATGTGAGATGACCCAAAACATCTTAGTTAATTCTACAATGTCAGAGTTCTATGACCTAAGTATAATTTTATGTTTGCAAGACAAGTCTTGGCTTGTATACTTTGTTACAAATATTTCTACTTATTTTCAAAAGAACAAAGCCTATATCATACTGAAAACATTCTGATTGCAGTGCAACAATCAAAGAGAGACCAATTCATGCTCAAAGTATAACCTCAATAGCGGACATACTCTCAGACAATTTTATTAAGTGGTATTGTACCTTTACCTTCACTGCTTCCTGTGGATGAGATAAAGGATGTAAAATTCTCTATAACTTCAGGCTATTTCATTTAATATTTGTGAAATCTATTGTTAAAGAATTCTTGTCCTTTGCGTCCTGGAGGAAGAGTCCCTGGCAGCCAGAATACTGAAGAGAGTCTTTGTGTGGTGCTGGTTGTGAAAATGGAAGATAATGGAGGCCCCATTTAGAGATGGGAAAATAGGATGACTCACTATAAAATAGATTGGACTATACGGATGGACTCAATTTTCTTTTTTGATTTTAGTGTAGGTCAGAAGGATAGAGTATTTCTGATTTCCCTGCTGAAATGACAGCTCAGCTCCAAACCGTATGTTTACATTCTGAAGTCCCCCATTTATCCATGTTGCCTCTGTTATTTGAAATAATTTTGATAATATTTCACACTTGTCTGTTTCGTATTTGATCTCTTCTTTCCCCATGAAAATACAGCACATGAAATACTGCACTTAAGCTAACATTTGTACTGGTATGTTTCACAGGAAGCATTCAATCTTTGTATTTTAGTTTGCATTATAAGGGGCTTTTTCACTTTTTGTTACATTAGGCAGTGATAAGAGAAGAATAGTCATATAGAGAAAATAAATTAAATCAAACAAATATAGGGATCATAAATAATAACATGCACTGCTTGTAATGTCATCACAGTCAGCTTTGGGATGACAGAATATACTCTGTAAGAAAAGGCTGCAGGACTTTGTTTAGAGAATTAGCATTTGCTGTGGATGCAGCTCATTTGGAATGTGGCAGCTCAGATCAATCCCACCCGAATAAAGCAATGATTAACATTTGTTCACAGGTGGCCACAGCAAAGCCTACCAAAATTAGGTGGGAAGTGCTGTGGGGACGAATATTCAAAAAAGACAGTCCATTTCCTGAAGGTTGCCATCTAAGGAATTGCAAAGAGGATGAAGAATGGTGACTGATATGGTGGTGTCTGCCCATAATTGCACATTTAGTTGTTGATTTAGCTAGGTGTAAATAAGATGAGATGTGAATATGAGATGGGAAGGGTTTTCTGAAGAGCAGAAGAGGAGAGCTGGGTGAAGGCTGGTGGAAATGGGCATGGCAGGAGGTACCAGGTACAATCAGCCCCCACGAGAATCTCTTCTGCTAGGTCACTCTTGCTTTTTACTGACGAGGGCTGGCATCAGAGAGGCAGAGACATCAGCACAGCCTCCAGGCCCAGGCTGTCCCTTCTTTGCCAGGAGCAGGACTTCATGGCCAGTGGCCTGTCACACCACCTCTGGGTGTGTGCTGGGCTCTCATGGCAGGTTCTGCTGGCTGCCCAGTAGCAGCTGTGGCACTTGGAGTGGGCAGCAGAGTGAGCAGTCAGCCATGGTACCTCTGGAAGAGGCATCATAAAAGCTCTTAGTGCAAAGCAACAAGAAAGGAAGAGGAGCTCAGAGAAGAGCAAGTGTGTACTTGTGCAGATATAGGGGGCCAAATGGGATCACCTTTGGCAACAGCAGAAATCTCAGTGGTTGAGTAACACCAGAATAGGCTACAGCACTGGTGAGGAACCATGCTTATACCTGTGTGACACACCAGCCCATGAGCTTTTCCTGGTGTCCACAAGCAAACACTCCTCCAGATTCACTGCAGTAGGTGATAGAAGCAAGCCTGGAAATTTGCAGTTGGGAGGGACTAGGGAAGCTTCATCCAACCTGGCCCTGAACACCTCCACAGGGAGGTTCAACATCCACAGCCTCGATGGACAACCAGTGTCCCTTACAGAAAAGAATTTCTTCCCCATATCCAATCTAAATCTATCCTCTGTCAGTTGAAAGCCATTCCCCCTTGTCCCATCACTGCATGCCCTTGTAAAAAGTTCCTTCCCAGCTTTCCTGTAGTCCATTCAGGTACTGGAAGGCCATTACAAGGTCTCCCTGGAGCCTTCTCCAGGCTGAACAACCTCAACTCTCTCATCCTGTATTCATAGTAAGATCACAGAATGGCATTGCTGAGGTCACTCAGGCATCTTTTTTTCTTTGGAGACAGGAGGTGAAAATTGCTTCTGGCAAAGACAGCAGAGATTCAGAGGAGGTGAAATACAGGGATGCAGCCAGGAAGACAGAACATATAGGTGCTTCAGCAGTGAGAAAGCCAGTGGCAGGTATAGGGAGGACTGTCAGATACAAAGTTCTTGTCTTGTTTGCCTGTTCTCTTTCCTAACAGAGGTGGCTTCTAGGCTTCCAGTTTACATGGCTCAGATGAGAAAGTAAAAAGGGGAGGTAAAATCAGATTTGTTTGTTTGCTTTCATTCTCTTTTTTAAGTGATTTACTTTGGACCTTGATTTTTTTACTTCTGCCTCCTATAAGAACACATCTACCCAGAAAATAAACTTCTAAAAATGGATTGTCTGCCTGAATCCATTGCTCATTTTGCTAATTTACTACTGAAGTATGAGCATCATGCTCATCTCCAATATAGCATATAAAACTAAGTAAGCACACATACATAGTATATAGCCAGAGTAGATTTTATGTGTATATATATATAAATTATTTCTGTTTATATAAGAGGAAAGCTTTATTTCTTCCTCTGGAGGTTGTTTGTGCCTTGCTCTGGGAGCTTCTGGCATGTAGCTGAGTCTGGGTGGGTGAGTTGTCCCATTTAAGACCTTTGTGCTACCCTGTCCCAAATTATAGCAGCCTCAGGTAAGAGTTGGATGTGGGAGACGTTTTCAAATATCCCTGAGCTTTGAAGATCAGGACTGAGGCTTTAGAGTGTCTACAGCAAGAAACTGGTAATATAGTAGCACAGAGGCAATTGCATGTCACTGTGCAGATATACGAAGGTGGCCAAGACAGCACCTGGGTAGAAGATCAGTATTTCCTCTTGCATACTGAGAGATGGGGTATTCCCGCCTAGCAGTGTGTCTGTGAGTCATGGATTACTCCAGCACATGGATTACACCACTGATCACCACGAAGAAAGGAACAAACTTGGAGGCTGCATGTAGCAGCATATTTTTAGCACTGTTGATGTGACATTAAACAGGACCAAGGCAAGTGGGAAGCACTGAATCCTGATCTGCCCTCCTTTCTAATCCTGTCACTTAGCTCTTGCCTTACTGGATCTTATGCTGCCTTTTCTTTAACCTAGTGCCAGTCGTACAGAAGTGCTGCTGAAACACTTGAGGTAGGCTTTGGTTGCATCGCTGGAGAAAGAGCTACCTTGGAGACATGTCATCAGCACATTTTTGGCTAAAGGTTACATGAAATGTTACCATGCAGTCTCATGAAGGGATTCAGAAGGGTAGGGCAGCAGATTCCTGCAGGGACTTGAATGTGTTGGTAAAAGAGGCTCCTTAAGAACAAGTAGCAATTGCATATTTTTACTTTCTGGGGTGATGAAAGCTGAGGCCCTCTAACAGCTGGATCAGCTGCTATAAAAAAGTTATGCAGGACTATTTAAATTATTTCATTTTGTAGTAATCAGCAAAGAAAGGAGTAGTAGTATGAAGAAACAGACACTGGTGATGATTTAACACAGTTCTGGGAAATGTTTCTGGGCACTGGAACTCTCTTGAGTTCAGTTAGATTGAAAAATCTGTCTGTGGTATGGTGTTGGTGTTGGTGCTTGCCTGGATGATACCCACGTGTAGCTTGAGAGTTAGAATGGGCAAGAGACCATTTCCAGAAATAAGTTTGGGTATTGAGACCATTATTGAGAAAAATCATGTATTGTCAAAAGATATTCCCCAGTGAGTCATGGGTGATACTCAGGAAGATGTTCACAATCCATTGCTGCTGCTAACACTGAATTTTGGGACAAATACTTGGAAAAACTCCTTCATTAGAAGTATAAGGCAGCACAGGAACAACCAGGGAATTTGCAGACTATTTGCCCTGGCAGATTTTCAGGGTTCAACTATATGAAGCCATGTCTGACTTGACCTTGCTTTGGCAATAGTCTTACTTTGGAATGGATGCTGAGTGGATGACCTCTGGAGGTCCCTTCCAAACAATATTTCTTTCATTCTTTGATTTTGAATCTTCACTAACGCATTTATCATGAAACATGCTACTAGCTTTTTCCATCTGCAAGACACTTTTCACACATTTAACGTGGACACACCATGAGGCTGTGCGTATTATTAAGACCTCCTCATTCTTGTATTATAAACCTGCTGTTTTCAATTCACTGTCCTTTTTTGAATTATGAAAATGTTCAATAATACAGCAGTGGCATTAAATCTGTTGCTTTGACATGAATTATTGAAAATAAATCTACTTGACAATGAACAGAATAAAAGGAAAGGACTGATTGATGAAAGGGAGAAAGGAGGTGGATGTTAACCAAGCTAGACTTTGAAGGCAACAGGCAGAAAAGCAATATCAAGTTTCTGTGTTTGCTTTGTATCAGCTATGAAATGCATAATATTTCAATATATTTTGCCCATATTGCCCTTCTTTGAGACACCATTAGGTTCTACTTGCATACTGGTAATTAATGATTGCTTCTCAAAATAATTTTCCTAAATACATTTTAGACATTGAATACAAACATTTAAGCACTCCAGAAAAATTAGTGAGATATCAGAACATCTGTTTGTCTGCTTGTCTTTCAAAATAAGCTGGTGTTGTGGCAGCAAGGATGCAGTAACTTCATTGTTATTTCTCAAAAACTTTATCAGGATATTTGATCAAAAAAATCTCTCCCAGGGAAGGCAGTGGTTGCTTTTTCTCTCTCTTTTTATTAAAAAATATGTTCATACCGTGTACTGTTGACTATTAAATGAACTCTAAATAATGTATTAAGTCTCTGTGAAGTGATAGTTGGGTTTTTTTTGTCACTCCTTGAGGAGATTGGATGAAGAGAGTGGAAGTAGGGTAGCTTACATCTCACTTTTTAAATATACAGTCTGCTGCACTGGTGTTAGCCAAGGGAGGGTGAAGAAACTCAGCCTGTGTGTGAAATGAATTTTGATGCAGGTAAATGACAAGGCACTGATGAACACCTACAGCTTCCTAACAGGGTGGAAAATGGTGCAGTGCCTGGTGGTCCTTTGTGTCTAGGACCATCCAAAACCTTTGATTCCTATTGTTTCTTCTTTAGAGGTGAAAGGAGAACTAATGCCTAAGTTCTGTTCTAGAACTACAACTCTGTGTCCTGCCCTGTCAGCCCACCACAGAGCATGCCATGTGCTGGAGTAGGCACCCTGCAGCCTTCCTTGTCTTTCAAAGAGTCAAATTCTGTGCCAGGCTAAGTGCAGAGGGACCAGGGAGCACATTCTGGGGTGCCAAGGCAGGGGAGATGCTGTAATGCAGCCCTGCAAATGTTGTCACAGCATATGCAATACTGCATGGCCAAATCTGCTGGCCAACAGATTTTTTTCACAAGCAGAATGTTTTCCATAAGGGTTCTGCATTTTCACAAGAAACTTTTGTTCACATCTGATTTTTCCATGTTTATCATGAAACAGATAGCTGAACTATCAAATATCTTGTCTGATAACAAAAACTCTAGTGTTTGTGCAGTAGTCCTGTCACCAAATCATTTGATGATGTTCTTTTAAGACAAGATTGATCTTGCTTGAAAGAAATGGTCTTATAGGAAACCTTTCTGCATTAAATGCTGCATTGTTGAGTGTTAATGAGTAGCTTTTTCCAAAGGACTGGTGGTGTTATGTAGTACATACTGCAAAATAGTTTTTGATGTAATTTTTACTATATTCATCACTACTCTGTAAGCTTAAAGGGATTCATTAAATATGGATTGAACTAATGAAGATCTCTTCTTAAAGAAAATGAATGAAAGCAGATTTGCTGAATTTAGATAAATTTTTTTTTCTCAACAGCTTTTAGTTTGTTCAGGATTCTAAAAAGTGGAAACAGAAGGCTGAAGCTTTTAATATGTCGAATTGTATACAGATGAATGCCTTCATACTCCAGAATAGACACACAGAAATCCAAAACGCAGTTTCACACTTGTCCCTGAGACACAATTTGAACCATTACCTTTCTGTCATTGCTGTTTCCTGTTCCTTATCTTGATCTGAAGAAAATTTTTAAATGAATCATGGGAAAATTAGGAATTTTTAAATGCTATGTTCTTAAATAATGTGAAATAAATCACTTGGATTCACCTGAACAACTTGAAATTGAAGACTGTGAAAAGAGTCATTGTTTTTTTTTCTCCTGTTGAACAGCTTCACAATTCTTTTCATAGTGGTTCCATACATTTCACAAAAAGTTATTGACAGCACATTTACCATTACATGAATCTTTTTGCTGCTTTTTAGAAATATTTCTGTTGGTAATAATTTTATATAAGAATCATGCTAGAAATCAGTTTTCAACCTCAAGCAAAAACTAAGTCAGTTAATCAGTGAGCCATGAAATGCATCCAGATAAAAAGCCAGGTATTATCTCAAGTAAGTGATAATCAGAGATTGTAATTTTTAGCAAAGCTCTTGATCTAAAAATGTACTCCGTCTTTCAGTCTCAGACAACAGTAGCAAAATGCAAAGTGTTAGCATTTCAGATCCCAGCAAATAAAGGGACATGATTTGTCTTTGTCTGTTTTTCTTTAGTAGATGTTTTCACTTGGTAATGAAATTAATCTCAGTTGAAAATGCAACAGCCTTCATTATAGTTATTTACAAACCAGTAGGTGAGCTGTCACTGCTATTTGCATTAAGAAAATAAAATAAAAATCCCAAGAAACTGTCAGTGGTTTATTTATGAGGAGAGGTTTAGCTAAGTCTAAAAAAACCTTTTTTTGTTTCTTTGCTTTTAATAGAAATTATCCTAGCTCATAATGGTTTTCTGCAACAGAAAGTTTGTGCTGAAAGATTAAAATTATAAATTATTCCTATAATGAAGTCAAGCTTTAATTCCTCCCCAGTTTCTAAGGTGCAGAAGTCAGGGCTGAGGGGGTCCAAGCTTGCCAAGCTTACCAGTGAGTTGTGCTGATGTAGTGCTCCATCATGGGATGGATTGCCCTGGGTTTTCAATTTAAATTCTGGAAATTAGGATTATCTGAGCAAATTTAATTTTCTCTGTGTTCTATTCATAAGTGTTATGACCTAAATGTCAATAATAGGGTCATGGGCTCTTTCTTCTCAAATGGTGATTGTGTTTAGGAATCACCACTACCAGCCTCAGGATATGCTGTGATCTGAAAAAAAGAGCAATTACCTTCAGTGATCTTGGAAGTAAAATATGGTAAAATAAACCCTAATGTCTCATCTGTCCACTTCCAATTGAATATTTTTGCATTTGTCAGAACATGTGCTTCCTGACATATGCAGAAAATGTAAGTAAAATTGTTGATATTTCCAAAAAAAGAGGAAACTTGGCATTTTCATCCTCCCACACCATGGCAGTCAAAAGGATGAATTCAGAAAACTGTTCTGCACACTGCAAAGTGCTCTCAGAAGTTAACTACTGGCAGGAAGAGATAAGTTAAAGCTCCTTCTTACAACTAGCAAAATTTGTGGATATAACTAAAATTTTAGAAGTAGAAATGATCAGACCACTTCCTAGGATTGCTGTATCACTGCCTCTGTGAAGTGCTTCAGTACTGCAGATGTGTCCATGCAAAGATTTGGAAAGAAATTTCATGTTGCTCTCTGCAGTGTAAGGCTTGGGAGGGGGGTGAGACCGGGCATTGCAGTATCAGAGTGTGCTTTGAGAAATGCTGATGTTGATTTTCAGAATATGCTGTTGTGTAGCAATTAATATTACATACTCCTTAAAATTCAGAACTTAATTAATTTGAAATCTTGAGCCTGATATTCTGGAAACATCTCCTTTCTCTTTTCTGCATAACTTTCTTGATAGGAAATGCTTTTCAGAAGAGAATTACTTACATAGTCATGTTTTTGTTGTGTATTGTAGATATCTTGTAAAACGATACTTGTCCATGAAAATTATTATTATAAAGCTGCAATCAGTGGTCCTGAGTTCTGCTTTTATTACCGTTTCTCATACAAAATCACAGATTTAGATGTTCCTTCATTAATGATGCAGACGAAAGTCTAAATATTTGTCGCTGTTCAGACTTCTTAAACAATAACCATTTGTTCCAGTGGTAGATATGTATGTTTGATATAATGGCTTTTACATAAAATGTAAATAGTTACCAATAGTTATCTCACTGACCTGTAGCATTAATTCAGTTTAATAGTTGTTTGCAAGTGCAGAGATATATCATAGTTTATTTTGTAGCTACCTTATTTAATAACTATGAGAGGACATAATTCTTTAACAGATACCCAGCAGCTTACATGCGTAGTCCAAGAATTTATCAAATATTCATTGCATGTAAATGATTTAGAAGCTTAGTCAATGACACCAAAATATTTAAGTTCCTTAAAAAGCAGATAACCCATGTCAATCAATGTCTGAGTGAGCACATGATAATTTTCCCATAAATCTCTTGTCACTTACATGTATACATCTTCTCATGTGTTGTCTGTATTAGGTAAAGTAATGATCTGTGTGGCATGTCTGAAATACTGTCTTAGAGGAAAACAGATGCCAAAGCATGAAGAACATTATATTTGGCTATGCAGACATAGGCAGCATTTACACATGAAAGTGTGAAAGGAGCTGATACTTGTGGTTTGGTTTGTGTTTTTTTTTAATGTGGGGGTTGTGGGTTTTATGTGCAAGAGAGAATTTGAGACTTTGGTCTTGTTGAACAGAGAGTAAAATGAATCAGATAATATTCAGGATTCAAAACGGTTGTTTTGAAAGCCAGTGGGAAGTCTAAATAATGCATAAATATTAATAATCTTTGCATCAGCATCAGCATTACCAATATTATAATTTTAGATTATGTATGTTGCAGTTTCACCCATGAATCATCTAAATCAGGGCCTCCTAACTCAAGGTTAAGAGCAAATACACAACCAATGACTGTTCTTGCCTCCAGAACACATTGCACATGCTATTGTACACTAAATTCTTCATGTGAATTCTTTGCAAAGGCCTTTCAAGTCAAGATATTTATTTTAAGCTGATATTGAGTATATGGCAAAAACACTATTTCATGTCATCTTGAAGCAATCTTCAGAAGCCTGTAAACAGTTCATTTTTTCCCTTCTGAATCGTGACTGAAGATCCCAATATACGTTGTACTCAGTTAATAATTCTGTAATAAAATGTCTGCTACTTTAAATGCGTAGATTTTATAAACAGGAAGATATTGCCATAAATTATAATTTATGTATGTTTTTGTGCTGGAAAATGATGTATATTTAAAAGAAGTTTTAATTAAGTTTTTGAAGTGTAATTATGCCATAAGTTGAAGATATTTGCTTTGCTTTTGCTTTCATTTCACAGGAATGAAAATATCTGACTTACAGAACAGTCATCAGAAATGTCTGATAATTGTATGCTGAAATCAGTTATTTAGAAAATGACTAAAATAACTAGCTAGCTATTATGTGGCATGGTGAGTGCTGAGGGTATTTATAACTCCTAAACCACAAAGAAGTTGAAAGCTACAGTTGAACATTTAAAACTAGACATAGAACCACCATTTCTCAGCGAAGGTTATTTACAACAGCCTATTATTTTTAAAATTTATTTCATTATATTCTCCTTTGCTAAGCTTACATTTTTGTTCCATTAGTGTAATGTTTCACCCCTCTCTGCTCTCCTCCATCTGAGCAGCAATGCTGCAGCATCAGAAATGCCCCTGGTGCCTGGCTCTGCTCCTCAGCACCTTGCTGTGCAATCACAGAATTATAGAATGGTTTGAGTTGGAAGGGACCTTAAAGATCATCTGGTTCCAACCCCCTGCCATGGGTGGGGACACCTCTCACTAGACCAGGTTGCTCAAAGCCCCATCCAACCTGGCCTTGATCCCAGGGATGTGGGTACCCACAGCCACCTAGGCAACCTGTGCCAGTGTTTCACCACCCTCACAGGAAAGGCAATGCAGCATCTCTGCTTTTCCTGAGCATTGCATGCTGCCTATCAGGAGCTGTGAGTCTGTGAGACCTGATGAATAAAATACAAACTGGCTTAGGGTAAGAGATAAATACTTTGATGCTGAGCTGAGCCAAGGCAGTAGCCCCTTCGGGCAAGCAATAATGTTAGCACAGGTACCTATAGATGCTTCAGTCCCCAACTTTGGGAATGTGGTTTTGCAGATGCTGAAGAGTGTTGGACATTGAGAGGATGTTTTGAATTGCTAAATTGGTTCTGGTGGGAGCTTCAGCACTCAGATGTTTCCTGAAGCAATAGGGCTTGGCTAAATCATTTCCCTCTTTCCCTGTATAGGCCACTGAAATTGATGCTGTAGGAAAAGGTACTGAAGTACTGAAGTAAAAAGTAAGGTGGTTTGTGGAGGTCTTTGCACTCAGCAGTGCTGTGGAAAATGTGAAAATTGTTGTGTTAGTAGCACAATTAATCTAGTTAAAGTCCCAAGCAATGTGGTATACACCAGATTTTTTTTATTATTGCACCACAGGTTACAGGCATAGTTGTACTGAATACTTGAGACAAGGCTTGGGAAGAAAGCAGAGAGTAAGACAGGAGAAGTAGAGAGTACTAAAAATCACTGTGAGACTGTGAATAAAAAGTAATAGGAGTCAGAAATGGGAGAAACAAAAGAAAAGGAAACCAACCCCAACAGAATTAGTGTTGAAAAATGAAGTAAAAACACCAAAAGGGATATGAGTGAGAATTAAATAGATCAGTGTGAATAAAAAGTGTTCAAGAAACATGGCAAAGGAGAAAGAGAACAAAAGTAGGGGGACATGATGGGCTGAATATTCTGCAGCCATATGTTTTTAATAATCGATGTGTGTGAAGTGAATAGCTGTTTTATTGATCAGTCTAAGACTTCATCATTTGCACCTAATATTGTTACCTCACACTTCTGGTAAATAATAGTGTCAAATTCACATATTACTTGCCAGAACACCTGTAAGTAGCTTGAGAGGAGAAACTCCTTTTGCTAATGTGTTTATAACAAGACTTCACACTAATGAAGTGATTTTCCCAACATATGTTAATTTCTCACTAGACACTTTAATGCATCTTCCAAGAAAGAGTTGGTATGTGCTTTTTGACATGTTGCAGGATAAGGGATTTCAGTACTGAAACCAAAACTTCCCTGCTGTTGCATTTGGTTGCTGGCTTGATTAGCACAGCTTTCCATGTGGGTTGATACTGATACTAGGGCCACCACTTTCTGTACAAACAAGTTTTGCCATTGACTCCCATACCTGAGAGCAGCTGAACTGTGAACAGTTCCCTCCTTTCCCTCCAGCGCTTTTATAAAAATCACTTGACTGCACTTGTTACTCTGTCTTACACAAATGATTTTATGTTGATCTATACAAATAGATGTAGATGTGTATATAGAGAAGACTTTAATGTCTGAGGTTAGCAATGTATCTAGAAGATGTACTTCTGCACAAGGAAGCCAGGAGTGATACTTTCTGTCATATCTTCAAGTGAGAACACCTCAGCTCTTCACTTAATTTACTTCCACAGTTGGTAGCTCCCCAGGATCCACAGACAGTCCTCCTTTGCTGCTGTTCTTTTCATGCCAAAGATTGCCTTCTCACTCATCAGCACTAGGCAATGTCACATTTTTGGTTGACCTCTTGTTCTCCTGTCTCTTCTGAAGGTTTTACAGCAATTGTGTCACCCTGGCTCGCTGCACTCCAGGCATGCAAGGCAGCTGCTGTGCTCCAGCCTGACTGCAGCTCTGGCCATAATAACAAGAATTGTGCTTTCACAGCTTTGCAGTGCTCCTCAGTCCTGTGGTTGGGCCTTTATTTGAAGCTAGAGATAACCTCACTTTTTTTTCAGCAGCCTGGAGTAATATGAGATAACATAAATTAGATTCTGTGGTTGCCCTGGTTGGTTGTGGCATCTCACGAGGTTATGTTTTGGTTCCTTTAGTTTCCTTTCAATTGTCTTCTGTCACAGCAACAACAAACTGCCCAGTATAAGTCTTTCATTTCTGACATACTATTTATTTTTGGAACCTGGTTACAAGCCTTGTTCTTGTCTAATATACACTTGGGGCTACAACTTTGTGCAAATCTGTGCACACACTTCACTAGAAGCACTGCTCTGATTTTATTTAGATTACTTCTGTGATTTAATCTCTGTCGGGATCAGAGTTTGCATTTGAAAAATTTGATAACTCCATGGCAATGATTGTTGTAAGCACTGTGTGGCTGGCTGCTAATACTGAGATGAATGCAACGGCTGATTGTATTTGCCATTAGAAAAAGCACTCACACTGTTACTTTCTAGTGCTCAGCTTGCTCTGGCTCCTTTGCTGCAGATGCAGCCACTTTTGAGTGTATATCATCCTGTTTGGATTAAAAACCAGCAATACCAAATCCAAAACACCAGAACTTCCATTATTTTTCTGAAGTTTCCCACTACTGAGCACAGGTTTACTCCAGCCAGCCAGCTTGTTTATTGAAATAATCCCTATGGGTGCTGTCTGTTCTTATGGGCTCCCTACACAAGGTTGGCAGGAAAATGCAGGAAATGTAGGCAAAATTTGGAGGGAAAAAAATAAAGGAACCGCTGGTTTTTTTTTTAAAGGATTTTCTTGTAATCTGATGCAACTATTTCCCTTTTTAAGCAGCATTTGAACATTCCTGTTTGTGGGGGGGTCAATTTCTAGCTGGTTTTGAAATAATTTACACTGACTGTACTGGAAGATAACAGTAACTTATTGCTCTTTGAATTAATATAGGAAAAATGAAATGTAGTTAATTATTTTTTTTTTTTTTTTTTTTTTTTTTTTTTTTTTTTTTGGTAAAGCTGGATTAAAAGGGCTCAGAAGATATTGTTTTAGCTTAATATAACATTTTTTCTTCCCTAACATACTTCTCGCAGTCATCTAGGAAAAGTATCTGATGAGAAATTTATCTGTCCATTTCAGTTTGTCAGAAGAGTTCAGATTTGGTTAGGCATAGAAACAGTCACTGCTGAAATACAGTAGTTAACCAGAGGACTAATTTAAAAGGTTAGGAGGACAAGGGGAAGAAAAGAAAAAAAATATGCCATACACGGCGTATTTTTTATCACAAACAGGAGAGAGTTTATGTGCCATTTTGTGTTGCAGTGCTAACTCACTGTTGAGTTCCAGATTATTATTGGGAAAACCCTATGTATCTGATTCTATAGAAAAACAGTTGTGGGGGTTTAGGATAGGATTTTGTGTAATGACTTGCTATTTCACTGCTTTGAAATGAAGGGACAGGAACAATGCAGTAGAAAGAAGCGTAATAAAAAGAAGCATTATCTTTCACTCTTTTTGTTCTCCCCTAATAAGATGGAAGCAAAAATTCCATCAGCAGCATTAGTCACAGTCTAAGAGCTGAGTTCCCCAGCAAAACACTGCAGTTAAGTTCTGCTGCTTCTCTTAGTGATTTTTTAGTCCTGCCCAAAAGGATGGAAGATGAGACTGACTACTGCTGATGGATCATATTGGTGACAAACTGAATGGATAACGTCACCTAGGTAGGCTCCTACAGTAACTGTCTTCACCAGTCAATACCAGTACTGAAACAAGGTATCAGGAATAGAGAATTGGACCAAGCACAAATATTTTGAAGTAGAATTGTAAAAGCAGATAGCTTGTGTTTTGTATTTGTGGTAAAACTGATAAATTCATGTGGTGCTTCATGGTAATTTTGATCTTATACCAAGAATCCATGACACTGTAGTGAAAACTGACCTATATACTTTTCTGCACAACATTGCCATAGGCATAGTCTTTCCCTATGTATCACTGGCTCATGTTTACAGGGAATTTTTTGCATGAATGTTTCAATTAATGTTGCTTAGATATTGTTCACATCCCCTCATTTTGATGTCTTTAATTTACATCTGAATTAGAAACTCACCGGAGTTTCTCTTACAGTCATTTAATAAAACAAGCACGGAAATTGTATGGGACGATTAATTTCACCTGTGTAAGACTCTTGCCTTTGAGCAGAATGAACTGCGTCTCAGACATGCCAATTCATTGCATATAGAGAGAGAAGGACTCTGATTACTATTCTGGGCACCTTTGCATTTGGTCAGATGAATATCACTCTTAGTGATGCCATTTACGAGGGAAGAAGTAATATACATAATCCTGGGACACAACAGTGCTTTAGGAAATCATTCACCAGGTAATAGGCTGGTAAAGTGTATTTTACTCAATGTCTTTCCTCACACCCTTTGGGCACTATCTAAGGTGTTTCTTCAGTAGAAAAAGAAAAGGGAGGGAAATTTCATCCAATTAAATACTCTTAGAAGTAATTTTGTTTTCCTAATGCCCATTCCTGGCATGACGTGTTTCATTTGGACTGTAAAAAAGGTTTCCAGCACATTGTTTCTTACAAGGTGACCCAGGACATTTTGACTAATGCTATCTTGTTTGTGTTTGGCAGCTAGCTAAAGGGAGGAAAAAAGAACATATAAAGCAAGGCAAGGTGGAAAAACTACTTTGCTCCTTTAGCCAAAGCCAGGTGGCAGGTAAATGTTATCCTCGCAAGCACATGGTGCACACTGTGTTGGAGAATAAGAGATGATCTCGGGGCCAGGGGGAGGAGGAGAGTTGGTCCCTGAGCCTGGGAGACAGTGAGTCTCAGCTGCAAATGCCTTGGTGGTGTGCCTGTAGCTGAGAGCTTGCCATCTCAAATCCATTCCAAAAATGTGATCCCCCTGACGGCTGAGGAATCTGTCGCAGCCATACCACACATTGGCACAAACATTTCTGATGTTACCCTTTTGATGTCAAGTGTTTGCTGATCCGGATGCCAAATCCATCATGTTTGATTCCACTAGGTAATTGGAAGTGGTGTTTTGATTTTAACTATTTTCCAGTGAAAAGATAGGAGAGGAAAACTGATCCAAGGACAAAAATCATCCTAGGCTGAGCCAGTAAGTATGTGCTCAAGAACCTCTAGCTATTGGTTTACCCTGATTTTGCAGTTTCTGTAACTAACAGCAAATGACACTTAGTTTCTAGTAGTGCTTCTGGCATTCCTGTGCTATGCTTTCTTCAGAACAAACAAAAAAACCATTCATGCCTATTTCTTGGTTGCTTATCATTCCCTCCCACAGAAATTTCAGGTGCCAGCATGGAATTCCAATAAAAAAATTATAAATGGAACTTCAATACAAAAATTGTAAAGAAACTATTAGAGTACCATTTTAAGGTTATTTAAGACCTATGCTATGAACTTTTAATGGGAAGTTGAGCCTATGGAGGCCTATGAGAGATTTCAATAGTATACTCTGCTAGTCTTCAGGGATAGTCAAAGAGATGAGAGTGGCTAATAGTTGCAGTCTTTTTTCTCCTACTAACTGAGAGTCTGACCTTTAATTACTCAATTTTTGTCCCTTAAAGTCAGAAATCCACAAATTCTGTTTTGCATTAAGATACTTGGTCGATGTGTTGTGGCTCATCTCTGCTGAGTTTAGACAGCTGCATTTCCATCTGAGGAGGTTGTCTAGACTCCTGCTGTAGTCAGTGGATGGAAACAGGGGCTTCTCTGGCATTATTCTCTGATGTAGTTCAGATGCCTCTCTTTTGGTGAAATGAATCCTTTACTAAGAAGTGCCTGTTCTCTTTTTTTGTTGACTGTAATGGAGCTTTGAACAAGCTCAAATGTAGATATGGTAAGAACTTACATTTTCTTAACTGTCTGTACAGGCAACTGCAATTTAAATTGGCAGAAACTTTGTGTTTCAGATTATTGCAATTCTATTGTATTGTCTTTATAATTATTTCATTCAACACTCAGAGTTATCTTTGTTGTAGAACAAAGGTATCAGCTGACACACCAAATTTTTAGATGCGAAGTTCAAGATATACACGGGTGAAAATGAAAGGAAAATGTAGACTGAAATCTGGGCAAAGTTCCAAGAAATAACCAGTCACATTCCTACTCCTGTGAAAAGTGTTAGACTATTTTAAGACCCACTTCTTTTAATAGCACACAGGGTTTCAATCTGAAAGAAGACTGAAGACAATCTGAAATAATTTTTCTTCTTTCTTTCTTTCTTTCTTTCTTTCTTTCTTTCTTTCTTTCTTTCTTTCTTTCTTTCTTTCTTTCTTTCTTTCTCTTTCTTTCTTTCTTTCTTTCTTTCTTCCTTCCTTCCTTCCTTCCTTCCTTCCTTCCTTCCTTCCTTCCTTCCTTCCTTCCTTCCTTTCTTCCTTTCTTCCTTTCTTTCTTCCTCTCTTCCTCTCTTCCTCTCTTCCTCTCTTCCCTCTTCCTCTCTTTCTCTCTTTCTTTCTCTCTTTCTTTCTTTCTTTTTTTNTAAAACAACCACTTCTACCTTCTCTGTTCTCTCTCTCTCTCTCTCTCTCTCTCTCTCTCTCTCTCTCTCTCTCTCTCTCTCTCTCTCTCTCTCTCTCTCTCTCTCTCTCTCTCTCTCTCTCTCTCTCTCTCTCTCTCTCTCTCTCTCTCTCTCTCTCTCTCTCTCTCTCTCTCTCTCTCTCTCTCTCTCTCTCTCTCTCTCTCTCTCTCTCTCTCTCTCTCTCTCTCTCTCTCTCTCTCTCTCTCTCTCTCTCTCTCTCTCTCTCTCTCTCTCCTCTCCTCTCTCCTCTCTCCTCTCCTCTCCTCTCCTCTCCTCTCCTCTCCTCTCCTCTCCTCTTTCTCACAAACAGGTTAAATATTCTACTATACCCCGATTTTTCTTTCTGATACATTCAGCAAATTAGGAAGGCACTGTTCATGTTTTCCACTTGAACACTAAAGGATAAAATTATTAGGAAAGCATTCAATTTGTACTGATAATTATGTGAATTTAAGTACTGCAGTTCTTAAATTAAGTTGTATTAGGGGAAAGTGTCATTTAGACATCATTATTGCAGAGGGATTAATCCACAGAATTTGTATATTCCCTTATTGTCGTATCAAAAAGAATAGTTTTGCAAGGTTCCTCTCTCTTCTGTACTTGTGAATTCAGAATGATTTAGTAGTAACTAGGTAGAAGAGACAAAAAATGTGAAGGGACATGACATGTCTTAAGAGAGTCCCATCACATGTTCAGAAAAAAATTTGTTTTCTCCTTGGAAACTCTATTCTGTTTTTAGGAATTAAGAAATACAGACAAAAGATCCTTCTACTAATGCAATTAATGAGATACATTTACTAAATACTTTTCTCACAGTAGTAATTTGTCAGAGGAAGATTCAAAGTACTAGTAAATACTCACAGATTAGACTATTCAGTCTACCTTCCTTCAACGAAAAGTGAGGGACAGAAATCTGTGGAACTGTCCCACTTTCCTTGTCTGAATTTTACTTAACTCCATAGTGCATATGCTCCACTGAGTATGAATTGAAGCAGTAAAATTATGCAGGAACTGAATAATTTCTCGCGAGAAGTTACTGGAATTAGAGCAACAGAGGAGCCAGTATATTGTTCTTATTTAGTTTTCCATTTCTGTTAGAAATTCATAATGCATAAATATTCAGTACTAGAAAAAAAGTTCCTTGCAACATAAAAACTTTACAGAAAGGCTAGCTTTTCTCATTTAAGCAAGAATAACTTCACAAAGGACACTGTCTGCAAATGAAGTAAGGACATTCCTTGTTAGAAGGGAGAGGGACTTCATTGCATCTCACCTGAAAGACCTTATTAATGCACACAGCCACACCGTGCCGCATCACGAAGAGGGATGTACTCTAGAAACCTGAAGCCTCCCCAGCAAGAAAAAATCAAGTGTGTTAAATACAAGGGGTCCAGTGTTAAACCATGACCAAGGATAAGCTAAAGTGTGACTTTCCTAAGGCCCTATGGTGACAGAGACAGGAATGAAATCCACGACCTTTGCCAAAGATAAGGACCACGGTCCCCAGAGTATGTGAATGCATTTGATATCTGTATAACTTAACCAGATGCTCTCTCTCATTGCACTTGGTTTAGGGTTCATCTTGTGATTTCTACCTTTTGGGATGAAATGTGGAGTTATGCCAGGGTCCCCAGAAAGTTCTGTACCTCCACTTGACTGCAAACGTGCATGAGACCATGAAGCTGTCTCCCTTCTCCTTCCCACATACCCCCCCTCTGCTTTTTTAAAAACACTTTCACATTTCCTTATAACCTTTCCTTTCGAAGTCTTGGAAGAACATTTTCATTTTTGTTTGCTTTCACAACCTGGTCCTTGTGCAATGCACACTACTACTGGCAAACAGAAGGGAAAGGTGGGACAAAAGTTCCAGACTTTTGCTAAAGTCAGTGGGATGCAGCCACGTACCTCACTGGGCTGGTGGAGATGTCAATTGGGTGTGTGACTTCCTAGAGTGCAGAAGGGTTTCCCAGCATGGTTTTCCCAAGCAGAGCTTGCACATTCAAATCCTTGCTTTTGGTGATTACATTCAACTCAGCATTACAGGAAGAGACAATAGCAATTTAAGGAGACAAAAAAACCCCAAACAAAACAACCCCAACAAAAACAAACAACGTATTTAAGACAGGAAAGGGCACAAATCACAGAAGTAAATCCACAGCCAGATCAATTTTGACAGCTAAAGCCAAACTGCAAGTGAATAAACATTCATTCACATAGTGGCTACCATCTGGTCCTTGGTGGCTCTGTTTGAGAATTAATTCTTCACACATACACATACAACTTGGCCTTCTTTTTTTTGAGAAGAGATTCACAGGCATACAAAATCTCCCACTAATGCTTTCATAGATGTAAGATGAAAACAACAGCTAGTGAATACCTTGGGTTGGCTGAGCAGCCTTTCTACTGCTGGATAACACAGCCTTTCCTTTCCACAGTGCATAGAGAACAACTGAATTAGAGTAGAGATGTACAAGAGCTTATCTCAAATTTTCTAACTGGAAAGAGCATCTCCAGGGCCCATTGCACACCAGCAGGCAGAAGCATATCTGTCATATCAGAGCATCACGCATTCATTGACTGGCTTGCTGTCAGGGTTGGGTTGTTCTTCTCCTTCACCCCAAAAACCCTGTTCTGAAGAGTCTTTAAACCTTAGGATATTGTGTCAGCAATGTATCAATGCAGCCCTTGTAATACTGCAGCATGTAGATTATTTTTAGTAAACAGCTCTTCCTGACCTCAGTGGTCAGCTAGCTCACTGCAGTGCAAAGCAAGGAACGGTCTGGGATCTGAACTGAAAAGTCTTTCACATCCAGAATAAGATTCAGACAGAATTTAATTGTCTCAGTCAAAATTCTGAAAAAGCTCATTTTTAGTTCCCTCTGAGTCCCGGCAACTAGCAGGGCAAGGGCATTCAAGTCTTTTTCATATTGAAGTTTCCCAAGCGTATCAATGTCAGGTTCAATGACTTTGATTTACATTATACTCTGAGTATTTTTGTGCTTCTCTGAAACCACAGCCCCATCATTACTGGAGAGAGCAAGAGCTGTTTAGGCAAACCGTCTGATCCTATGGGTTTGGTCTAAGCCCACTTCACAGAACAGAGGTGCACATGATGGCCATTTCGGCTTAATACAAAAGGAAAGGAAAAGCCATTGACCCCTTTTAGAATACATTGAACTGAGATAGGGCTGGTGGACAGGGAGTCTCTAGCATTCTGCAGACCCAGTCATTGAACAATTTGTTTAAACCAATCTTTAGACACATCCCACGCCTCAGATCTCACCCAGTTTTAAGAATCTGTCCTCACTGTCAGTGAGCAAAGCAATCACAAATGCTGAATATTTTGTGAATATAGAGCAGCTGTAACAGGAATGAGAATGAGCATTGCCTCTTGTTAGGATGACCTCTTGTCTCATGGTTGGTTAATACATTGGTTTAAGTTTCTTCAAGCAGACTTTATTCAGAAAGCTTGTTTTAAAAATAAAAGCATTTGCCATTATTACACATCTACCTTAACGTTTAGTGATGTGACCATCTCTATATTGCCAACCTTGTCCCTTGAGTAATAGAAAGCATTGCAAATACTTGTTGAATCAAATAAGCTATAAATAGCTTATGGAGCATATTAATTGGATGCTAAATAGCATTTGGAAAAGTATTCAGAAATGGGTTATATGGTAAAGGAAAAGAACTAAATAATAGTCCTTACTACAGATTCATTATTATTTGAGTTAGGAAATAATCTTTTTGAACCTTGTCTACTTTACTGTCTTAATAAAAACCTGATCTCTGAAGTCTGGCACAGAATTTGAATTACTCTCCTGGGGAATTATTCCACAGAGTGATAGATGACACTGGGAAGTGTTTCTTGATACCCAGCTGAAATATTTTTGTGCTCCACTTTTTTTCACTTGCTTTGTGGTATGGACCAGTGAAGCCACAGGCAGATACAAGGAGTGGTGAATCCTAAATTGCTGCTCTGCAGCAGAGTATTCTACAGGAATGGTGTAATAGAGTATATAGAGTTTCATGTGGGACTCTATATCAACACATAGCATAGACAGTGGAAAGGTGGACCACTAGCTGATCACTAGCTTGAAGGTGACCACAAATTTGACCCAGATTTCATCAGATATTCTCAATGAATTGTGCTAATGAACAAAGTTTTGGTTTTTCTTTTATGATTATCCACCCCAAAGGAGTTAAGATTATGGTGAATTTTTGGTGAGAAAGTAATTTGCTAATTTCTTCCTGTATTGTGTTTGATGTATAGTTTAGGATTTGCCTACAAATCACGGGGACTAAATCAAAAAGTACAGTATTACTAGCATCGCCTTTTCTCAGTGTCCTGTCATTTGTCACTTTTGAAGATATTTGGTTTAATTTGAAGTACAGTACTTATTGTATGGATCAAACATGTTTTCTGGAAATACTTTTAGATAGCTAAGTTTCAAAAAGGTGCTGTAATATTTATACATATTTACATATATATAAACATTAAATTGATTCTGATTGGAGATGATGGGTAAACAAATCCCTGAAAATATTGCTGTTATACCTTAGCATTCTGTATCACTAGGAATTAACTTGGGTGGCTATCATAAAAAAAACTTCACTTTCATAAGAGGCAGACAAATGTAATTGCTTTTGTAGTACTGCATACAAGGGCTCTCAATGGAATTTATTACAGTTGCAGTTGACTGATGGAGGTTAACTTTATACTGTTCACTGTAAATGAAAAACCTGGTCTTAGATGATACTTAGCAGGAAGACGTAATTAATTCATCCAAACTTAGTAAGTTTTTTTTTTTTAGAGATTAGGCAGCCCCATTTTAGAATCCAACAATTAAATAAATTACTTCTGACCATCTATAATACTGTCTCAAGATTTGCTGCTCCTCTTTTTGGACTGCGGTAAGAAAAAATCTTGCAAGATCACTGCATTTAAACTCTTTGAAGCACCAACTTCCTGAGGCAATAATACTGTTAACACCCTTAGCAGTGATTCTGCAAGTATTTTAGTACCTGTCTTGTGTCTTACATAGGGAAATCGATGTTTATGCCAAAAACAATAATAAACAATGTTGTTGCTCTGGAGTCTTGTATGAAGAGTGAGCTATAATGTGTAGTTTACATTTAGTTCCAAATGTTCCACAGTATACCATTACAGTATTTACAATATTTACAATATTTACACTATTTTAATAGTTAAAATTATTATGTAAGTCAGGAGAAAAATCATATGACAGAACACAACCCAAGTCCACCCCATGTTTTCTTTTCTTATTAGAGAAAGGAAAAACAAGAGACCTCCATCTGACCCTGCACAAATATTTTCATTAAAACACTTTGGACAGTAGTTGAGGGTATGTTCTTTCTTCACTGAAATCAATAGTGCAAATCTCAGAGTCACCTCTGGTCCCAGCATATCTATCCCACCTCTCCCTGGTTTTAAATCAGACTGAAGGGTCAGCACCCCTCTGAGTGTCATATGGACATGCTTGTTGGTGACAGTGACGTGAGCATCAGCTCACTGGAGCTCCTCTGGAGATGAGATAACAAGGAGTACTCCCAACTTGTTAAGAGATTTAGGAACTAGTTTTTCTCAAGACAATACCTGGAGACAGAGAAGTTGCTGTTAATCATATTGGTTTTTTTCAAGGGATATTTCTAATTTTATTTCATGAAGTCTGTCACACCTGGAAAGCAGTAGTTAGACTAGAATGATGGTACAAAAAGGCTTTTTTGTCTCCTTTATTGACAAAAAAAAAAGCAACATGTTGCTTACATACTTCTGCTGACATTCTTTAACTCACACAAAAACTTCTCTGGGAGCAAATCTGTAAAATGATTTAAATGTCTTGTGCAGATAATGGAACATTTCTATTGTGCTGCCATTATCATATTAATAGGTCCTATACGTGGTACTACAAAGATGAGATATTTTTCTAATATGAAAATTAGTTGAATGACCAACTGTGATCATTGAGAATCTTTCATAATTTGGAGGAATCTTAGTTTGCTTGTAATGCTTGAAGGTTTATTACTTATTCACTGGCTTCTTAAGTTAGATGCCCTTAGTATCTCAACATTCTGTAGCAGATAATTTTGATTAGTGTTTTCTAGAAAGCTTTGACATAACTTAGGTTGATGTTGGCTGAGGGAGGTAGGTAGCATATGTAGTGCATTATCAGTATACATTTTAGCTGTTGACAGTGACAGAAGCAAACTGACATTAGTTCATCTTGATAAGTGATACTGCTGTTACCAGTGTCACTTGCATGAACAGCTACTCAAAACATTGACCTGAGACTCTGATTTGATGTTATAATAAATCTGGCATCTATTAACATATATATCACATTGACTTCTTAATGACATATTCCTTGACAGGAATATGTTTATTGTATATTTCTTCAGTGCTCCTGTTAGTGTTGCCCTCAACATCTCTTTCAGAAGGCAATAATCCAATATTTATTTTTGTGCCTTATCGAGTTTTGTTTTGTTTTGGGTTATTTTGTTTGGTTTTTTTTAATGGTAGAAATAGCATTTATTGGTTTGGATATGAGATGCATTATAGGTAACATTTTCTTATGGAAGACGGCCATACAATAAATTTCATTGCCAGCAATTCAAGATGTTTTGAACAGATTTTACGTCATTCAAGGCTTTTTCCTTTTTCAAAGAGTACAAATCCATTTCAGATGCTTCCATCAAATTCAAATCCCAGAAAATATACATTTTTGTCTGGGAAATGAAAATGAATTGATTTATCTTTAAAATGAACTAATCATTTGATTGCAATTTGAAATTAATTAGAGAACACAATTTTCTGAATATGAATAAAAAGTGTTAAATTAGTAGGCTGATTTAAACAGGGATGTCATGTAAAAAACCCCACAAGCTGCGTGATCATTCAATGTACTGGAATGTGGGGGGAATGTAAGTAGCCTGGGCTCTGAAGGGATGGCAATCTGAGCTGTGAGGGTTTAACTTCCCCAAGTCCATGATGCCTTACTGCTCTAGGTCTCACTGGAATTCATTTGGCCATAGAGCTGTATGTTATTTGCATCATATGGGTAATATGGAAGGATATAGTAAGCGTGGCGTTTTCTCTAGATGAATGATTCTCTCATAAACAGTCCAAAAGAGCAAGAAATTTGAACAGAAAAGATCTTTTGTGAGAACTGGGAGTTGCACGCTGGGATCCATGAGGCATTCAGGGTTGAACTGCAATGGCTCTTAGCCCAGCGTTGCCTTTGAAGCATTCACATTCAGGTGCTTTGGGGTCTCTTGAAATCCCAGGGCAGTGCTGCCTGCCTGATTCCTCTGCAGCTTGTGGAGCCATGTCCAAAGGCAATGATCCAAGCCCCTGCCACCATGCTTTGCACCATCTGGATGGGAGCCACTTGGGTATGGAGGATGAGTTGGGTTGGCACTGTGCTTGATAAACTAAGTGATGTGTTACACAACTGGCTCAAGCCTCAGGTCTGTCTAAACTAATCATCCAAGGAAGTTATCACCCCAAAGTCATGGCAGGGAGATGCCCCGGGGAGCCATCAGGAAACACCAGCTGTAGGAAAGAGCCTGAACTCAGCCCTTGTACCCATCTGACACTGGTCGCCTTGTTTAGCATTCTCAGCTGTGACTCTTTCCAAATTTAGGCCTCTAAACAGAGATCAGTTTCATACGAGAATGAGACTGTAAAAACCACCAAGCTGGGATGAACCAGAGTCCCATTTTGTCCACTGCCACGTCTCAGGCTGTGGCTGATAGCTGGTGCCTAGAGAAAAGTGTGAGAAAGGGGCAAGAATTGTGAACTGAACTTAGATATTTTCATTTGCAAGAGAATTACAATACCTTATCATTAGGGACAGTGATGTGAGTTTTTCCTGGTGGAAGTGTTTGATGTTGTTTAAAGGACTGATTATTTCCTGGCCCAGAGTGGGGGACAAAAATTGTCCTTTACATTCTCATGTCCTCATGATTAGCTAGTCCTTAGCTGCTTCTGCATTGCCCTAAATATTAATTATTTACACCAAAGTTTTCGTAGAAATTTTATGTATTTTAAAATTAATACACCTGTGATATTTAATATTAAATTGGTTTTTGTTGGTATTTTAACATTTTTTGTCTCTAAATGTCCTTATGATGGTCTTGTTTTTTTTCTTGAATAATTCAGTTTTCCTCAGAACATTTTAAGAACATTTCAATGGTTCTCCATTCTAAACAGAACTGAGTGCTTGAAAATATATTTGATTGCAAGAACTAACAGCAAAATAACATTTGGTGGCTTTTTTGTGTACCTTCTTTTCCTGATACATAAGTAAACTGCATTCTTTGCATACCCCTCAGAAATTTTGTGTATTTGTATTCTAGTTATTTTACACTGCTGACAAACAGCAAAAAAAGGTAAATATGTTAGAGGTGATGCAGGATTCAATGCTACTGACTACAAGGTCCTGCAGAAGAGTTCTTCCTGATGTTTCAGTCTTGTTCTACCACATATGAGAAGTCACATATTCAAGTAACACATTTAAATAAGATTTCCCTTCTTAGCAGATACAGCTTCTCATGCTGCCAGGGATAAAGTAATGGTAAGTTGTCTAAAGAAACCCATTTTTTTCATGATCATTTTAAAATTTTGCTGCTGCAGATGTGCAACAGCCCATAGATGGTTGGTTCACTATCTGTACCTTCACCGACAGATAACAAACTTTTAAAATAGACTCACAATCATGTGCACATTCTCCAAGAGAGATAAGCTGAGTCTGGATGAAAAAAGCAACTTCTAAAGTGCACCACTTAGGTAATGATCAGACCCGAAACATGCTGATCATTTAGAATTTCATCTTTTGATGTGATACACCATAATTCTTGTGGGACTGTGCCTTTGACTAGTCATCATGGAATGAAGGATATTTTTAAATAGCCAGGTGCAAATGTATCAAAGCATATATTTTTTTTTTTACTTGATCTCAAAAATTTCATAAAAACTCACTCAAAATCTAAATTTTCCATGGGTAAGCATTAAAACCTCTAGAGTTTCATATGATCAAGGGCTAATTTATTTTAATGGAACAATTTATTTTAGGAGGACAAGTATATACCATGCTGACATAGCTATTTGCAAAAACAAATCCCAAATTCTTGACACTTCACCTCCACCCACGTAGCATTTGCCTGTCTTTCATTTCTCAAACACAGAGATAACATACTTCCTACAGAAAGCATGCCAAAAGCCCCTTAATCCTGAAAGTCTGAGGGTCAAATAAAGTGTACTGAATAAGAGATAGTTTGTGCCCAAGCTAGTAGAGAAGGGGCTCTGAAGCAGACCTGATTTAGGTTTTGCAGCAGAAATCTCCTCATAAGCCTTATTTTTTTTTTTTTTCACTGTTGGATTTTCAGAATAGCTATGGGCCATTGCAGCCTTAAACCTTGTGTTTATTATTAGCAAAAAGAAAAAAACAAAACAAAACAAAACAAAAAGCCTGGCAATTGCTTCACATCTCTGTGTGGCCATGTGCATTCCTCAAACTCGTTCTTTTGGAAGAAGATTAAAGGCTGATGACAACCCCCCAGTCCAGCCCATCTGCAGCCTTCTGGCTCCTCTGTCCATGTCAGGTGCTGCAGTGGGGCTCAGCTGCTTGCTGGTGAGGGGCAGGTGGCAGGGAGTGCTGCAGAACAAAAGGTGTCCTCTCAAAGTTGCCGAAAGCTCCTTGATCTCTTCTCAAATCCTTCACCCGCAGCCTGTGCTTCAGGATTTATGTTCTCATTGTTTCCCTGACCCTGGGAGGCCATAATCACCATTGTAATGTTCAGTGACTGGGTTTGACATCTCTGGCTAGGAAGAAAAACTTTATCTGAAGGAAAGCTGCAACCTTTGGCAATTTGTTTTCTGATGCTAATAAAGGAGGATGTGTTTCAAAGTTTATGCTGAAAAACATCTGAAAAAGAGACATCTTAAAATAGCCTGGTAACTGGGGCATTCATCAGTGCTGTAGGAAACTTGGGGTAACTTTCTATCTTGTCCTTTAAAGACATATATTCAAACCCAGTTCTGTCTCTCTATTCTGATGTTTCCATTAGTCAGTCCATCCTGGATGTAAGGAACCTTCCAGATGAAGAGTGAATAAAATCAACAATGTTCTGTTAAAGATTTTGTTCAAGTGATCCGAATTTTTTATATGGAAGAAAATACTAAAATGAAAAATTCCTGTTCCACTTCAGAACTGCGAAGGAGATGAGATTTCAGACATACAATGGCAATATAAAGCCAGCAGAGGCAATGCTACATGTAGCAAAACCAGTGTTTGACTTCTACTGAAATTAAAGGCAACCTTTTAAATTAATGAAACTTTACCAGCTACTAGTATACTTGGCAATTTCATACAAGCATCTTTTCTGAGAAGTAGAGGAAAAATAAATACTCAGTACAAGCAGGCTTTTCAGTCACTTCCAAAAATAACTTTTTCCATTTCCTAAACCTTCAAATGTTTTCCTCAATGCCAGTTTTTTACTAGTTAACAAGCAAGACCCAGTAGACAAGACCAAATCAAAATCAGAGACTAGAGCTGTAAGACATGTACCACAGAATGCAGCTGCTTTTTTTGGTAAAATGCATGCCATTTATTACACTTCCTTTAAAGTGTACGTCTTTAAAGTGTAAAGTCTTAGTGAACGAGAGTTTCAGAAAAGAGGACTGATCCTGCAGGCACATCTGCCTTGTGTGTTTCTTGAGTGCCTGAGTTCTCCCACTGACCTCTGGTCTTTTCTGTAATCAAAACCTCAGCTGGAAAATGCTGGCGAGACTGAGCTTCTCATCACTTTTTTTTTTTTTTTTTTTTCCCCCTAAGAAAACAGCCCTTGTTAGTAGGAACATAAAAACTAACACCACAAAAAAGACAGAATTTGACAGAAGGAGTAAAACAATTCCCTTTTCTTTAAAATTAAGGCAATTTTAAAATAATCTGAAGCCTTAGTACGAAGTTGCCATATAAATACAATTACATTGGATTGTCAATACATTGCTGTTAAGATGTTCTTAATGCACTACTTGACATCTCATGGTTTTTAAATTTTTTAATATTTACTTCTAGTTTTAGTCTGGAAGAGCTTCTGTATGATGGAAGTTTGAAACTTTTCAGAAGATATTGAGTATGAAGCTTTCAGATTGCATCATGCCTTATACATACAGATGTGAGAGTTTTATTAAAAATGCTTGTGATTTCTTAATGTTGTTCATAAGACTTAACTTTTTCTCGGAGATAATGGATCCCAACAAGAGTTATTTGCTACAACATAAGAATGAATTTTATTCAGTCCAAATCTGTCTATTATATGCAAATCTAACTTATCAAACTATTGCGTGAAAAAGGAATACATGAAGTATAGGTTCTTTTGTGTTGACTCTAAGTGAAGGATGTATATTTGTTATCTGATTTAATAATCCCTGCTAGTAGAAATTTAAACCTTGACTAATATCTCAAAACAATGAACTGACAACTGAAAAACCTTAATTTTTTAAACTTTTATACTTATATATACATATATAACTTCTACTTTTATATAACTGGATTGCAATCTTCATTTCCAGTTGAAACACTTTTTTCAGGAGATGGATGAAAAATAGAAAACATTCTCTGTTGCAGCAAATTGAGTATACATAATACTGTGTTCTGGAGTCTTGAAGATAACTAACTCAAAGTTGAGTCTCTTTTAGAAATAATGTACATTGTTATAGCTGGGAGCATAATGATAGATGGTACTTCTCTATTACTAGTAGTGACAGAAATAACATTTAATTGACATCCAAAATATATTTCTTCCCTTTTCAAAGCTAAGACCAAGTTCAGAAATCACTCCATTCTCACTAAGTTTTCAAAATTTGTCCTATTCCATCAGCAAAGTACCTTCTAAAATGATAAAAAAGCCCAAATCACCACTTATTCTGAAGTCTTGCAGGACACTTCTTAATCCAGACATTTTGAAACATTGCAGTAAACAAGCAATTTTCTGAAGAAAATCTTGGTAGGAAGCAAATGACAATATGCAGATTTTTGTTTGTTATAATTAAGTCACCTCCCTCTTTTATAATACTGTGATCCAGTTGGTTAGTCCATAGTACCTTGAGATATTTTCAGATGAAAGTCTAAAGTATTCTTTATAACACTGACAGGATTTTGCTTAAATTTAGAAGTCTCTTCTTCAGAAGCCTGACATTAATAGAATACTTATCCTTGAAGACAAACCTAAATACACTGTCTTTTTCTCACTTTTCAGGAGTTTGCTTCAAATGTTGTAAACTCTGCTTGGTATAAGTTGAAGGTAGATTGAAAACTGGAAATGGAGAGGAGAGTGACTGAGAGAAGCCTAGCTGATAAGAGATTGGCAAAGACAACATAAAAAGAGAAAGGAAAAAATCAGTGGTCAGTAGATGTGTTGACATTGAAATATAAAAACAAGAGTTTTATAAGGCTAGAGAGAAGGAAAACCTGATTTTGAAAGTAAAGTACATCAGTTATATCTCTGTTCTGGAAGGAATATGGTTTGCAGGGCAAACCAGAACTTGGGTTAAGATGGCCATCTCAGTGTGATATTGCTATGAAGAGCTGTTTGACTGGACTCAAATGGGAGCTTTGATAGATGCCAGATGTCATCCCCCAGAGGGCAGAGAGTTGTCTGAAGTTATGGCCAGCACATACTAACTGTGTGTGTTAACTCCACCACAACTAGTCAAATAATGTCATATGGATGTAGGATATCTGGAAATACATGGTGAAGAAATTGCAGTTACCCATGGGCTGTCAGAATATTTTAGTATAAATAAGGTTATAGGCATTTATTCAGGTCTACACAGAAAGCCTGAGGTCAAGTACAGCATTTCAGTTTGCAGGCTGCCCACATTGGTTGGCTAAAGAAATTATGCTTGTTCTTGGTACAAAATGTATAGTCTGCTGTGGAAAATATACTCATTCTTTCTCCTACACTCTAAAATATCTGAGGAATGGTACATGACTGTGTTTAGCTGGATGATTATGTCAGAGTGCAAAACTCAAAATGGTGGGGGTTTTTTTGATGAGAAAAAGTCAAGTTTGTAAAATGACAATTCTTCACACAAATGCTTTTGTTGGAAAAAAAAATAAAATTACTTTATTGGAACAAGTGTAGCTATTCTTCCAAATAGAAAAAGACATATGAAAATGACCCTGGCCACTGCAAACATGCAGTACTCCTGACATCTAGGAAAGCTCAAATTAAATGTTTAAAGGCTGTATCTTTATAGTGATTAGAACAGAGAAGAAAATTATTTTCTAACTTTATCATCCTCTCCTGGAAATATGCAGAAAAAGCCAACATCCCTTCAACTTTACCTTTTTGTTTGTTAGTAGCTGAATGCCAGAATAATTACTGTTTGTAGCCAGCATTCTTCTGAACCCACACAGACCTACTCAGAAAATAGCTCTTTAAAAGGACCTCTGAAAATCCTTTCAGAGGATCTCTTCTTCAGTTTTATCACACACATTTATCCACTGTTCTTGATTTTATTTTTAAAATTTATCCCCCAACTATGCTATGGACAGCAGACTGGGGAAAGCAACATCTGAATTGCCAGCCCACTGATTTTTATTAGCAGAGGACAGGTAAGAATGCTTGCGGATGGGCTCACATTGATAAATCCCATGCCCAGATAAACATAAAGGGTGGTGGGGAAGCTTCTGATGGGAAGGCTATTCTTGATTATATAGGATAAAATAATCCCTTTCTTAATGATTAAAATACCAACTGCTTCCTCCTATGTTTGGTTAAAAAGCTCAAAAAATAGTATCTGATATTTTCCAAAAGACCCTGCATATCACTGGTGTACCAGGAATGAGAACTCTGTTTTCTTCCTTATGGAAAGGGGCTGAGGGATCTGAGATAGCTACTGTCTGCTGGAATGGCAGCAGAACAAGCTGGCAGCAAAGAAACTAGAAGTTCTTAGCAGAGGATAGAGACAAAGATTTAAATTTGTACTTCATAAAATCTATGGAAACAACTTTTTTCTCTCTCTCTTTCCCTTCCCTTCTCCTTTTCCCCTTTCCCCTCTTTCCTTTTCCTTTTCCTTTTCCTTTTCCTTTTTTTTCCTTTTCCTTTTCCTTCATGTGATTTCCTTCATTCATTCAACCTGTCATTGATATGGAGCTGCCAGGTGCTCAGCCTTTGAAATTTTTAGCTGTACAGTTCTATGTGTTTCTTTATATCCTCTGGACATTTGTTCCAAATATATAGCTCCTTAGTAAGACAAATGCCTCGACACAGGATAAGGCAGTTTGGGATAGGAGGTATCTATTGAAACTTTAATGATTCTGAAATTTAAAAGAAATTAAAATTGAAGTTTTATAGTAATGGAGGAGTCCAAACACAGGACACAACTTGATACAGTCTGTTCTGCCAAGAGCAAATCACATCAACCTTTACTTTCCCAATTATTTTTAAATGAAAAATTTCTTTCTGATTACACCAAACTTGGCCAAAACATTTTAGCACTCAAGAAATCTTACTTTTGCAATTTTCAAAATGAAAATATTTTTTTAAAAATTAATCTGAATAAGGTATGAAAAAAATTGAACATACTTGAACCACCAGTTATCTGAGAATAGACAGGAGCAATAGATGATGGATATGAGAGGAGAAAGTAACTTTTAGGGAGCAAGAAACAGTCAAAATTAGTGAGGACACAGCTATTAGTGGAGACCACATGGATTTGTCACCTACAGAATGTGCGTGGGTGACAGCATCTCTCCACTTTTTGGTATTTGGTGAGCACAGGTAGAGCTGGATGTTTGTATCTGGGGGCAGCAGGTGATGAGGGGAGCTATTAACCTGGGGCAGAGAGAATGTGGGTATTCAAGGCTCCCAAAGGTAGCTGAAGCCTCTGGGTGTGGAGAAACGTTCTGGTGATCGAATCTGTCTCGTGTTTTCTCCTGGAAAGAGGTGGTTTTCTTCACTGTGACCGCTGGAACTGTGAATGAATCTGAGTCAGTACCTCCAGTCCTTCAGGTCTGGGGAGATTTTTTTTTAGGGTAAGTGCTAAGATATGTAGGTAAATGCTTAGGGGTTTTTAGAGTAAGTGCTTATACCACAGGTGACTGTGGTATAAAGAGTTATGGCTGTTCGTTTCTTTCTGTCAGGCTTGGATGATAGGGGTGTTATCCAACACTCTGTTGTACAGTTATATCTGGTGAAACACAGAGAAATTGCCAGTGCTGCTACATACATTATGATACTGCTAAAGTGCTCTTGCTCATAGCAGGTTTGCAGTGAATCAGTGAGGACCCCAACATCCATCACATCCTCATCAGTGTTCAGCAGGGATTTCACACACAACTGTTAACCTGGGGCTGTTTAAAGCATATCTCAGCTGCTAAAGTGAGGCTGTACGAGTTCTCCTTCAGTTGTGTGTCAACAAAGCAGAAAGGTAGGTCTTAAAAAATGAGCAGAAAATTTATGCAAGTGCAAAATGCTCAATCTCATCTGCCATGTGCAGCTCACTACCAAGCCTCAAGGGTGTGATGAAACACCAGGTAGGTTATGCAACTTATGTGAGCTAGAGAAACACAAATAGAGATGCAAAAAATTCCAGTTAATCTAATGGAAGAATTAACAGTCTAATCACAGAGTTATAATGCTGTCAATTTCCTTTTCCATGACAAGGAGTCAAGTTGGAGGAGTCACTCATCACAACAAATATTTATCTGAACATTTTTTACTAGCCAAGTTATTATCATTAATAGAATAAGGTTTTTATTAACAGCAGATGACTATTCACATGGTGCATGTAGTTACTCATGTAAGTCTCCTCTATGCTCATGCACTAACTCATAGCTACCCAGCTGGAGCCACAGCTGGGAGGGGGAAGCAGAAGGAGAAAGTGCAGAAGCAGAAGGTTCTACCGCTATGCTTTTGACTTCTGAGTGGTCAGAAAGTTATCTTAGAGGCCTCTTGTTTATTCTGATGTATGTATAAACCTACACTCTTTGTCCATGTCTAGCAGCTACAATCTTCTCAGATGTTGTCCAACTTGTTCACTGTTGATGCCAGTGTGTCCTGGTGGCACTGGGCAGACTGGGATGAATCTTGGTATTCTGAATTTATAAGTTCTTGTGTATTCAACAAGGACCAGTAATATCCTGAACTAACCAGGGAGGGATTGCTGGGGAGGGACTCTCATGCACTTACACTTCTCTTCAATATACTGTTTTATTTTAGCACCTCCTCATCATATTGTTCACACAAATGCACACATACACAGGGCTAATTATTACAGCCCATTCCCAACAACTGTACTCCTAAGACCTGACCTAGTTAAAGCTTCTCACTTATATCCCATCTTTTTTTTTTTTTTTCCCTTTGAATTCCTATAGAATCTGTCAGCATCTGCAGTTCGAAACTTGAAGAGACATATATGACATTGATGGTGGGGCTTACTTCCTTGGCAATTTTAGCCCACTTGAAGTTATTTTTCTATGTTCACCAACAATTCTCTTGCTTTTTCTTTCTTAAATTGCCAGCAAACTGTATATTATCTCCAAATTCTACTTTGTTTGTTATGTTTTACATATGCTGGACACTAATTCTTTGCTTCCTCTGGTATCCTTAACACCAGCACACAAGTTTGCATTTTTGTAGTGAGGAATAAGTGGTTATTAATGATTTATGCTTGTAGTCCTAGGCTAGGGGCTTATTCTATACTCACATTTTAAGGCCTCTACTGTTATCTTGTGCTTGTACTTTTGGAGGCATCTGCTTAAAACCCCCTGGTTTCCTTTAACAGTCTTCAAGCTATGGCTTCCTGATAACATGACATATGTTTTATTAGCATATTTATGTCCTTTTTCTGGAGTCAGGAAATAGGTGACTGTACAAAATTAAGGGTCTGTTAGAAAACACACGCAGTGATACTTACAGACACAGATGTGATGTTTGGCAGCTCCTGCTCCCAAAGTGTATTGCCTACAACAGGATCTCTGGTGTGTTACCAAGCTTGCTTTGAAAGGAGAACTGCTGAGATGCTCATCTGTGGTGGCAGCATCCCATGGGCTTGATCCTTCTGCAGTGGTGGGGGCACCCCCATCCCTCCCGGAAAAAAACCCATGCAAAATCAATATTTCTGGGCAATTTCTGATTGATCCACCCATTATCATGAATGCAGGACAAACAGAAGGAAAAGGTGACTATGTGGAGGCAGCCCAGCTTGAGATGTTACAACTTTAGGTCTTTTTAGCTTGGAAGATGTTTCCTAGGAGGTTTAGGAGAATGGAGAAAATAAGGGATATAAGCATGTTTGTGATCCTAAAATATGACTTAGAGACCCAGGTCCCCTTGAGTCTAATGTTTCATAACCATTTAGTCAAACAGCATTTAATTAAATAAATCAAACAACAGGAGAGGTATTATACTCCCCCTTTGTAAGAAAGGAAATTAAAGGCTATCTTTACTTTTCATCATTTTCCAACATGCTTAGCTGCATATATGTAGACTTGAATGAAAGAGCAATTACATTTTATAAAGTCTGCTGGTCTGTGGAGCTAATTAAACTTATTACTGAAAAGGAACACTTCAGCTGAATGAGCTTGCATTTTGAATAATAGATTAAAATTGTACCTAATTATTCATTTGGGCTTTCTAGTGCTTCACATATTAATTTCCAAAAGATATTTGTCTGTGTATGTTTTGGTGTGTGCTCCTGTATTGAGAGAGGCAAAAGTGACTTCCTGAAGGTGATAGGATGGGCACATCACAGAGCCACACAAACAGCTTGGGGAAGTTCCTGGACCACAGCTGTTGGTGGAAATTTGGCACAAACCTCAGCTGGGCTGTAATTTCATCCTGGACTTTTAGAATGGATTTAGCTTTTTCTCCCAAAGTTTCACAGATATAAAGTTGGTGTTCAGTTGATCATCTGCTGCTGTTTATAAAAAGAATTTAGATAAGCCAGAGGTCATATTACACATTAATCAGCGAGTCTGTGTTAGGTTACTGTGATAGCTACAACGAGCTGGGCTGTGAAGATATGCTGAAGATTCCTTCATCTCATTAACTGATAATTTCATTCATAGCAGACTAGTCTTGTTCTTTGTCTCAAGGAGGAGCAATGTCTGTTCTATGGTTTGACTTTAATCCAAACACAGAAAAGGAGTTAAAAAAGAATTTACACAACCCTGCCTGTTTTCAGATGGCCCCTCTCCCTGGCTGGGCTGACAGCTTTAGCTGTGCTCTGTGATTTAGAGCTATATTTATCTCACAGGAATTGTGGGCATGTGAATTTGTGCTCTGACCAAAACAGCACTTCAGTCAACATGTTTCTATGTTATGACACACAAGCGTGTTATTTTGCTATTATTTGTCCGTATGTCTCATTTTCTGTCCTGTAAGCAAGTAAATAAGCAACCTCAAAAGGAAGTATTTGATGTTTCAGGAGTGAAGTTTTCTCAGGGTGTCATTTTATTAGCAAAATGACTTACGTTATCAAGTCAGTAGAACAAGTGGTAATTTGAACCAGCATATTCAGTTTCACTTCAGCAATCAGTATTCCAGAAGAAAATCCTGGGAACCAATCACTGACAATGGGACCTCAATTTAAATTACAAAATTGGCAGTATGCTGAGTGCATATAGAGCATGTAACAGTACAAATGTGCTCAGCACATAAGGAAGTTGTGGCAGTGAAAAAATAATTAATATCATTTAAGTTGCCATCCCTGGGGTAGCTGTAAATTGATGGCATTAATTATGCAACAAATTTATTTGTAAATTAATGACACAGGAAGTCATGGAAGTCATCTAGAATATGTTTCTCTGTTTGAAGCTTTTCAGCAACGTGTTGTGCAACAGCCTCTAATCCCCAGCGGATATTCAAGGGTTATTGATACTTAAAGTCTACAACTTATGTTCTTCAATGAACTCAGTAACGTGAAAGGATGCAATTAAAACAGTCAATTACTTCATTGTGCATAAAGAGAATTATATAGTACAAACCAGAATTTCTTAGCATTAAATTGAATAGATGTTGCATATGGTATTTTTCTGCCACTGTAACTCTATTAACTCAAATGAATTACAGCAGCTGTGAATGTATGGTATTGACCTCCTTCTGCTGGTACTGTCTGGTCTAGAGAAAAGAGGATAACCTGCAAGAAAGGTTCATATATACACTGTTACAGACTTGAATTTTAGGTTTATTTATGATTTATCTCTACATGTCAGAGTAGCTTTTAGTAGATACACTTAAATGCTGAAAGTCAACCCTGTTAATTTCTTCCAGTTCTTTGAGAACAGGAACATGAGACAGGGAGATATGGTAAATGAGATGAGTATGTGGAAAAAGGTGCAAAAATCCTTTCTTTATATGAAAAAAACAAAACAAAACAAAACAAAAAAGCAATGATGTTTCTCTCTGGTTCACATTGTCTTAATAAAATTCAGCTTCAAAAATGTCAAAGTACTTCTTATTTTAAAACCTGCAAAATGAAACAACCACTTAAAAGATATTTTTAAGCTGGAGGTTTTTCTTTTTTTTCCTCAGTGGTTTTCTGACCCCTCTTGTGTTATTTTCTTGTTGTCTAGCTTTGTGTGATGCAGCCTAGATTGCTCGAGCAGTTTTACTTTCTAGAAGCCCCTGCTTTCTGCTCACTATGGGTGAACCTTAGTGGTATGCACTCCTCCACACTGCATTCTCATACAGTATCTGACAACTTAAAGCTTTCTGAAATGCAGTAATTTTATTTACTATTTTGTTTACTATATATATTCTATATTCTATACGCTTCCTGAACTCCTGGAAAAATAAAATACACTAGGGGAACATAAAAATGTGTTTTAATGGTATCTTGCACCTGAAAAAATATTCCAGCTTGCACATATTTATGTTTTAGCTTGCAAGCAATTTTGATGGTCATTTCCACAACATGCTTAGGTCGTATGCAGCACGGTTTTCTTCATGTGGTCCTTAATTTTTCCACCAAAGCAATACAATTGGAAGTGTAGGGTACAACAGAGTACAGCATCATGTGCTGGCAAGATCTCCTCATTGCTCTGCAATGATCTGAAGTCTTGTAACTCGGCTCTTTGTTTGTATTTCCTCATTACAAATATGAAGATAAGATCCTGGGAGCTTAGCAATGTTAGCACATTCGATTTGACTGTTCTATTAATGTTTGCTTGCTATTTGCATGCTTTCTCATGCTCTCTTCCTTCTTCTTTTATAAGGAATACTTTGTGCTCTTAAACAAGAGTTCTTACTGATACAAAGCAGCTGATGTCAAGTGTTAAACAAGAGCATGACAAGAGGGTGAGGTAGAACAGGAAAGTGTTAGTGAAGATGAATGAGGTATCCAGAGTCACTGACTGAATTTCCTAACTAGAGAGAGGAGATGAAAGCTCAGCTGCAGACCTGCAGGAAAGCAATGGTTGTCTCTAGCTGATTTCAGCGAAGACCCAGGTGCTGTGTAAGACTGCCACGGACGATGTCAGCCATACAGAAGTCACTAATGCCAATAGGATGGGTGCTTCTGCCTGTGTATAGGTGATCTGGTTTCTTGAAGAGCACCATTGGGTACAGCAGGTGCTTGGTTGGAGGCTGCATCCCTGCTGTGTTGTAGGAACGACTGCTTTGGTAATCAGTATGTCCTTGAGTATTGATATTATTCTGCTGATTTGTAGAAAGAGCAAGGACCAAGTGCTTGATGTGCCAGCTATTCATCGTTCAAGGTTGTTGCTGCTTTATGAAAGGCACTGATCAGAATCAGGTACCTTGGCTCCTGAGAGAGGGACAGAGCTGTTTTGCTAGCCCTCACACAAAACAACATCCAGATCTGCTGGCATGGTGGAGTAGTTAGTCCAGAGGAGGGCCATGAAGATGATCGAGGGCTGGAGCACCTCTCCTACAAAGACAGGCTGAGAGAGTTGGGGTTGTTCAGCCTAGAGGAGATATCTCTGAGATCCNCACATCTCAACAAATTTATTTGTAAATTAATGACACAGGAAGTCATGGAAGTCATCTAGAATATGTTTCTCTGTTTGAAGCTTTTCAGCAACGTGTTGTGCAACAGCCTCTAACCCCCAGCGGATATTCAAGGGTTATTGATACTTAAAGTCTACAACTTATGTTCTTCAATGAACTCAGTAACGTGAAAGGATGCAATTAAAACAGTCAATTACTTCATTGTGCATAAAGAGAATTATATAATACAAACAAGAATTTCTTAGCATTAAATTGAATAGATGTTGCATATGGTATTTTTCTGCCACTGTAACTCTATTAACTCAAATGAATTACAGCAGCTGTGAATGTATGGTATTGACCTCCTTCTGCTGGTACTGTCTGGTCTAGAGAAAAGAGGATAACCTGCAAGAAAGGTTCATATATACACTGTTACAGACTTGAATTTTAGGTTTATTTATGATTTATCTCTACATGTCAGAGTAGCTTTTAGTAGATACACTTAAATGCTGAAAGTCAACCCTGTTAATTTCTTCCAGTTCTTTGAGAACAGGAACATAAGGCAGGGAGATATGGTAAATGAGATGAGTATGTGGAAAAAGGTCCTTTCTTTACATGAAAAAAACAAACAAACAAACAAAAAACCCCAAACAAACAAAAAGCAATGATGTTTCCCTCTGGTTCACATTGTCTTAATAAAATTCATCTTTAAAAATGTCAAAGTACTTCTTATTTTAAAACCTGCAAAATGAAACAACCACTTAAAAGATATTTTTAAGCTAGAGGTTTTTCCTTTTTTTTCCCAGTGGTTTTCTGACCCCTCTTGTGTTATTTTCTTGTTGTCTAGCTTTGTGTGATGCAGCCTAGATTGCTCGAGCAGTTTTACTTTCTAGAAGCCCCTGCTTTCCGCTCACTATGGGTGAACCTTAGTGGAATGCACTCCTCCACACTGCATTCTCATACAGTATCTGACAACTTAAAGCTTTCTGAAATGCAGTAATTTTATTTACTATTTTGTTTACTATATATATTCTATATTCTATACGCTTCCTGAACTCCTGGAAAAATAAAATACACTAGGGGAACATAAAAATGTGTTTTAATGGTATCTTGCACCTGAAAAAATATTCCAGCTTGCACATATTTATGTTTTAGCTTGCAAGCAATTTTGATGGTCATTTCCACAACATGCTTAGGTCGTATGCAGCATGGTTTTCTTCATGTGGTCCTTAACTTTTCCACCAAAGCAATACAATTGGAAGTGTAGGGTACAACAGAGTACAGCATCATGTGCTGGCAAGATCTCCTCATTGCTCTGCAATGATCTGAAGTCTTGTAACTCGGCTCTTTGTTTGTATTTCCTCATTACAAATATGAAGATAAGATCCTGGGAGCTTAGCAATGTTAGCACATTTGATTTGACTTTTCTATTAATGTTTGCTTGCTATTTGCATGCTTCCTCATGCTCTCTTCCTTCTTCTTTTATAAGGAATACTTTGTGCTCTTAAACAAGAGTTCTTACTGATACAAAGCAGCTGATGTCAAGTGTTAAACAAGAGCATGACAAGAGGGTGAGGTAGAACAGGAAAGTGTTATTGAAGATGAATGAGGAGATGAAAGCTCAGCTGCAGACCTGCAGGAAAGAAATGGTTGTCTCTAGCTGATTTCAGTGAAGACCCAGGTGCTGTGTAAGACTGACATGGACGATGTCAGCCATACAGAAGTCACTAATGCCAATAGGATGGGTGCTTCTGCCTGTGTATAGGTGATCTGGTTTCTTGAAGAGCACCATTGGGTACAGCAGGTGCTTGGTTGGAGGCTGCATCCCTGCTGTGTTGTAGGAACGACTGCTTTGGTAATCAGTATGTCCTTGAGTATTGATATTATTCTGCTGATTTGTAGAAAGAGCAAGGACCAAGTGCTTGATGTGCCAGCTATTCATCGTTCAAGGTTGTTGCTGCTTTATGAAAGGCACTGATCAGAATCAGGTACCTTGGCTCCTGAGAGAGGGACAGAGCTGTTTTGCTAGCCCTCACACAAAATAACATCCAGATCTGCTGGCATGGTGGAGTAGTTAGTCCAGAGGAGGGCCATGAAGATGATCGAGGGCTGGAGCACCTCTCCTACAAAGACAGGCTGAGAGAGTTGGGGTTGTTCAGCCTAGAGGAGATATCTCTGAGATCCTGTAGTGGACTTCCAGTACCTGAAGGGGGCTACAGGAAAGCTGGGGAGGGACTTTTTTTAAGGGCATGTAGTGACAGGACAAGGGGTAATGGCTTTAAACTGGAAGATGGGTAGATTTAGATTAGATACTAGGAAGAAATTCATTTAGGTTAGATACTAGGAAGAAATTCTTCACTATGAGGGTGGTGAGTCACTGCTCAAGTTGTCTAGAAGCCTGTGGCTGTCCCCTTTCTGGAAGGGTTTAAGTCTAGCTTGGAAGGGGCTTTGAGCAGCCTGGTCTAGTGAGAGGTGGGGGTTGGAGCCAGAACATCTTTAAAGTCTCTTTCAGCCCAAACCATTCTATGATTCTACAAAACTTTTGAGAAAACCAGCGGTTGGCAGTGATAGTATAAATAACTTTCCTCTGTTTTGCTCAAGACCTCCAAGAGACAGCTGTCAGTTGATGTAACTAATATTTGCTTAGGTTTTTTTAAGAAACTGGAAATATGTACCTATAGTTTTAATATTCCAGTCACAAGTAGACCAAGTCATGTGAATATATTACACAATCTCACTCTGTTCTATAATTGCTATTTACTTCGGGATGCAAATTACAAAGAAGCACAATGAGAACCATAGCTCTCCAATTTGTTTTGCTTTAAACAAGTAAGCCAGAAACAAAGAGTCAAAGCAACAGTCTTGTTTTTCTCTATGATTTAATATAGTTCAAGGTTCTGTACATTTGAGTTTATTGAAAACACAATTAACTGCCATAAGCCCTAAGTCAGATGCTAAGAAAAGAGAAAATCTACACATTCCATAGTTCTGAATAGGAACGAAGGATTTTCTACACCAACAAGTAGTGGAAAAGTCAGCGTATCAGGTTTAGCAGTCTGGGATGTGTTTTCCTCTATTTACCTTGCCCAAGGCCTTTAGAGTTCCTCTCTCTGGTATCTGGCAAAGCAACTGAGTTTTACCATGGCATGGACTTCTTCTTCCAGCCTCGTGTCTCCTGTGAAGGGGGTGGAAGAACACTGTAATAAAATTGTACAGGGAGAACACTGTAATAAAATTGAACATTCAGGTGAAATTGCCTTCTCTTAGTGTCTCTTTCGTGCATTCAGGCCCTATGTACACAGTCCTAGTGAGAATGCAAGGTGAGGAGGGAGAAATGAGAAGACAGGCATAGAATTAGTTGGTGTAATTGGCTGAATGGCCCAAATAAAATAGGAGAAAAACCCTTCCTTGAATCAGAATTTCTCACAGATGTTCATGATTAGATGCATTTGCATTTTGTTGTAAACACATTTTGCTTTCTTTTTGCAGAGCAAAGGCTCTTCCATTCTATTGAAAGATACTAAGTAAACACTCTAGGGGCTATATTATGTCTGAATACTGTGGTAGAAATTACATTATTGTTCTACTGAAGTGGAGTTAACACAGATAAAAGTAGCCTTGAAATGAATTGAATATGGTTTTCTGTTTCTGGTATGAAAAATGGAAAGAATAACAAGTTATTGAAAAAATAGACTCACCATGCCATTAGAGTATATAGTATGATGATGGGTATAAAGGCAGTGTTTTTTCTGCTGAAGAAGACCTTAATATACAATAAGTTATTAGAAAAAAAAAAAAAAAAGGACAGTATAGTTAGTATGTTGTATGTGTAGGTTATGTAGATGAAGTAATTAATGTTATTTCAACTCTGACAAAAATAATTTTTATTTGGACAAAAAAAAGTTGACCTAATTCTGTGTTTTGTAGGTCACTTCTCAAGAATCTGGAACCAAACCACTGACCTTCACATTTGTACCATCCATCGGAAGACTTCCAACTCATTTTGAGGTTGTAGATATCTCTAAGTGCCTTGTGACAATTCCAGAGGAGCCAAAGAATCTGAGCAATCAAGAAATTATAAATAAGGTAGAATTTTGTTTGCACTCATTTTTCCAGTCTTTCAAAAGGTACAGAAAATCTTGTTCTGAGCATCACTGAACTGAAGCTCTTTCCCTTGGACTGTTTGTTGGCTTGTGCTTTGTTTTAATTACTACCAAGCCTACTGGGGATTCAGAACAGTTGTGCAAGAGAAGGCTGATATCTGCTCAACAGCCTGCTTTGCCTTTGGCAGAGTTTATATTGGAAGGAACCATATCTCAGCACTGCTGTCTGTCAGTCACACAAGGGCTTTACTGGCAGACAAGTGGAGATTCCTTCCTGATCTTCATGGGAGCAAGGGTGGTGTGTAAGCAGTGTTATCACCTGGGAATTGACCAAGAAGTGGTCACTGGATCTGAATTTCAGTAAATACCAGTGCTGCAGCTTCCAGAAAAGGTGTCAATACTCTTCATAGCTATGTAGTAACACATCAAAATGAAAGCTTGTTTTTTGTTTTTGCAAACTTGTCCCCGTGATTTCCTGTGATGGTGAAGCCAGCAGTACAATGTTCCTAGTTCTGCCTTTAGCCAGCCCATATTGTCTGCTTTTCCTTTCCTGCCTCAGAACACTTAACAGCCTCTAGTACTTTATTCCATGCCACTTGAGAGGAGGCTGGAGCCCTCAGATTAATAATAATGCTTATGGCAATTCTGCTCTTGAGTAACAGCTCCTTCCATTGGACATTGCTGGGTCTGCAGTTCTGGTGCTAATAAACTTTTCCCAGAAGTTCAAAGTCCTTCAACCTGAACATGCTCCAGCATTTTCAGTGGCCTATATGTCTAAAAAAAGGGGGGGTTAATCTGGGCAGAGAACGGACTTGTTTGAAGAGACATGCACAGGAATATTAACCTCAGGATGCTGAACTCATGAGTTACATTTCCAGCCACTCAGTAGTGCCCTGGGTAAGGCAGAATCAGGTATTGCTGCCCTCTGCCTCCCTGTGTTTCTCTGTAGCCAGAGATAACTTTCCTGTCAGGCAATGCAGTACTGAGGCCTTCATAGCACTGATTACTCCCTTTTCTAAAATGTGTAGAATGTGAACATAAAAAACCAAACCAAGCCAAAACAGCCATCTCAGATAATGAAAATAACACCTCCAAATCCAAACTGGTACTATCCTCCTTTATGGTCCAATGTTTTTTTAAAGAACTGAGCTCCTGGGACTTGTGGAGCTGGCACTGGAAATTACTATAATCCCTAAGTAGGATGCAAATATGAGCCCCATCTACAGGCTTTCTCATACAGTACACAGTATTTCTATATTACCTAATTCCTCCTTCAAAAGAATTGTGATTTACCATAGCAGCTTCAATACTGAATGACTTGGTGATGAGCATGTCATATGCTCAGCTTGAAATTCTGCTTTCGTCGAAAGCGTGCTTGAGAAGTTACATGTGGGAAGAAGAAATTGCAGAAAATCTGAACAATTATGGTCTGTGCTGAGAAGCTTGAGCACACAGTAAAGCTCTCTGACCTCAAATTCTTTGTCTGCTCTCTTCAGAGAATGCCCTGGCTTAAAGGCCTTTGTTTCTTCATTAATATGTATAGGTTTTGTCCCACATTTGTCTGTCAGACTCCTCTGAGGAGCATTGTCCTCTCCCGTGGATCCCGCGGTTGGGATGCCTTCCCATCGTGTCTGGCGTGGTCTTGTCTGAAGGCTCATTCAGCTTGACTGCACCCTCCTTTTCCGTTCCTGCACCAGCCCTGGGCTCAGGCCATCGTTGTGCTCAGGGTCCCCTGTCACTCTGCAAGTCATCAGGAAGGCAGCCCCCCCAGCACCGACCAGTGGGCTGGAAGTGGGGGGCTTCCCGGGGGGCTGGTTTCTGCTGGGTGCTCATGTCCAAACTTTTCATTTGCCTTCTGCACTTCTGGGAGTTCAATGCCAGCCACCACTGCAAGCCCAAATTACTTCACATTCTGGGGAGCATAAAGAAGATGCAGCTAACTGGGATCTTTTTCCTTGTATGTTTTTCAGTCTAACACAATCTCTGATGAGCTGGCCTTAAAGAGCGGGGCCAGACAAGACTGTGTGTCCATCGTCGGCACAGGCAGCACTCGAACGCCTTTCCAGTCCCCAGGGTGTAACTCAAGCAAAGGAGAAATGCAGGAGAATGATCTTTTTAAGGCTGAGTTTATCCTGATTACGGACTCAGGTGATGAAGATGAAGTAGCTGCTGCCTCGAACAACATTCAGCGGCCTTCCAATGGCTACGGCCCCATCAGCGCTCAGCTGCTGGACACATCCCACATTTCCCCTGGCACTGGGGCAGGGAAACCTCCTGGCGACGGGCACATTCCAGGTGCTGTGCTTTCCCACAGCACTGCTGACCCACAAAAACATCAGGTAACCTGCTCTTTAAACTCTAGAGCTAACCTTTGCTTTCTAAAGCTCTCAGGACATGGACACTGAGTCAATTTGTAAAGCAGCTTGGCCAATTTATGCTTTAATTAGCATTTTTCTTGGCCATTCCTGTAATGTTTGGACTCTAAGAAGTTGTCCCAACCCTTTTGACTTGCTGTCTCTCCCTATGGCTCTGGTGCATAAATGGAGCAGGTGACACGGATCTATTATTTTTTGCTCTAAGAGCAGGTCAGCATGTCAGCAAGTTAATAAGAAGACATTAGATTCCTAGCTAGTCTAAAATTGGCTAAGGTCATTGAAATCAATGGAGCCTGTAGATCATTCGAATTATTAGCATGAAGCCTCCTAGACCTATTTTTTTTTCAGGATCTTGTGTAGCCTCCTATGCCAGAGAAAGAAGATATAACCCCCCCCTGTTATTGTGACAGTTAGCACTGCCATTGCACAGGTGTAAAGAAATAATAAAGCTTAAAGGTCGATTTAATTTGATCTTTATAGGGAATGCTTATAGATTAAGTGAAATTTTAAATTGCCAATGTGAGGATTTAAAAAAGGGACTTTGAAAGGTTTCTTTTTCAAAATGCATCGATCCAATTTAATGCATGAAAAAGTTAATATCTCTTAGAAAGAGCACTGATGTGTATGCAGTGGAACACTCTACCTTTAACATAACAACAACATCCTTCTTACATGGAATAAATTCAGACATTTCTTTTGACCTCAGGAACCTTTCCATTGGTTGAAAATGCCATTCTCCATTGATAATTTAAAAAAAGGTTGAGAATGTCTCTAAAAATGAATAGGACTTCTAATCTTGTGTTGTAATGCCTGTGGTACTCACCTTTTCATCAAATTAGGTGTCAATTTTTGATTGAGGGAATTGTGAATAAAAAATGTAATCTGGTTTGGGATTTACAGCATTATGAAATATTAATTTCTTCCAAGAAACTCCCAGTGAATTCTGTGAGAAATTTACCCGAGGAAGATGTAAATGCATAGATTATGTAGGGGAAGCAGCTTGTAAAAGAATAATGGCCCTAGAGAATTTATTTCAGTATTCACATACTTCCAGGCTTACTTGGGTGGTTTCTTGAAAAGCTATTAAAAAAAGCCTGTGGGTTTTTGGTAAGACTGTTCTGTAGCTTTCCTCAGCTTCTGATGACTTGAAAAGTAAATAGAGATTTGGCTGGTAAAGTAACAGAAAATACAGATTGCACAGAACTAGGAGTTAAAGCCTGAATTCACTACCTGTTCACCTGAATGCGAAGAGAGATTGTATGAAGTCTGGGTAATGCATATTTCATAATTGCTCTTAAGTCACAGTTTTTCAAGACTAGGTATTGCCCCAGTCTTCATTTTATAAGTATTTCTAGCTGTCTTTATCTCTTCATAAATAGAAGATGTTTTTCACTATGTGGCTTTTCACTGATGTTCTGAGTCTTCTCAGTGTTTGCTTGAGAGTTACTCCTTCTGGCTTTCTATCTAATGAAGAATCATCATTCCAGAAAGGAAGAAAAAAATATGAAATTATTAAATAGATGCATTATTTATCTGCTGGTAGATTTCCTATGTACAAAGTATTCCATGTAGGGGCTGCCTTGTCAGTTCTAGGATTATAACAGCAGTATCATGTCTCACTTAAGGCTCATTACATAGAACATTATGTTCATGTGAAAGCATAATTAGACTATGGGTTTTCTGTCACAGATGAGAAGAACAAGAATCAGCACTGGGGACTTTTGTGTTGTACAGAGGATTACTCTAACTGAACCAGAAGGGTGGTACAGCTTCATTCATTTTCATTCATTCTGACTTTGTTTAAATGGAAGAAAAAAAATAATTGAAGCTTCTATTGTTCTTTGAACCATAAAGGGCCTAAATGATGCTGGAAAATGCTATGCCATACTCAAAGTCTGAAAAAAATAACTAGTTTTTCTTAAAAATAATCAGTTAATCTGGTCACATTTGGAAACTTCTGGTGCTGTTTTACTGTTTATATGCTGTGCTTTTTTGTTTGTTGTTATTTTATTCTTTATTTTTAATGTTAAAGACAGTCTAGTTATGTGAGAGAGAGGCCAAGTGACGCCTGCCCTCAGAAGTGCACCTTTTGGGGTGAGGGGGTGGGTGTGTCTGCTCCCTTGAATGTCAGGACATCAACTCTGCTTGGAGAAACTTCTTGACTCACTGTGGGGGTTCAATAGCCAGAAAGCTTTTTAGCTACTCAAAGTCACTTGGCATTCCTCTGTCCAACGAAAGGCATCTGGTTTGCCTTTTCCAGACAAATCACTCAAAAGCCCAGAGGTATTTCAAACCAATAGAGAAACTAAACAGAAAAAAAATGGCAAAACAAATCCCACTGATCAATGGTTCTTGTTGTATGTCATCTACTGGCACTGGTGAGGCTGCCCCTGTTAAACCAGGCTCAGTTTGGTGGCTCATCACCCCCAGAGTCAAGAGACGTGAAGAAGAGAATGGAGGTCCAGCACAAGGCTATAAAAGTGGCCGGGGCACATGTACTCACTGACTTGCTGAGGGAGTTGGCCTCTCACCAAGAGGCAGTCAATGAGGTATCTATGAGCAGCTCACAGCCACGTGAAGGGAAGTTACAGGGATGGCAGAGCCAAATCTTCTCTGCAGTAGTAGGTGAGACAGCAGTGGTCATAAATCAAAGCATGAGAGTTTCCAACTGGATGTCTAGAGAAGCTTTTCCACTGGGAGGTGGTGCAGTGCTGACACAGGTTTCCTGGAGGTGCTGGAGGCTTTAGAGACCCTGGGGAGACACAGACACACCTGTCCTAATGTACTGCTGTTGGTGACAGCCCTACTTTGAGTAGGTGGTTGGACTAGGTGACCTCAAGAAGTCACTTCTGACCAAGTTTGAGATGGTTCTCTAATCCTGCAAATAAGAGAGTGATAAAATATAGACGTAGTTAACACGTAAAAGATTTACAGAAGACTTGAATAATGGCTCAGTTGGCTGCATATATAAATGTTCTGTGATGTTTGAACTGGAAGAAGACTACAGCAAAAAGTCCTTATCATAAATGCAGGAGTATATTTATCATCTGCCATGATGAACATTTTCCTAGCTGCTTATAGATCTTCCTTACAAAGTTTTAATGAATTAGAAGTCATAGCACGTCCTGCTTTTTCAGTATGGAGTTTCATATTAGTTCCTAATTTTCTTTTAATCTGTTGTCTTTGCAAGGGAAAATTATTTATTTTTATCAAATTTATTATACTTTGAAACAGAAAGATTAAATTCCCTAGTTTTATTTTCGTTGTTGATCAACTTCCAGAATTCATTAATAAATTCATCAGGCTGCTCCAAATGACCAGATATATTACCACCCTGCATTTTAACTTTTAAAGTTATTTTCTGCTTCCTGACATATTAAATATTTTTCATAATGCTTAAATATTGGTAAATATTCTCAATTTCCAATATTTTTTCTTGCTCTTAATTAGCATATTTTCCAAGATGAAATTATGTCGGGAGTCAGAATTTCTTAATCCGATGGAATACATAGTGCAATGGCATAATGGACATTAATTTTTTATTTTCTAACTTTTGCACTGTATGTCTCCGTTGGCTTTCCATTTCAAAACAGGACACCTTGACGTGCATATACAATAAGGGGAAGTTAGTGTGGTTGTAAAGGCATCCTGATGGTTGGTGTTTGTTTGTACAAATCAAGGCACCGCCTTTTCTTTTCTGAAGGTTTCTTACAAAGTGTTTTCAGTTTACAAGGCTTGCTATTTGTTTGCTATCATTTTACTCATTTAAAGTTATATGGGCTAACATGGTTCTGCTATGCATATTCTGCCTATATTCAGAATTTTAGGTGTACTTTAGCCTTTTAAAGCCTGTAAATGTCCTGTCACAGATTCTTACAGCATGTGCTTTCACTTGAAAATTCAGTTTTGTACTTATTTTTGTTTTGTGGTGTATCAATACTCAAAGATTTAGTAATAGGAATTCCTCTCGGGGGGAAAATAATTGCAGTGAAAACCAGAATTCATAAGCTGAACCAAAGGCATGTGTAAGCTGTGTATATAGAAATTGGATGTTAAAACTGTCTTTTAAAGAATTGCATAATCTTTTCAGAGCATCAGACAAGAGATAAACAGGTATTCTTTATTTATACAAAGTTTGTAGGGATTAGAGTCAATTTCCCTGCTTTGAAAGTGCTCAGTCAAAAGTTAGGTGATAATTTGTAGCCCTTTGGTTTTACAGTTGACTTAGCTCACTATGTTTTATTTATATAGTGTATACCCCGGTTTTTAATTTCAGCATTATAATAACTTGGAAGATTTTGGGAGAATTTCTTTCTTTAGAAGCGTAAAACTGTATAAAAGGTTGATAATATTCTTGTATGCTCTAATTAGTTTTGACAAATCCTAATTAGAATAGACCTAAGAAAAAAGGCACTCATGAAAGACCTCATTACATTTTTATTAGTGTATTATATGACTGTGGAGAGGGGAATAAGGGCTCTTATATGCCTGCAAACTGTCAAACATGCTGCTCTGTGAATGACAAGAAAAGTGAAAAACAAACTGGATGTATGATTTAAATAGTTCTAAGCCAATTTCTTGTTCTGATATCACAGTGCTGCAGAAGGTGCATACGGTAAGACAAAAGTAGTACCAGACTTAAATCTCGTTTACAGAAAGGCTACTTTCCACTGAGCTGGTAAAGTGACATGGGATGCTGTTAGGATTTTCTCACTTTCTATGGTGTTTGCACAATGTGAATGACATCACAAGATTCTGACTAGTGAAGGAAATTCTGGACAACTGTCTTCAGTTTTACCTGAAATGAAAAATACAGTAGCCTTGAACCTTGTTCATGTCAATAAAAGTGAAGCCTTATAAAAATAAAGTAACAGATAACTTGTTTGTCCTCAGTCACCTGCTCTGAGAGCCATATCTGTCAGGTTGTACCTCCAAGTTTCAGACAGCCCTGTGCATTTAACCCACAGAGCAGTACTAATGGCAATACTAGATGCATGACCACAAGACTGAAATTTGGGGTGCTTCACAGTTCCACAGGGTCCACCTGTATTAACATTTCTGTTTTTCTTTTTTCTCCAGTTAATTTCTACTCTTTCCACCTCTGATGATCTTTCCTCTAAACCACCTGCTGTCCACTCTATTTCTCCAATTAATCAGAGAGTAGTGTGTGGTGCCATGGTTAACCTGAATCAAGCCTCTTCGTTGGAAGATTCCCGTAGCAACTGGCAGTCAGCAACTGGGTTTTCTAAGCACTATTCATCTCTCTACTTTCAGTCTGCTCGCAATAGTTCACCACCCTCCATGCCTAAAATATCCTCTTCTGCATCAAATAGTTGTTATGCCACTTCTCGATCATGTGATAGCCTGTTTACCCCTGGCTGTGTTTGCAAAATGGGAGACTTTACCACATCCAGTGTTCCCACAAAGAGCCACAGCCATTCCCCCAGTCCTTCTCATTCAGCTGAAATCCATGGATCAGCAACTCAGCCTTTATCCCCCAGTTCTTCCAAAAGATTGAATGCTTTCTGTCCTGTCCCTGTACATATAATTACACATTCATTATCTCCTAGTCCTAAACCTTTGTCTCCACCCTCTCTTTATGGCTCCTCTTCAACCATATATAGTATAAACGAGCCTTGCACAGAAATGTCATCTAGAGGAAATTTAGCAAAGTCAGGAGTCAGATCCCCTCTGCCAACCAGACTGACCCTCTTAACAGCTATTTTGAGATCAGGCTCTTCTAAGCAGAGACCACTTTCCCCTGCTTCTTGTCCCACGTTTTCCCCTAGCTTCCTTGGTTCATCAACATTTTCAATAGATCAAAAGTCCAAAACAACTCCACCAACCCCAAAGAAATCTGTTTCAAGCCCTCCTAGAAGGCCAGGTTCTCCCAGCCGAGAGGAATACTGGCTTTCGGGATGGGCTCAACATCTGCCTTTACCCCCCAAGCCCCATCACACCCCTAGGGCGAGGTCCCTTTCTCCTAAAAATCACCTTCCAGTTGGGATGCTTTCTCCAGACTCCCAAAGCCCTCTATCATCCCCTATCTCCTCTCACAGAAACTCAGTTACTTCTCCAGATTTGCAGTCTACACTGCCTCCTCCTTGTGCCTCAGCACCCTCTTCCCTTGCCCACCCCACCTCTCCTTCTCCACAAGGGCTGCAGCCTGCTGCCTCCAAGTCCTGGGCACCTCAGAAGTCTCAGAGGGTACACACGTACTCACCCATCTTTACCTGCCGCTCCTATCCTTTGCTTTCTTCTGACAGTGTTAGTGGCATATTGCCCTCCAACCTAGAAAAATATGCACCTCCTTCCCCAAGTCTTTTGCATTCAGCTTCTAGATCTAAATCAGATTCATCCCAAATGTCTGTTGAGGAGATGAGGGCCTCCTCTCCTATCCCTTCAAGCGTCTCAAAGCAGTGGTGTCTCTCAAGGCCTCATTCTACTCCACCAGTTCCACAAACTGGTAATATTAATTCCCATCCACTGCAATTTAATTCCTCCTTGGTGCACACAAATTACACATCTAATTCCTCCTCTTCAAGACCTGAGCAATCTGCCACCTCACCACTGTTACGGTGCAGGCCTCCTGTCTCAGACAAGTCACCAGGCACACTGCCATCAAGACCCAGAGAGCTGACTTCACCACAATCTTTTTTCCTGCCTCCTGACCATGAAAACATCAAACCCAAGGTACTCTTGGTGCATGCTTATTTTCTCATAGTTCTTTTGTCCCTGTAGGAAAGATCACCTCTGTGTTGTATATATAATGCTAGTAAAATGAATGTACTGTGGATAAATCGTTTAAAAAAGAACTGGTTTTGTACAGATAGCAAAGACATTTCAAATTTCTAGCGATGTGTTTCGTATTTTGGGGGAAGACACAGTAGAAATCCTTTAGCATAAAAACAAAACACTTCATTCACAAATGGAAAGGAGATAATACAGAAGATGGGTTTATGTCCAGTGGCTCTGATATATACTTGGTGCACTTATTTTTTAAGCGCACTTAAAACACTGATGTGTCAAAAGTAAACCATAAAACATGGTCTGTACACCCCATGCTTATGTGAATCCACATATGTGAGGAAAGTAGTAGAAAATACTGTAAGTAATGGAAGCATGGCAATCTTAGGTGCAGGGACCAGACCAGAGGCACAGCTGAGGTCAGCCTAGACAAACAAGGCCAAGAGCTAGAAAGGAAAGACAAGGACAGTCTCCTGCTTCTTCCCTGACTAGACTGAGGGCAAGGGAAAAAAAAATAAGCCAAGCTTCCTACAACATGGGCTACTGCAAATATGAAAGTCTGACACCTGACAGATCAGGCACGGTTCTGCTGTTTGTCATCCAGCTGGTGGCGGGAGAGTCCCAGCGGAGTGAGAATAAGCAATGATGGCAGGGGCTGCAGGAGGGCTTGGGAACCAGTCACACCTTAAACTTGAGCTAATACTCAAGATTGGGAAGAGGAAGGAAAGAAAATCTAATAAAAAAACATGATCAAGGAGGTGAAAACAAAAGGAGTTGCTATGTTAAAAGGAAGAGCTGGTGGTGGAAGATGTCAGAGCTGCAGAAGGCTTTCCAGCCTCTTTTATCTTATCTCTGCAACTCGTGCTTTCCTAGTGCCTCCTCTTGATGATGTCTGAGCTCTGCCTATAGCAGAAAGGCTATCGCACTGAATTGATTTTGTCCAGATCACAGATCATGAGTCAGATATGTTCCTAACAGCATGGCCATGGCAGGGGTGACTTGAACTGCTTGGAAAATGTTAATTGATAATGAGAGGTTAAAATCAGCACAAAGTAACAATTGTCATGAATGGCTCTATTAAAAACCAAACCACCCAAGAGAAATGACTGTGCTAAGCACAGCTGTACAGTGTCACTATACCCTGTCAGGATTACTTAATGAAATGAAGTGAAATGAAATTGCAGAAATTCCAAGAAAAAAACCCACAGACACCAAACTAGAAAGCATGATTGAGCTTTAGCTTGCAGATTGCAAAGCAACTGCTGTTTCTGCTGCTCAGTGCAGTGAGCACAGTGAGACTCTTGGGCAGTAAGAAAATTCTCTGCTTGTGACACAGAGCTATTGCCTGGGTTTATATTTGCAGACGGTTTTACACCCTTTCTGTCCTCCTTGCTGTCCATTATTCTGCTAATTCTGCTTTATCGTGTGATGTGGTGGCACATTAGAAACTGCCCCACCACACCACTGAGACTGGGAGAGGGTCCATTAATTTGACAGACTTGGACCATTTGTCTGGTGCAGTTGGTAATCATAGAGAGAATGTTGGCTCCACTGGGGATGTGGAAGATTGAAAACCTCTGAATGAAATGCAGCTGAGTGTTCAAGGCAGGAAAGATCTGTTGTGGTTTTAAAATATGAGGCTTCATTTACTAACAGTATGCATTCACCACCCCCTTTTCCTCCTGCTTTCATTTATTTCCATATTTCCACTTTATGGCATAGCTAAATGAACTTTGCTGATGTGTTAATAGTACCACACCCTCTGATAACACTTCAGCCTCAATTCTCACTATATTTCCAGAGAAAAAAAGGAAAAGATTGAGAAGAGGCAACATTAACATCCTAAGCAACATTTCAGCCCCTTTAGATCCAATTAGTTCACCTTCAGACCCAGACAAAAAGCAGGTTGCTCCATTGTATGACTGTTGATGCATGACAAAGTTTTTGCATGTATGAATGTGCTAAGTGAGTATCAAGGGAAAAGCACAGAATCTACAAGTGGTTGACTTTAGCATATGTAATTTTGCAACCTTAGTATTGCTTCAAGAGTGGTTGCAACAGTGTCAAGAGACATATTAATCCAACACCTCTTAAACCAGAATTTTGATATTAGATGTACTTTTCAGTACTCACATCAAACTGCTTAATTAAAATGATATCAAAGCAGTTATGAAAAAGGGATTCTTTAATGGAGAGCTTTTACCTGTCTAAATGTATGCATGCATCCATTAATGCAAATCAAAGAGTAACCTATGAACTTATTTAACTGTTTTCCATTGTATATATACAAACAAGTGTTAAGTATTTATATTTTCAAATTATTTTAAAATATGACTGTTTTGCAAAGTTAATAGGAACAAAACCCCACAGATCAGTGTGAAGTGTGAACTGTAGGCAACCACAGGAAATAAACCCCCTCTCTCTGGACCCTGGAGACACTTTAATTGGACTTAATATGGCAAAATGAACAGTAGGATGGAGTAGAAACAGATAAAATTTCCTTTTCTGAAGGAACAAATTAGAATAAAAACTTTGGCTGTTGTTTGAAAACTCTGCATTGGTTTCATTCCTACATATGCTTTAATTTTTCCTGTTTGAATGTAGCACAGGATTGCATGTAGATCTGCCCAACACAGCTGGGGAGCATAACAGCAACAGCTGCAAAACCTGCCAAAAAGCAGGAAATATTACGAATGAGGAGTAATAGGCCTGTATAGGTATGTGTCTAGGACATTTTGCAAAACTCTGTGGGTGCCCTAGGTGATCGTTTCAGACAGAAAAGTAAGATATTTTCCCTAAAGCTCCCCAGGATGATATTTGCCACTGCCTTGATAACTGGACCTTGGTGCAGGACAGCAGACCTGAGTGTCCCTGGCTCCTTAAAAATACTTGCCAAATTCCTATCAATCAGATTATTAAATGAATTTAGGCACTGAAGAATAATTTGAAGAATAATTTTAAGTAATGTGAACTAATGTGCCAAGAAATGCGTTCTTGCAGACGAGACTAAAGACTTTCCACTCATGTCAGACACTGTGATAATAGCACATTGCTCACAGGTTCTATAGTATCTGGAAGTGACAAAACACATTAAAGCAGTATAAAAAGTTTTACATTTTACCAGTCTGATACGTCTTTGTTTAGTTCATGTAACTGTACAACCACTTCCAAGTGGTCACAGCATTCTCATCATCGACGATGTCTATCTCTTCATATGTAAAATCAGTGGACTAGTGAAGACTTCGCATTTCACTTACATGTTTAATTATGTAGTTTTCTTGATCGAATAACAGTTATAAGCAAACATTATAAGCAAAAAAAAAAAGAATACATTTTGTGAATACGTCAATTTTAGTATTTGGCACTTAGGTTTTCCATTTACTTCAGTGTGCATTATTGTATGTCTTTTCTGCATATATATTTTGTATAGAGGTAAATTTATATTTGAACCTACACAAGTTCATAGCAGAGTGTTGCTGTCTCAATGTGCAAAGAGCAGCATTCAACTCACATGACTTTTGTTATTTGAAAGTTAGATGTCCAAGCCAATTTAATTTGATTAAAGCTAGTAAGAAGAATATGGTGTATTTACAGGATGATGTTATTTTACCTTTCTAGGTGGCTATTTTGGGATGAGATGAATTATCCTGTAGAAATGCCTATTACTATAAATGGCATTAGTTTTGACTGAAGCATCTGGGTGGAAGGCATCAAAGTTAGAATCATTAAATTTCATATAAATTACTACCCCTTGCCCCCCTGCCCACCCCCCTCAAGAAAGTGCAGTTCCAGCATATGCATTCATCTGTTTTGTCAGACTGTTCATTCAGTATGACTACTATGAGTATTGACTTCTTGACTGACTATCTGTCAGTCTCCAACCTCTGACTAAGAAATGTGATTAAAGTAGAAAGCAAAGATAATATTATATACAGAATAGATTAAAACATGGTGGACTACAGTACTGTGAGAGAGGTGTGAAGATGTCATGTTTCTCTTATCTAATTAAAATTTTGGCTCCTCTGCAGCTCCTCTGCTCTCATAGAGACTTTTATTAGATATAAAGAAAGAAAAAAGTGACAAAAGAATGATCCAAAGGGCAGCATGCTGCTCAGCCTTTTATCTCATAATCACCACTATTCACTGTTGCAGACAACAGTGCCTTAAAAAACGTGAATTTGATTAACAAGTAACTTTATTTCTGGATGACTATCACAGAAATAATCAATCAATAACAAAACAATTATTCGGTGATTTTTTTATTAGAATGTTGCTGAAAAGGTATCAGTACAGCAACTTGCTATTTAAGTGTTAAAAAAAATTTCCAGCTGTCATGTGATTAAGAATCCTATGTCTTGAAATGATCTAAGCATAGAAGAATCTCATCAATCATTTAAAAATTACTGAATTCAACCTCCATAATTGGAAAAAAAAAAAAGTAGGGTTTCTAAAGAGTTAAAAACAACTGGGCAAGCTAACATAGCCTAAAATATAAATTCTTTAAAAAGAATGCATCTTGTAGAATTTTTGTTCCCTGTACTATGCATTCTCTTTGGTTTAGATTGTCAGTTTTGTACACTTGGATAGAGTGTGAAAGTTCCTATACTTGTTTTGAAATATTTGTTTTGGTGGTGAAGTTCCTTATTCAGAGGATGAAAAGCTGTGACGTGGTTGAAATGATCTATCCGCTCAGGGAAGCAGTTCAGCATTCAAGGATCCTAATCCATTTTATTAAAGGCAGTCACAGAAATCCCTCTGACTTAGTGGTCCAGGATTATATCACAGAGCAGCAGTGGTTGGGTTGCAGGTGTTGGCAGAAGTAGCTGTGCATTTTCATATTAAACCATAAGCCAACTTGGTAAAAGCTCACAGCTTCTCCTGACATTCACTTAAGGAAAGTTGTTGCAGAAGGTACCCAAAATCACTTTGGAAGTTACAAACTGGAACCAGGAATTCACTTTATTCCTAAAAGCAAAAGATGTACATTACAGTCCTGTAAAATCTTAACAGAAACACCAGATTTTCCTTGAGAAATAGCTTCCGTAAGTAATATCTAAGCACTGTATTGTTGCTATGTTTCTGCAAGACAAGTGGAATTGTCTTTCATTCTGTCATACCTTTCCCTTCTCTTCCCTCTCCCTCCCCCTCTCTCTGCCTCTTCTACCCTGTTTTACTTCTTTTCCTGCTTTCTGGTTTACCCTTTTAGCAGTCCAAGATCAAGACAAACTACAAGGCATTTGCAGCAATCCCTACAAACACATTACTTATGGAACAGAAGGTTAGTGTTTGCTCAAAGGCATGGGAATTGCTTTGCATATTTGAGACCATTTAACTTCGTGTTCATATTCTGACATCACTGTGGGGGATATGGCAGAATGTAAGCTCTAGGAAGTAACTGCTCAGGTTTATAATTCCAATCTTTTTCAGGGTAAACCACTTTCTACTGAAGATATCTGTGTTCAGATACTTTTGGTTATCCACTGCTTTACTGAAAATGATAGATTTTGGTCTATCCTTCAGTAGCCAAAGCACAGTCATGTCAAAATAATAAGAAATCAATTTTCTGTTATAAAATTTTCTTCCAGAAGAGGCTCCTGACTAATTTATTTTGTAAACTGTGTGTTTCAGCATGGTATGACTACATGCTTTCTCCCATCTCAGGAATTATCTCCTATTGATCCATACCAGCAGCTAGTCCTGTTGTGCTAGCTGACATGCATTTGGAGTATGGCTCTTAAAAACACTGGGAAGGGAACTGGGGTGGAACTCATGCCACATTGTAGCTCAATTACAGTGATGTTGCTCTTATTTTATGTAATGCATTTTATGCACCGAATACAAAAGAGAGATGTTCCAGACAAAAAGAATCTAACTCTATGAATGATATTTTATTAAGATAATGGTTATGTGAAAAAGATTTTGAGTGGCTTTTTTTTTTCTTTTTTTAAGCAAGGAAGTAAGACACTATCTGCAAGGCAGATATTACTGAGCTGAATAAATGATTAGGAATACATCATCTGCTTAAGTGATAAAAAAAAGTGTTTTGCTATGCACATTCTCAGAAGTCAACTATTTCCAGTGTTTGAACAACTATTTACTTTAGTTAAGTTGTAATGAAAAATATGATTAGGCAAAACCATGATGTGGGTGATCCTAGTGACAATTTACATGCAGCATCACTTAGAACCCATGATATAAAACTGCCATTGATGTCTCATGTAAGATAGGATGCCTTATCTGCTTCTAAATTGTTTCCTTGTGTCTAGTTTTCTTTCTCGAGTCAATTTTTTATTTAAAATGTGTGAAGACACTTTCATTTCAGACAGCATTTTGAGAATTATACTTATGAAACCATTAAGCTAACATAATCTTAACGTTTTTTCTAGAATATATTCTTATCCTCCGGTACTTTTATTACTTTTATTGAAAGTGAGCTGTTCAAATCTTTCATTAGCAGAGAAGTGAAGGCTTATGTACCCTATATGTTTATACTTTGGCAGCCCCAGAAATGGCTTAATCTCATCAAACCTCATAACTGGAGTGCTTTCCACTTGTATGAGTTTGGATGAACCTGATGGACTCCTTACATCACTTTTACTCAGAAAACCCCAGTTCAGGATATGTCTCAAGATTGGGCTGTAACTCCCCTCACAGCCAGATGAGAAAAACCCTCTTTTTATGGGGTTTATCCTCAGCATGTCAGGCAGGGGTTTTCACCTAGCAGCAAGTGCTGGCTGCTCCCCAGGGGAGGTGAACTGAGAGCCAGGTTAACAGCAAGGTTGTGTCCTCATCAGCAAGGGCACAGCTCCACAGTGCCTGAGCAAGGAGAGCACAGTTTGTGAAAATGAAGTGGTGGTAACCATGGTCATCCTAGCCACACAGGTTCAGAGTGATGAGGCAGGTCCACAGACCATGATAATGAACTCTTCAGCCCTGCAGATTATAAGATCCACTGGCTAGGAGAGGCAGATGGACAAGTTTAATGCAAGAGGAAGGCAAAAGTTTAGCACAAAGATTTAATTGCCATTATAAAAAAACATACTGGCAACTGAAACGGGCTCTTTCAGAAATTGAAATATAAAGACAGGACACTTCTCTGTCTCTTCATAGTCATTTCAGGTGGTTCTGTGGTTCAAAGAAAAGGTCAGACTAGGTGATCACTGTGATTTCTTCTGGCCTTTCTTTCAGTCTGAGACAGTGAATCACCCCTCTACTGACATTCCCTCTTGTATAGATGCTTCAGCTGCATTGAAGTGATCACAGTCTAATTCAAAATTATGTTCCTATTAAGATAGTATTTCAAATGCGATGCACCTATTGTTTAGAGAATTTATTTATCAACTATTATAAAAATATACTTCACTCCCGCTATTTCAGGGAGCTGCAGAAAAATTCTTAATTTTAAGGAAGCAGTTTCTTAAGCCAGATCCTACTTCATCTTCAGAATTATGTCACATTTGAGATCTAACCCCAAAACTCTGTTGGACATCTAGGAATTGGAAACAAAAAAAAAAGTATTCTCTGAACAATTCAGAAGTCCTCAGTCTACAGCAAGATCTATGCAGCAGAATTTGGGTTTGCTGTGTTTGTCCATCTCCTCTGCATGCTGACTGGGATGCCCTTCCCTTATCTGGGCATCATATTGATGGAAAGGAAAACTGGGCATACAGACTTGGGGTGGGGGGACAGGAAAAGGAGGTGCTGCAAATGTTCCATTCAGATTTCCCCCAGCAAAACTGTAAGGACCTAGTAATTTTATCCTGTTACCTACATAATAGGATGCCAGAAGTGAAACAAATTCTCCTGTGGAAGAAAAAGAATAGTCAGGTCTTTTCAGTATTATCTTCCATGATCTTCAAGGGGTAAGTTAAAGGAACTCATGATATGAGAAGTTCTATTATATAGTGGGATTTTTTGTACATGTGGAGAGCTTAGGAAAATATATTGACGGGAAAAATAGGCAAAGGAAATAAATGAGGAAACTTCATGGCTTCTGATCATTCCAGGGCTTTCACAATACAGTAAGAAGGAAGCTGTGTCCAGGTTACAAAGTTTGTTTTTTCTCCTACATGATGAATGTGGTTCATTGGTGGATGAAATAATGTTCTGTATTTCCTATATGCTGCCAAGAGCTTTGATTCTTCTAAGAAAATATTGGAGATCCTATCTGGATCATTTACCAGTATGTTTCCAGCTTTGATACAACTTTAGCAATCAACCTTGGGGGAATGAGGAGGGCAGGGCTGTAGTCTTCACTGATGTCAATGGCATATACACACTGCACCTTTAAAGTTTTCCTTTGAAAGGGAAAAATTAGTGGTTCAGCAAATGGTTATTTCATCTGAAATTTAAGTCTGTCACAAATACATTTGCATTCTCTATATTGCACTCTTCTTTTAAATTCTGGTTCCACTATTGCTTTTCATGTATAATGAAAAAATTTGAATGCCTAAATAGTAATGTTCCACTTTTGATATTGTAAGATCATCAGAGTAAGAAATGAAGTATGAATACTGTTGTTTGGGCTAATTAACAGTACTGTAAATACCACTAATACTTTAAATTAACCATCACATTACTTCATGATAACTGCCGGAATAAGTTCAGAAACACTAGTTGGACTTCTTCATCCCATGTTTTTCTCTATGCAGAAATGTAAAAAAAAAAGAAAAGGAACTGTTGGAAAAAAAAAAGAGTTATATTTTGAAAAGCTAGCAGGATCTCAAACAAAACCTTTTTTCTTTGTAGAGGTGATAGGGATGCCTAAAATCTTGTTCTCTTTCTTTTTTTCCTTTGAAGGACCCAGGCTGTTCAAATACGAAAAAAACCAAACCAAAACACAACAAAACAAACCAACAATCCCCCTTCCACCGAAAAAAAAAAATAAAAATATATATATATAAAAGATATAACCACACTGAAATAAATCATATGGATCACTTTGAAGATTAAAATTTTACTTCTCCAAAGTTTCAAAAAGGGAGAAGCACACTGCAGCTTTCTCTAGAATGATCCCGCACGATGGCCGTACCTCAGGGGGACCGTGGAGCACACAGGCCTTGGTACTCCCCTGAGTTACTGAATCAATGGGGGCTCCAAAATGCAAAGATATTTGGGTACCAAATCTACTGAAACTGATGGGTTTTTGGTAGTTAAATTATCCAGAATCTTGGTTCTGAACAGAGACTTGTGATAGTTGCCCTAGTTCCTCTAGAAGATTCCTCAGTATCTTTTGGGTAGTTGTTTCTTACCCTTGCTTGTATTCAGCCTCTCCCACTGCTCTGGTGAAGAGAATATGAAACAGAAACAAGTATTTTTTCTTAAAATTATTTTATTATGTGTATTAATTTATTTATTATTTTATTATGTAATCATCCTACTGATTTCTTGTGGGTTTTGAGAAGCTTAGCAACTCCTCCATTCTGAACCCATGACTGATTAATATTTGTTGTTTTTCCTAACTCACATTCAGACTCATCATCTTTCTGCAAAAGATTGCTTTGGCAATTCTTGACACAATGGGTACTGGAACAACTCCTCTACTTCATTCTATCACTTCATTTTATGTTTATGAGGAAGAAATAATATCAACTGAAGCTGCACCAGTGGCAAAGTACTTGAGTGTAGTGCTGAGCCTTCTTTAACTGAGCCTTTCTCCTCTGTAAGACTGTTGATTTGAGAATGTAGCTGGATGACAGTGATGAGCTAGCAGAGATGAGAAAGACTATGTCTCTTTTCATCCTCTATCTTAAGATAAGACTATAATAATTTTTGCATGTCAGAAATAGGAATAGTTTTTCTGTCTTCTTTCTGAACTACAACTACTTTAAGGGTAAAAGTTTTCTTTAGAGCTGGAGGGGAGGAAAGAAACTGCTCTTTATTTTTTCTTTTTCTCTGACATGACAGGTTGTTCCATAAATATGCTTTTTTTGCATAATCCTTTGTGGATGGTATGAAAATAATATTAGAACTAAATTGTCATTGCCTTTTCAGTGCTGCACACATAGATGTATGCTACCTGTAGCTGGACTAGGAGAAAAAACCAAATGTACTCAGCAAAATTAAGCTCAGAAATAATTACTTAAGTATATGCTTATTTAATTTTTTTTTTCAAGATTCTGCTACATTCCTCCCAGGTCCATGTATGTCTTCTGCAACTGGCAGCCCTGGCACCCACCTCACTGGGATCAGTCCATTCCCAAGCAATACTACGTGCATGGAAGAATTTTTCAGGAATGCACTTTTAAAAATTATTCTTATAATTTATTTTTTGCAAATAACTAGCAAAATGACACTTCAGAAAAACAAAATGTATTAAACAAAAAATATACAAGCCCTGCAGGTCCCTCCCCTGTTGTCCAATTTCATTCAGCAGCAGGCTTCCAGGGTATTATTTGATCTCAGCACTGAGTCTATTTGAAAATTGCTTCAAAGCAAAAATGGGTGATGGCAGTGAGAATGTGCCTTGAAGATTCTGGATGAAGATAAAAAAGAAGCTGAGCACAGGAGTTTGGCTTTGAGGGTGTTTTTTTAGTTCCCTGATCAACAAACTGATTCCCACTGTTCTCAGACCTTCTCCAAGTACAGGATTAGGAAAGCAGGAGGTATATCCAAGCACGAGGAGCTTGTGTTTCATTTCAGAGAGACTGCATACCTGCTTAGTCGAGCCATGTCTTAGTGCCTCTTCACATATGCATATCTCATGTTTCACTCTACACAAGTCTGATTTTGTGTGAAAATCCCAAAACATCAAGCTTTGGTTTTAATTGCAATGTGGGATCACCATCCTCTTTAAACAGGAGGCACTTTTTTAAAAGCAAATGTCTACTGGAGGAAAAAGAAAGGGCCTCCTGTATGCTTGGATCCCTGCCTTGTCCTTGGCAGACAGCCCCATGGCCCCTCTGTGACACATTCACTGCACTGTATTCACTGTAGAAGAGGGGGAAGTTGTTGAAGGAGAAGACAATTCAAACCCCATCAGAAACAGGGAGTTTCTGATCCATAAAAATTCACCTAACTCCCTCCCTCTCTGTACTTTACCCCCTCTAGCTGGGAGTCAGAACTTGGTAACTTGAAGAACCTTACTAGGCCTGTCATTTCTCCTTTTTTCACATCTTCCCGTGGTGAACTGAAGAGTGCCACATTTGGGAACACAAAACAGCAAAAAATGTATGTTTATTTGTTTTTCAAAAAATTTTCATCTCAGTATCACACCAAAATCTTTTAAATTACAGGCACTAGAAGAGCCAACCAAGACTGCTAGTGTGACTGGAGGCACTGCTTTGGACACCCATTCAGAGGTAGTGCTGTTAGATCACTTTCAGATCTCCATTTGAAAACTAAAATCAAAGGTTAACTGAGTGAAGTGTTCTCCTTATTTAGATGTGCTCTCCTGCCCAGCTCAGACAACAAACAGAGGAGCTGTGTGCTGTCATTGACCAAGTCCTGCAGGACCCCCTGACTATGGTAACTCGTCAGTATATGGCATTGACTTTTTACTTTTCTTATTTTTTTTGTCTCATTACTAATAAGTCTGTTCTCTGCTGCAAATCCTTTTCCAGCGCCGATGTGAATCTTCTCCAAGTTTCCTGCAGATGAACACAGAGTCAGACATAGGCAAGGTAGGTAAATAAGCCCAAATGCTCTTTCCAGGTAGACACAGAGTGAACAAAATCACAACAGTAAGGCCTATGGCAACAGGAAGCTTCAGCTAAGAGATGCCACATCAGTGGAATTGTCTGGTGACTTGAAAGATGTGTATGGACAGAGCTGTAGCCCTGGAGTCAGTGCAGTCTGTGTTACAGGATGCTTTCTGGAAGTCAGAAGGGTTTGTATCATGAAAGAGAAACTGCTTATAAAGGTTTCAGAGGCTAGAATCAACAAGAAAGAAATACTTTATTCCTTGCCTTCTATATTGCAGGTCTCTTTCCATCTCCCATATTTCATTCCTTCTATGGGTCTTTGCTACAGAGCAAGCTGATGTTTCTAGCTTCAGTGCCTGGAAACATCTTTCAGAACAAAATTTTATTTATTTTTTAAATATTCATTAGTGGTTTCCAAGGAAGGAGCATTCCTGTATTCAGATTGACCCAGGTAAATTTAAAGTGGTAGCCATAGGAAAGTGAAAATCACAGAAACACCACTGGAAACAGGAGGAAAGGAATTTTTGGAAGAGGAATATGCCAAAAAATTACTGCATTGAAAGTACCCTGCACAATGTCCAGTCCACCATCCAAAAATGGGGCACAGAACCAGCATTCCTGAATGTGTATTTTCAATACTCACTTCAGACTTGATTATAATTTTTGAAATTACTTCTGTCAACCAGCAAACAGTGGTGAATCAGGCAGCTGAAAGATGGAAAGCTCTTGCATCCAAAACCTACTTCCTTAGGCAACTGAGAACTGAGCCTTAACCAACTGGAAGGCACCCGTGAGCAGGCATGAAACCAAATAAAGGGGAAATGGAGTTTACCAGGATGCATCACAAGGACATGTTTGTGGGGTTTTTTTTGTTAGGAAGAAGTTCTTTACCATGATGGTAGTGGAAAAGTGGAACAGGTTGCCCAAGCAGGTAGTTGAGGTCTCATCTCTGGAGATATCCAAGGTGAGGCTTGACAAGGCTCTAAGCAACCTGATGTTGAGGATGTTCTTGCTTACTTCAGGGAGATTGGACTAAATGACCACTAAAGGTCCTTTCCAACCCAAATTATTCTGAGATCCTATGATTCTAATGATCAAGATAAAGGTTGTGAGGACCTCTTAGAATGAGAGTGCACGTGCTTAAACTGAAGGTAAAAGACAGGAAGGAAAAAGAGTGCATGTTCTGGAGACATTTTACTCAGATGAACAAATTCTTGCAAATGAGAACATGGAAAGAGGATGTTTCAGGTTATCTTGTGAGCACATCTGAGTTAATTTTCACACCTGTGTCCATTTACTAATAAGCATTTTAAGAGTTTTCAGAGTTAAAGGCCACTTTTGATAGCTTGTAATCAATGTCTTTGAACAGTAAAAAGGAAACAGCATTTTCTACAATAAACGTATCAAGCAAAACTTACATCTTACTATCATGTACCTAATGAAGCTGTCTAGAAAACAAGTTATCCTGAATTTAAGCAATTAACCAGTCATCAAAATAATTACAATCTCTTTGAGTTACTCCTCAGAGTATCTTTTTGCACCTAATTTATATATCTATTTTGTGTCAACAAAAGGTGTCAACAGCAGTGCAGAAAGCAGCTGGGCGTGAAACCAGATATGTAAGTACTTTTATAATTACTCTATATTTTGCATACAGAAATGTCTAATTTGTCTGCTTTTGCCACAACACTGGCTGATTCTGCACATAGCAGAAGGAGGCATCTACTCCTGACTTGAGGTGTTGACTCCAGTACAGAGAAGCTAGTATGTTAGAGCACTAGCAATTGAAACTTGGTGTGTCTTCCTACTGCTATAAATCCATCGTGGCTGGAATCTCTTTAGTGTAGTGTCTATTGATAATATTACCTGTGTGAAGATGATGTTAAAATTATTTATTCACACACTTCTAGTTCGGTTCAAGTGTGGGACAAGAGCTCAACTATTTGGCAAACAGACTGTTGTGGGCGCTGAAGGGTGTATTTGCTTGGACTCAGCCCACACTGAAGGAGACTTATTCTAGTGGAAGTCCTTTAGTTCTTGCCTGTGCATCAGAATTTGGGGTTAACTCTTCCTCCCAAAGTACAGAGCTGGCTTAAACTCCACAGTTTAGCCTTAGATGAACAAAAGTTGTTTTGTCACATATACCGATTTTCCAACGTGTAAAGAAAATCTCTATATTGAGTCATCTGTTCAATTATTGACACATTAAACTCAATTAACATTTCAGTTCTCACTAGCACACACAGTGACTGCAAGTTCCATAATTTACTTATGGCTCATGTGGTGAGAAATCTCTGCTTACTATTCATCATTCAACTTTTCTATTGAACCTCAAATCAAAGCAGTGCTGGCAAAGCAATAGAGGCCTCCCAGTTTTATGCCAGCACAATGCTTGACTGATCAATTCAATTTTAATTCTTGAGTGTGGTGGTATGCATATTTTATTGCATACTGTGATTTTTACTTGACAGATTGTGCTGGCTCATACTAATTAGAAAGGGTATTGGAAGAGAGCTTTTTAATGAAGCAAAATAGTTTGTTTCAGAGGTAGTCCATGAAAACAGAGTATATTTAGTACCACTTCTGTGCAAATCTCCAGCTCCCAAAACTGTGGCTAACATATGCCATAAATTTAGGCATCCAACTTATATGCCTGGGGATGCAGTTAGGTTTACTTTGCTGGTGTAGAAAAACACTCTAGCAAGGTCTTCTTTCCCCATATCCTCTGGAACCTTCTAGATATATTAAATCAGTATTTATTACACACTTGGGAATAATGCATCAGATTATGGATGTGCTAACCTTTACTATAAATTGGATGTGAATGTTTTTTGTTTTTTTTTTTTTGAGTCAGAAAGCAGATCAGACAATTGTGTTAACAGACTGTGGTCTCCAGGCTGCAATTTGGTGGCTGAGCTTGGTGGGTCCAGGCTCTCCTGCTGTCTCTGAACTCTGCAGCAGTCTCCTGAGGAATTCCCAGGTGTTCCTAATAGCCGCCGTGTGTCAGCTCATCCTTTTGTCTTGCTCTGCCTCCTTGCTAGGATGTGCAAAGGCTATTTTTGATCCAGATCAAAAAGCAGATGGGAGCTTCTTCTCTCCCCATCATGGCAAGGGTGCAATTGCATCATTTTCCATACTGTTGCCTTTCCCTCTTCCTATTCCACTTCCCACCACTCCAAGTAAGCCCCCCAGCCCAAGGGTGCCCTCATCCCTTCAACCTATGGAGAGCAGCACATTCTGCTACTCTCTGGACTGAGCTGGAGAACTGCCTGGAAGCATGGTAGTTGGTGCAGGGGTAGTAGTTGGTGTGAACCAAAGTAGGCAAGCAAGTGTGGCAAGCATTAACTGCAATGGACCTGAGCTTGTGTGGCTGTGTGACTTCTGTTGACAACAGGACACGTCGTCCAGGTGGCAACATCTTTCATACAAGTACAAGATATCTGCTTTCAAACAGGAGGCCTATTTTGGGTCAGTCTAACAGTATCCCTACTAGAAATCAGGAACTGAGTATTGTATGGACTTTTGCTGTCACAATATCAAATTGTGACTTGCCCCAGGAGGCCTGTGGTGCCTCATGTGAGCTGCCTTGGAGTAATGATTTTCAGCCAGCCTTTTTTAGCAAATCAGTTTCCTTTTTCAAGTCAGTTTTTAGTTTATGCAACTGAACTAATTCTGCTAGAAAGAATTAAAGTGGTAACTTAGCTATTTAATATTCTTAATCTTTTTGTATGCATATGTATGAGACTGAGATGCTTGTCAAAATGTTGCCTTTAGGGTGTTTTTAATAAAAAAAAGCTTTAATTTATAAGTCCAAGATATGAAAATCGTTCATAATGCACAAGTATTATTTATAAACACACACATATACATGTATACAAGGGTGATAATATTACTAATAATGTCAATAGGTTATATCTGTAGTAGACTAAAAAAGTGTGTTGAAATATCCTGCCATTTAACAATTAAAATTGCACAGATTTGCCTTGGCCTCAATTACTGTTTGTCTCCTCACAAACTTCAGAACCTTTCAAGGATGTAAATGAATGCACAGATACTAAGGGAATGTGTAAAAAGTGCTGAAAAAGGTCTGACTTCAGTGAAATCACAGCAGTTTGTACCAACTGAGATCTGCAGTTGTCATTTAACAGCTTTTTAAACTGTGTGGCTTTTGATACGATCGCATTCACAGTTTTATTATAATGCACCTCTACTGGCTTTAGAGATGCTGCTGCTGATTTTTAATAATACAAACATAAGAATTCTCTAAATAAATTACTTCTATGGGTATTCAGTGCCCTAGTATGCTTACTAAGCATAATTTCCATATAATTACTGTCACTAAGGACAGCTTTCTTAATTTTACTTCCAAGTTCTAGCAGAATTATAATTTGTCATATAGGCCCACTTACAAGTATTTAAAAATAATTTCTTAAGATTAATTGGAATCTGCATATTGTTGAAATTTTTATTCGTTTTGGCAGTTCCATAAGAATTGTTTTCTAAGTTTTACAGACATGAAATGGAGAAGTGAAAAAATGATGGAATTTGAAGTGTCTAAGAATGCAGACAGACATGCAGAAATAAGTAGTATTTCATCTGTGGTCTGCTGTGCTTACATATATTTCAGGTAACCCCTTTGAAATGAGATTTAGTCTTAATTTGGACCACTGAAGCAAGAGAATTTAATTCCAGCCACTTGTATCTTCAGATCATTCTGAAGTCCTTTGATGTTTTTAAGCTCAGAATGAGACTGGTCATCACTTGATTAGAGGCATGAAAGAGAGTCCCTTGTAGGCAAGCAGCTACTAGTAAAACTCTGGTTTGCTTTGTCAAGATGTACTTCTTGTAGATTTAGTGCTAAATCACAGCTGCCTCTGTGTGGGTGGGAAGGTTTCCTCCCCCAGAGGTTGTGTTCAGAGATGTGGCCGGGCTCAGTAAGGAGCACTGCCCTCCACCAGGACTCGAGGTGATGCTGTTCCCACCACCAGTGGTTAAGTAGAGCCAGCAGGTCCAGAGAGTGATTGAACATCTCTATTTAGCACTTGGGAGTTCTGTAGCCAGACGTCTGCAAGATCTTTGTCATGGGGGAACAAAGGAAGAGCATGTTCTTCCCTCTCCAAATGTGCTGGAATTGCTTTTCTGCTTGAAACTGTGAGAAGAGACTGTTGAGTCAACAAAAATCCAGCTGCAGTGGTCCTTCTAGAGAGTGCGGGCTGTAATGGCACTGACTTGTCTTATATTACAGCTATAATATCAAACTGTTTTATCTAGTACTTTTTTAACCACCATGCTGAAGAACATTAACATTTTAGAGTCTCAAGGCATGCAAATCATACCAATATCAAGGAAAAGCATGTTTTCTGTACAGAAATACTGTGTTATCCAGAGGAACTCAGAGTTTGAAGGTGATCACCAGAAATCTTTCCACAGCATTGGCAAACAAGCACGTGGCACATGATTTCACAGACAAATACTTTGCATTTAGCAGATTTACCCTTGGTCTTGAGAACAGAGCTTCTGCTGTTCAATGTATACTCAGGAAAAATGCAATGCTAAAGTAGGATTGTTCTGGTTTTCATCATCAGAAGGATCAGAAGATTGGACTGAGCTCCCCATAGAACTGTGTAATAACGCTGATGCTGCACATTAACAGAGAAAGGGAGGTGCAGAAGTGTCAGGATTTACCTTTCAAGATTGGATCGAGATGCAAAGGTGACACGCTGTTGCACATAGAAAGAAGTATCCCTAAACTCCTAACATCAGGCATTCTTATTTGATTATACCCAGAGAAAAAATTAAAATATTTTAAGCTGTCGTGAATTGCATATGTCACTGCATCACTGGTAAAAGCTTTTGTACCTGGGAATGCTGCTGTCCATGTGTTTTTCCTCCTCTTAAACTAGGTCTCAGAAAAATGCAAGTGAAATGACAGTTGTAAATGTACTACTTCAGAATTAGGGATCATTAACAGTGAAACAGTGAACCATCATCAGTGAAAAAAAAAAAAATACTGCTTTGGATTTTTCTTCTGTCATTGCTGTAATAGCTATGATACTGTATGTAATCCTGGGTATGTTTATATTTTTGCAGGCCAGTCTTTACAAATCGGCACCAATGATGACAGAGACTCAGCTGGTATGTAATACAAAGCTGTGCTATGCTATTTTTTGAAATTTGCACAAACACAAAATCTAAAGTAATTAATATTTGCTTTCATAGACCTTGAAAGAAGCTGCAGCCAATATCCTCCTGCAAAGCTGCATTGCTTCCACAGAAGTGCATTGCTTCCTTCTGTACTGAATATACACTGAATATATACTGTTCTAAGGAAGTGTAAATACTGACACTACTTATAAATTCATGGACCAATTGACAAATTAGTCTTGCTAAACCTTGTTATGCATGACAACTATAGTCTACTGCTTGGACTCTTCTAATATTCCACTTCTAATATTCTAATTTTGTTTATATAATTTATTATACAATATATATTCATATATCAATGTTACATAAAAGAGTATATTTAAATTATATATAAATCACATACACTTATATAATATGTTATATTATATGAAAATTACATTAATATATTTTATAAATTATAATTTATTCACACAATAAATGTAAAGCTTTGGTGAAATGCAGCTGTATTAAGCATTAGTGGCTTATAACCATTTCATTCTTTTGTCAGCTCCTTTGATTTTGTTTTTAAATTTTTAAAATAACTGTTTTAATTAACTATATGCTTTATTTCACTTGGTTTAAATTGCGATCATTACCTTCTGCATGGTTTTTGTTCAGATGAAAATGCTGACTCTGAGCACATTGTGATCTCTATTTGTGAATGACTCTTCAGTAGCAACGTTTTGACTGAAATTTTGCAGGATTTATCATCCAGCTTCTTACTTCCCCTCTTGTGGAACCTCTGACCAGCTATACCAGAGACTGGTTAGTTATGGTCACCAGAAATTTTGTATCTATACCTCTCAGCTATGTGACTTTCATCCAAGGGAGAGGTGAAGGACTGGACAGAGTGCCACTGTGACTGGCATCAACAGATCTTCTCAGATGACCAAGAATGACTCATGATAAAAAAGCACAAAGCCATACCCAGCACGCCAATGCTACACACAATACTATCATTATTAGTATTATCATTAATTGTAACTTTTTTTCTTTGTATTTTAAGTAAATAAGGCAAAATCAATGTGGGACCAGGCTTGCACACCTCAGTACCATTTTCCTAGATTTTTTTCTGTTTCAGAGGTTATAAAGCTGGAACAGTCATTCATGGGTTTTGAGTGTGCAACAGAAGAATTTATCAATCAAAATGTATTTACATACAAAAATAACAGGAATGGAGTCACATATATTTAGAACAAATACAGAAGGATATATCTATAGTTTGTGTGAAGGTCTAAATGACAGAAAGAACAGAAAGAACAGTTTCTTGCATGAAAGGGATTGTGGATAGGAGTGAATATGAGTTGTAGGGACTTGAGGCTGGACAGAAGATTAATTCAAACATTTGAAAGAAGAAAACCATTAGAGAAAAATAGATAACAATCTTCACAGCAGTTAAAGCTAGAGTGTTTGTTATATATTTCTATGGCTTATTTTGCTCTGGGGTATTTTAGATACTACTTGGCAGCTTGAAATATTTTTTCTGATTAACTTATTTTGAAGCACATGTATTACTTGAGGTTCCTGTGTTTCCTACATATAAAACCATTGCTCCCAAAGCTTCGTGAAAATAATTAAATTATGGCTCTTAATGTGACTCTCCAAGAATTATGCTGTGATTGCTTTAAAATAAAGCAGTACTAAATTCATCATCTTTTATGACCCACTTCAGGTCATAATGGCATCAAATACAGCCTAGTTGTGAGGTTCAACATGAAATCAGGTGTCACGGGTTCATCCGTTCACACAAAATGATTTCATGGCTTTTAGGCACTGATGAGTGGCTTCTGGAAAGCAGTCCTTGCCATGGATCTATATCCATACTTTCTCAAGCACCAAACTCCAGGCACTGCTTATGTGAAACATGTCAGCTGTACTGAGGAGTGGTTCCTACAGAACCCCACAAATAGAAGTAGGAAATGAAAGAGATTCATGATATGCCAAATGAAAATGTGAGTGAAGGGAACCCGAGTGGGCTAAAATTTTCCTAAAGAAGCAGAAGGAAGCAGAGAGGGAAGCAGAGAGCAGTCTCAGTGCTAAGGCTGCCTTCTCCTTATCCTCCCCCGTGCCACCAACCTGGGTCAGTGATCACTGCCTGGGCAAGCCTGCTCCCTTTTCTGGTCCCAAACTTGCAGAGTTGCTCTTCTGCTGGTTCCAAAAGAGCAGCAGATAGGAGTGCCTTCTTCACACTTCTCTCACTGTGGGTATGGCCCTTTTCTTTAGCTGTTGAAGACAAGACTCATCCCTGTAATGTGAGTAGAATGGAAAAGGACTAAATCTGCTGATTTTAGTTTGGCCTAAGTTTACTTCAGTCACTGGAAATCATAATACAGTATAGCATTAGACACCTCATTGAAAATCCAGCTTTTTCTTGAAAGGCAAATATTTCAGTATAAACAAAATCAAAGACAATTTGAATTTCAAGCAGGTGGCTGTCCTTGTTCTCCCTGCTCTGGGGCAAGGTCTGCTACTGCTTCATCATAGAGGAGGGGAAAATAATTACCAGAGAACCATCATGGTTGGAAAGGACCTTCGACATACCAAGTCGAACTGTCAGTTCTATGCCACCTTAACCACCAAATCATGTCCTGAAGTGCTCCATCTACCCTTTTTTATAATACCTCCTTCCAAGGCTTTTCAACAATGTGAATTATTTACTATTTAGCTGGAGGACGAGGAAATCCTTTTGACTAGTAATAATCCCTTTACACCTTCAAATGTACTGAAGGAGAATTTTGTAGGCCCATATACTGTCTGGAATGTCTCACTGCATTTTGGCAACTCTAAGGCCTCTACAAGGGGAAATAAACTAATGTTTTCAAAAACATATTTCCCTTTATGAAGACTAATTTGAGGCAGAAGAGAGTTAGAGAGTAATTTAAGGGGTTTCCCAGTTTAATTTGACAAATTGCACATTTGCATTGCTAGGGCAAAAAGCATCTTTTTACTGACAGCAGAAACTGCAATGCTCCTTTATGACAAGGGAGCCAATCCCTCAGTATCCAAAGCAGGTGGTCTCAACAGCTTTAGAGGCTCCTCAGGTCTCCTCAGGCCTTCTCAGCACTGACAGAAGGTGTCTGCATTGGATGGGTCATGATGCTTTACATACTCCCCATCTGCCTCAGCATCCCTTTCTCCAAAACTAATGGAAAGGACAGGGAAGGGTTTCTTTCCATGAGGGAGATCTTTGGCTACCCCATTTGAAGCAGAAGGCTCCAAAGACTGCCAAAGACTATTTGTACAGAAAATCTGGATATGAAAGCTATGCAGGCAAACAGACCTGGTGCTTGCTGTTTGTCAAGCGAAGTCTGATGGACTCAGGAGAAAAGAAAGGAAGAGGGCAGCTGAGTCTTTTATCTAAAGGCTAGCTTACCTGTTTTTGTCAGATATTTTTATCTGATCATTTCATGTTTTTATTATTTATATGGTTGTGCCTCTCAGGCTGCTGCAAAACAGCACTGTATCAAAAACATTAAAAAGCTGTTTAAGTTTTAGCCACTAAAAGGGTGCCAGATGCTCTCTCTCCACTCCCCTCCCAGAGAAAGGCAGGAGGGGAATAAGGGGGAAGAGACTTTAAGGTTGGAAAAAAAACACTGAAAGAGTTTTAATGAAATAATAAAGATTCTGAATGAGATATATGTAAATAAATTCAAAGATATAAATGAACACACAAACACAGAAGCCACACTCCTCAGTTAAAAATATTTCCCATCCAGAGAGGCCCCAAACTGGACTCGGCTGCAGACTGGGGGTGCCCGAGCTCAGGCTCCCTGTGACAGTCCTCAGAAGCCTTGGGCACCTCCCAGCCAGTCCTAACCACCGCTTGAGGAGGTTTTTACCTGGTTGTTCTCAAAGCAGCACCAAACCCAGTTCATTGTCAAACATGACGAGTCAACTTTCTTGTATAGAGGGAAGCTGTTCAGTTATACAGAACGGCTTAATATCTGTGTAGTGACTCAGCAGTGGGAAGGGTGGGGGTAGGCATTGCCAGCTGCCCCAGAAGAGCTTCATCCTGCAGACTTTGTGGATCACAGGGGACTGTGGATAAAGGGGAAAGGCAGTGACTCAGGAGGAACATGGAACTCAGAGGATTTTAGGCCTCTGCTAAGAGGAACAGGGTTGCAAAATCTTGGGGACAACCAGTGTCATAGTAACAGGAAAAAGATTAGAGGTGACTGTGCTTGTCTAGGTGCTGATGAGAAGTTAAGTCTTGTGATTTTCGAGGAAAATGCCATGCAGGGCTTCTTTTCATGGAGCCAAAATTCCTTTTGCCCATTGTGAAGGATGGCCATGCCCTGCCCACGCTGCCCATTGAAAGGCTCCCTGGCCTGGCCCCCTGACTTTGTGCTTGCTGACAGGGGCCAAAGCCATGCCAGGGAGTGTCCTGGCATGGTATAATTTGTTAGTAGGGCTGTAGCCATGTGACATCTGGTAGCCCATTGCGACCATAACAGCCATCACCACTTCCCAATGCTGTTGTAGTTAGAGCAGCATTTTCCTTGGCAACACAAAATCTTCTCTTGCTTCTCAGCAGGGTCAGTTGTGCCACCTGGTATCAAAGAAAAGGTTCAAGTTTTTAGTTTTGGATCAAAGATTTTGTATAGCTTGTCAAGGAGCTAATAAAGTATTTCAGTTTCTGATTGCTGGCTGATATTCACTCTCTTGGGAGAGTCAGACATAAACATATGACTCAGTCAGCACTTGAGTGCATGATGTTGTTTAGAAAATACTTCTAACAGTGGTTCTACACTGTGCTTTTGGAAGAGGTTTCCTGCATAAAGAGTAGTAGCTTACCCTTCATGATTTCAGGTAGCTCAGTGGGCTTTTAATTGTGCTAGAAGGCCACAGGTCTTTTGTTTGCATAACGAGGGCTTGGTAACAACTGCAGCTTTCCTTTTAGTTTTATATTTACCTTTCTGTTGAAAGCCAGAGGTCTTTCACTTTTACAAACTCTTCTCAGAAATCTTGGAGAAGAAAAATATTTTATGGTGAATCCTGCAAAGAAATAGTAAGACTGTAAATTTATTAAATGAGCACCACTTCTTCCTGATGAAGAAGTTTTTAATGCAGCTGTGCAGTTATTGATCTTAAAAAAAAAAAAACTAATATCACCTTGGGGCTGATTTTTTGCTTTCAGTTGAACACATTTCATTCAATGACATAGATGAAAGGGCCTCAACCTGTGGAAAGGAGGGAGGGGAAAAAAAACCTAGGGGAATGTATTATGCTGCCTGGGCCTTACTCTTCCTAGGCATGTTGTGCTCTTCCCACCTTCACCCCAGCCCCTGGGCACTGCTCTGTCCCGGGGCAGAGGGAAAAGCACAAGACATGGGGACATCTGCCTGCTGCACCCTCCCCTCTGATGGGCACCCCTCTTGTGCTGCCCTTGCTGGATGCCTGCATATCTCATATTAAGGTGATCCATCACTCAGATCCATCATTTTAAGGTTACTGTCACAGTAAGGTGCATTTTTTTCCCAGACAGACTGCTCATGTAAATAGTCCGTCCAGGACTTCAGTGAGAATGCACTCTTCTTTCTTCCTTTTTGCTTACCAAACAATTTGTCTATTAACATTATTCCCTATCGTCTATTTAGAGCTTATGCCACTATTCATTGTGTTAGATTTTACTGTAAGAATTCTGAAAATCACAGATGTACTAATCTGCTCAGTCAATTTTTTTGTTGGCTGGTAGCTAACCAAGAATATTTTTCTTGATTAAATAATACAATTTGTCGGAACCACATATTCATGCTGATTGAATTCTCTAAAACTGTATTTTTTCAGAGGAACTCTTAAAGATAGTGTCAAAATCCAACATGCAATCACTGTTACTGTTCCCCAGAAAATGTTCCCCTAGCATGTTGTTACCTGAATGTAAGTTAGCAATGTCACATGTTGTCCTTCCTCGTTTCACAGTTAGTGTTTTGAGGAGCCCAGGAAGGAATTTGCAGCATGAAAGCAGGAGTGTGACTGTGCATAAAGTTTGATTTGATGAACTTATCAAGATGCAGCTGGACATCTGGTGAATGTAGCCAGCAAAACCCAAAAACACTAGTCTGACAACCCACCATCTATTTTTGTGTCAGTTGGCAAACAGATGCTAGGGATGAGGTTCTGTGCATAAAAACAACTCTTTTGCCATTTTTGTCCACAATCTGTATTAAAATTTGGCCAGGCAGTATAACACCTGAATAATTTGGGTGGAGAAATATGTTCCTAATATTTTTTTAAAAATACAGTCAGTACAGCCCCATTGGAATTGACTTGTCTAACAAATATTCTGCAAATTGTGAAGTATTTTATTTTATTTTTCCTCCATCTCTTTTCTCCTGGATGTGTTATGGGTCAAGACCAAACCTGGTGTCATTCGTCCAGTGCTGGTGAAAGCAAAGAGTGCACAGCAAAAGGAGGAGCCCTATCAATCCAATCCTTTTAAAAAGTACCTTGAAGAAATCAATGATCAAGATACTGAGAAGGTGAGTAACTCTCACTCTAAAGAATTTTGTACCCTCAACTGTTTTTTTAAAGATGAGAGAGAAACTTTAGATTCCTACTTTTTCCTGGTCTCTACTTTTTTCTGTAAGGCCCCCAGAGGAGACTCTCCAGGCTGGAGTCAGGCCTCTGGAACATTTTTTTTTCTTGGTGATCTAAAAGATCTGAGTTGAGAGGGTCTTTATGATGCCTGTAGGAAACACCGTACAGAAGAAAGCAGAAGCCCTGTGCTCCCCTGCCAATCAGGTGTCTAGATCAGATCTACTAGAAAGTGCTTTCTCCATTTTGGGATTCAGACCTGAATCCACTCTAAATAGAAGTGAGAGCAGCAAGGACTGGGCAAGGTTCACTCTTCCTTCTTCAAGAGAGACTGCAGAGGAGCCCCAGTGAGTTTCTGTTTCACTCCCCATAGTATAAATCCTACAGGACCCCCCACAGCTTGAGAGGACAGCTCTTCTATGCTGCAGTCCAAGGGGCAGCATAAGTGCTGTCTTGTCCCACAGGCCTCTGCATAAAACCATAGGATCACTTTGCAAAATCAAATCTAGATTTTTGCTGGGCTGTATGAGGCAGAGAAACCCCAGATAAGTGGTGCTGTCAGCCTTTTGTCATGCATTTCTGTTTATGTGCATTATTGTGAATTAAACCTTAACTGATCTACATGATCTGAGTGTCTCTGGAGGAGTTAATTATTAACCTATCCAGTATGTTCAGAATCTTCCACCTGGAGTGTAGCAAAATGAAGCCAATAGTCCTCTTGTCAGACATGATGTGAATAAAATACCTTGCTAATTTAATTTCTCTTACTCCTGTGGTTCTCTCATAACATTAGAGAGAGTCTTCAGCAATGGCAGTTCTCTCTTCTTCCTTTTAGAATTGATTTTTTTAAAAGATCTTAGTATAAGAAGATCTTAGTATATAGCATAAACTATATAGCATATATATAGCATAAACTATAGTTTGTTATGTTTTAGTTAGCATAAACTTAGTATATAGCATAAACTATATAGCATAAACTGAAAGATCTTAGTATATAGCATAAATGAAGCATTTCTGCCAAATATAGGAACAAATGAATTAAAAGTATGATTTACAATTTCCCTCTGAAAATTTGAGGTTGACAGTGAATATTCGACTTCAGAGATGACAGGTGAATTTTTTATTCTTTATCTTGCTGAAAACCTTCTGATGTCAAGGTGCTGTGCTGCCATTAGCCTAGGAAGAGAGAGAAGGAGAGCTGCCTTGTAGCTGCTGCTGCAGAACTTCTGGTCTAGGCCACTTCAGCAGGGCCCCTCTGCAAAGACAGGGCAGCTCATACCTCCTTTCATCAGGGATAGACATTGGTAATTTTATCCCAACCTAAGAAATGCCACAGGTTGCTGTAAAGTAATTATTATTTTAGAGATGCCTATTAACACATTTTTGTGTATTTAGACCTGTATTCAGAGGGATTCACTTACACAACAAATGCTGGGTTTGTTGCTGTGAGGAATGGCTGTATGATTCTAGTGGTGGTCTCATACAAGAGTTAATTCTAGGGTATCAGCCAGGCCTGAGGAAATCACTAAAGTGCTGAATATGATGGTATATGCCTCTGATTTCAGCTCTTGCCTCTCAGAGTAGGTTTATGGTGCTGATACAAGTCTCTCATGACTAGAGGAGGCTTGGGTACCCACGTGAGGATGTTCATGATCTTCAGGGTGTGTGAATCTCTCCTGAGGGGTTGTAGTGCCTGTAAGATGCTGCAGCACTGCCTCAGGAAGTGGCTCGCAGTGGTTGTCTCTAACCATGGGGTTCTTAGGCCTTAAGGACACTCATTCTCCCTTTTCACCTGCTCTCAGCAGTTAACATTTTTGGCTGAAAGCAACTGGCTTCCAAAAAGGGGAAGGTTTTCCCACCAATATTACCTCAAAATCAGGTAAATTGACTCCTTCCATGGTATGCAAGAGCTGTGAGTTAAAACTAGGAGAGTGGCAGCTGGGCTTTCTGCATTCTGTAGAAGAGCCAGTGCTGCTCCAGTTCTCCTCAGATAAGAACTTAGCAGGCATCTACCATGGCTGAGGGCAAAACTGGTCATACTGTCACTGATTTTCCCTGGTTTTCTTTGAAGATTTTCCCAGTCCTCCTGTTCTGGCTGATGGTGCTGATTCCTGGGAGAATCAGCTCTTATGTTTCCTTTCTCTCTCTCTCAGCATTTTCTTTTCCTTTCTTTCTAATACCAGTACCAACAAACCTCTCCCTAGGTGACTTTGCTGCCTCTCCTTCACCCACCCCATCTTGAAAGGACAGACCCTTTCAAGCTTCATCTTCAAGGATGGTACAGATCAGATGAGGTTTTCAGAGAGAACTGGCTTTATTAAATTTTTTCTTTTGATTTTTCTCAGACCTCTACAGTACCTCCTCACCCTGCCAAACCTCCCAGTGTGACACTGGTGATGATGTGGGTGACATTCAGTTTGAGACATAATGATGAAGCCAGCTGTAGTGCTGACCTTCATCTTCATGTCCCTGTGTTGAACACACAGCTTTTTGGACAACAACTCGTTTGTTTTTCACTTCATTAAGAAATGTCCTCATGTGGAAAACACCATTTCTCTGGTAAAAATACAGTAATTTTTTCTTTAACAGGCAGCAATTTCCATGCAGATAATCTAAAGTAGCGGATGGAGACAAAAAGAGATCTCTAAATTAGAAAAGCTTGGCTGTAGAGAATGTAGCTCAGCTCACAGATAGGACTTTTTATCTGTGGTCTGGGTATGCTTTATGTAGATTGACTTTGATGTGCTAATGAAATTTATAAACCAGGGAAAAATCTGATTTGATTTTGGCTTTTTCTCATAATAGCTTATGCTGCCTGCATTTTTTGGGGGGGTTTTGTTGGTTGTTTTTTTTTTATTTCTTATGTTCCAAACTGTCCATGTTAAACTTCCCACATTCTTAGTTGCCCTTAGCGGAAGTGGTATTTCCCCATCATGAGGAAGTGGGTATTTCCCCATCATGAGAAGTGTTTTTGTCCTCTTGCTTAGTATATTTCAGTAATGTTTCAGGAATTTTGTAAGTATGCTCCATTTTGTACAGAAAAGGGCCATAAAGTATACTGGAACTAAATGTAACTCATGAACAGTGCTGATGCAATGGCTACATAAAAATTTTCGTTTGAAACTGGGGAAACAATCTTTTTCAGGGAAAAAAATAGGGCATTTTGTTGCACAGCAACATGAAAACGACTCATAATGAATGTTAGAGAATTCATGTGCTTGAAAATATTTATTAGCAAGAAAGTCGATAGGCTCCTTTGTCATTAGCTCCCCCCAAAAAAACCCTCAACACCTGGGGCAATGGAAGGGCATGATAAGAATAAAGGGATATTAGTTAGTTCTGGCTTGAAGCTGTGTTTGCCAGGGTTTATCATTAATAGGAACAGGGCTGGTGCCTCTGAGGAGGAGCAAGAGGCAAGGTCTGTGTGAAGCGACTGCTGCCTGGTCCCCTTCCAGCTGCTCTCATTGCTGCCAGGCTCTGATCTGCTTGTTTGCTGACACTCAGTCTTTTGGCATGCAATACAGTAGCTTCTGCTGGAACTAATCGAGGCTCTTGTCACAAATTTTCTGGGTCTGACCTTAAAGGCACAGTGTGCAGGGGAGTTTCTGGTCTAAACTCAGCCAGAGAAATGGGTGAGAATTTCTGATGTATTTGGGAGAATTTGGGCTGTGTCAATGGCCTTGACAGTGCCTGAGCACAAGATACCATAAGCTGGGTGTGCTTCCTTGGTCTGATCTCAATTCTTTTAAAATTCAAATTTTTTAAAGGATTCTATCCTTCGGGTGCAAAAAGCACATACATACTGGGTTTATTAATCAGAAACACTATTAACCACTGGTGACTTGCAGCAGTGAAATGTGTGGTGTATGCACCTTCACTGGTTTACATCTTAAATGACTGACAAGGTTTGCTGGAGTCTTGTTAAAAAGCCTGAAGTACTACTGGCAGTGCCTAACAGGTAAGCCAGGTGTTCTTTTGTACCTCTCAGATGCTGTTTTCAGATTGATTTTTCTTCCAATCCACCCTCTCAGAAAACGGTCCAAAACCATGATCATTTTATCCTAGCACGAGATCCTTCTGAGCTTCCATTTTCTCTCTGGAGTTGCAGGAGGGAGATAGACTGGGCCATGCATCAGAAGCATAACTGGTTTCATGAAACATCTGCAGCAGGTTTCTGTGTGTCTACTTTCATACCTATGGAAGCACTTAGTGTAGTGCAGTTGTTATGGCTTGAAGGTAGACTGTCCCTCCTAGTTAATTATCAAGCCCTATGAAATGTAAAAAGGTGCAAGACAAGCACTTTTCCCTGTTCAAAGCTTCTTCTTAGCATCCATTAACCTGTTTCTGTTTACTTTTCTTTATTTCTTTTTTTCATAGGAGACTCCCCTCCTACACCCTCTGTATCCAACTAAACTGATCCCTCCAACTAAGTCCCCTTTGCGCCCTCCGTCTCTCTCCCTCGCTCGCTGTCTAAACCCTGGACCTTTCAGCCACTTGTCTTCCAGCATGTGTGATGTTCATGAGAATCCCTATAGCCCTTACAGTCACAACTCTTTGTACAATAAGGTGAGCATCAAGTGTGATGTGATTCAAGAGCTTTGTCTGGCTTTTATCATTTTAACTCTGGGCAGGACTCAGCTGACTGGTTAGGATTTGGTGCTGGCAGGTGCTCTGAGAGATGCATCTCCAACAAGCCCGTGTACCCAGCATCCCTGGAAATGAAACTTCTTTTCCTTCTCTGGGCACAGCTTGTGTCAGGGCTTACTTCCTTCAGACCTGCTAGAACAGGGCTCCCACCAGTCCTCATTCTAGCTATTTGCTCTCTAAATGAGGAATAATCTATTTCATCCCTCATGCTCAAAAGTACTTTTATCATTAAGCCATACTAAAGTGATGAGCTATTTTATTTTTCCTGGGGACTAAGGAAAGGAAGGCTAACCTGAGAGAAATACAGGCTTTTCCAGTGACTTTATCTGTTATCCTGAGAAGGAGTTGCCTCTTGTCAATGCAAAGGGAATTGCACCCTTGCTGACATTTCTGTCTTCTTTGAAAAAGCAGTGAAGAAGTTAGACAAAGTCTCTGTAGTCCAAGGTGTGTGGGCGACAGGGCTGGCTAATGAGGTTTGTAACATGAAAACTGCCTTATGTCTTAACTGAAGTCTTTTTGAAGAGCAATTGGCACCATGTATTTACAATACTTCAAGAGAGCCCCTGTCTGGTGTCAGAGAAGCATCAGGTATGGAAGTCCATGGAAGATGCTGTTTGGACCCCTCAGATGCATGCCTCCCAAGTGCTCTTTTTCTAACATAGAATCTGGTTCTGCTGGAACCTTGATGCCTGGAGAGGAAATCCTACTCTTAGGTGTACAGTGTTCTTTATTTGGGATGAAAGAGGTTTAAACACAGGCATTAGGTACTGTTTCTTTAGCCTATGTTAAGGCTATGTCAGGGGGAACACCAAGGTGAAATACACATTACTAGTTTCATGTACATTTGAGAGCAGAAAATGCTTTGAAGTATCCCCTCTGATAGAATATGTGTTGGTCAGACCTTCAGCTGCACAAATGCCTTTCTCTCCCCATTGACTAGAAAAATAATTTTGGTTAAGGGGCATGTCAGTAGCCTCTTAAAGTGGCCCCTCTGTCTGTGGGATTTATAGAATTTACCATTTAATCCACTTATTAGGATGGACTGAAAGTAAAAGTAAAACTAAAAAAACCTTCCCATTCTGTGCTTGAGGCATCCTGAACAAAAGCACATTTTCATATCTTCTAAGCTGGGTTTTGTTCTGTTTCAGTTCTTACTAAACTGATATGACATGTTTATTTAGGCAGCAAAGGTTTTATGATCGAGCATTTTTTAGAAATTTTCCTGGTTTATTGCAGGACATTTACATGAACAAACAAACATTCAAATGCCTGCTGAAACCAGTTTTTGTAATGAAAATGGGTATTTGCTCTTGCTACAAATTCAGAAATTTGTATAGGAAGGCAAATAAGGCAGAGAAGAGTCTGTAGATAATAAAGATAGTGCAATATTTTGGTATACCATGTTAGCTGCTTTCTCAGACAGGGAGAATTATTCTTGCTGAATAATTGATGAAATAAGGAAATTTTGCTGCTGCTCTGATTTCCCATAGCACTGTGCACCCAAACCCCTTCTCTTGAATGCACAGGTCATAGCACAGCCCAGCCTGGCTATTTGCATTCCACCACAATGATGATGATTACAGGGCCTCTTGATCCACAATTTTTATCTCAAGGAACTTTTGTCATTTCAAGCAACCTTTGTGAATTTTGCAAACTGATATATCCAGCCATACCTCTTTGGTGTTAAGTTGGCTCTTTCTGTACAATGTAAGTGTGTGAGCTACATCATCTCTTTCATTTCTTCCATTTCCATATAAAACACATTTGATCTCTTATTTGTGTCATTTTTACCTGTTCACTTTAAGCAAAGGTGTTTCACCTGGTTTTCCTGTAAAGGACTGAAAAGTGCTGTATTCTGTAAAAAAGAATCCAAAATACCCCAGAGAGGATCATGTCATTTTACTTCAGATACTTCTGCAGCAGCAGTTTGAATTGTTATGTCATCAGGGAACTAACTGGGAGGTCATTTTTTGATGAGGCCCTAGTACTGACCTGCTGTGACAATTTAAACAAAGAAGTTCATGCATTTGTGCTTCTGGTTGATTTCCCACTGCTGTTCCTCTTGTCGTGTAAACAAAATAGTCTGAATTTTGTGGAGACCACATGCAATGATAATACTTGTGTTTTTCTGAATGCATCCCTTAATTTAGTTTATGTAGTAAATTATCTCTTCAGTCTCATAAGATCTAGTAAAAAACCACAGGAATCTATGATGTTAACCATGATTAGTACAAAAAATTCAGTAATTGGATCTTCTGAAGCAGGATTGGTGAGCATGAAAAAGACTTGAGACTAACACATTTTTTGAGACTTCTTTGGAGAATTTCCAGTGTAACATTTCACCATTGATTGATTACTAGTATTTAGAATAATTTCAATTATTTGTTGATTTGCAATAATTTAAACATCTCAGCCAATGAAGATAAGGTTAACTGATACAAAATGACAACTCAATTATCAAAGGTAGGTTATATTTTAAAGCATAGGGCCAGTACTTTTAGTAAAATGTATTGTATTTCCCAACTGATGTCAGTTTCTGGGTAGGTGTAGTCCAATGCTTTGTCAAATAGAATGATCAGATTTCAGTAGAGGACTAGTTTTAATACCAACAGAGATTATTTACACAAGAAGTAAATATTCAACGCTTAAAATAAATTTTTAAATGTTTCTCTTTTGCTCTATCATATTAACATACTCTGATTATTAAAGGAAGACTAATTTCAATCTTAGCAACATCTGTATTTAATATTTGAGTCATTATATGTTGATAAAAGCCCTGACAATATTTGCCTATTATTTCTTCCAATAACTCTGTGTTCTGTGCCACAGCCTGTTCATGCTTTTAAAGAAAATGTATAATTTATTTTTATAAATAATCAAAGTAACAGAAAAGAGAATACAGTAGACACAGTATCAGGTGCTGAAACTTCAAACTGTTTACTCCTCTGTAAACAACGTTTTGACCTCATGGGAATTTCTTTCCATTCTCTACTAAACCTGGACTGCCATAGCTGTAAGTTCCCTGGATGTGCCCCTCTCCTCTCCTCATCCCCTGGGCTCAGGGCTCTTATGCACTCTGACTCACGTGCTGTCTCTCCACCCATCCTAGAAATGCCTGTTCAGTGTTGGACATGGTCAATCTGGATGTGTTTGTTACACTTCTAACAATATGTTGTGGTTTGCTTCATCTTCCACTAGAGGGCAAAACCTGTTGCCATAAATTCTTACAACTCTTTAAAATATGTTGTAAATGCACTGCTGAGATCAGACAGGATGTGCCAGGGCATGGTGCTGCTACTCATTACCCATATGTAAACTAAAAATTAGCCTTAAACAAGTGTTCCCAAAGAAATGGGAAATGGTACATGGGAAAATACAGGATGATCACCTGTGTTTGATATTAGGGAGACTAGATATGTTGAGCTCCTAAATCCAGTATATTTTTATTTCTTGGCTCAGGGCATAAGAAAATAATAGCTGCCTCTATCTGAGATGCTTTATTGAAAGGACACTGTGGTGTTGTTTAGGCAGAGTGGACCCAGTGCCAGGTTGTTTTTCTTTGAAGTTCCAGCAAGTACTAAGTCTTAATAGCTGATAGAATTACACAGATGAAGCTGAAAGATAGATGTGGCAGGTTTTGTAGACTGGAACTGTGCAGAGTAATGAAATCCATAAGATGTGCTGCAAATAATTTCACAAAGTGGTTTTAGCTTTGGTGGGAGGAGGCAGTGACAGTCAAGATATTGTGTTTGCCTTTCTGCTTGGAAAAGAGCAAAGAAGGCTTCCTCCTCTTATCTGTGAACAGACTGTTTCTGAAATTAAGAAGTTGCCCATTCAAGTGAGATGATTCTTTTCTCATTCACCTGCTCATTTCCCTTGTCCTCTCTTTCCCTACTCAGCTCCCCGGGCACCAGCTGCTGCTGCCTTTATTTACAATAGTTGGTGCTGAAGAATTATATGAGTTGAACTTTTTATTATTAAAAAAGTTCTTTTTCCTTTGAGTTGATAAAATAGCTCAGAAAGATGGACTTGAGCACAATTATTACAGTGGCAGAGAGACTGAGTTAATATTTAGTGCTATGGTTGACTCCAAAGAGTGCTTCTGCTGAGAATCACTCCAGCTTTTAACAAAGGATTTGTGTAGGGTGGAAGAACACAACCCTGCACATGGAGTACTGTGTCCAGTTCTGGTCCCTGAAATTCAAAAAAGATTCAGACTGGAGAGTCCAAAGGAGGGCCATGAAGATGATCAAAGGGTTGAAGACCATGCCCTGTGAGGAAAGACTGAAGGCAGTAGGTCTTCTACCCAGAGAAGAGAAGGCTTGAGGTGACCCTATCACAGTATTCCAGTACTTAAAGGGTGGCTAGAAAGAGGATGAAAGCTCTTTCTTCACAGGGAGCCATGTGGAGAAGACAAGGGATAATGGGTACAGCTTTCACTGGGAGAGGTTTAATCTTGTTACACGAAATAGCTTTTTTACAGTGAGAAAAATCAATCACTGAAACAACCTTCCCATGGCCATAGTGGAGTCCACATCACTGGAGGCTTTCCAGATGTGCTTGGACTGGGTACTAGGTGATCTCAAGACTCCCTTTCTCACAAATACTGGACCCTGCCAGCCTGGGCTGTTCTAATCTAGAATTCATATGGAGGCATAATTGGTGTAAATATCTGGGAAGAGAGCACTAGGTTTTCAGCAACTGGCAGTCATTTTGAAGGGGAAAGGAATGACCTGTCACCCCTGACTGGGCTGACCGAGTACAGCTGCCTCATCTGGGGACCTCCTCCTAGTCCCTATTGCCTTTCAGACTGCCTTTCCTGTCTGTCAGCAAGGGCTGAGCACAGGTGCATGTACATCCCTGTGAAGATCTCCCTGTGGGTTAGGTATTTAACAATACAGGCTTGAAAATGGATTGGAGGGAACTGGCTTTTTACAAGAGGTATGTGAAAGGTTAAAAAATTTACAATTTCTGTACCTGATCAGACATTACTTACAAGAGTAAAGGTCCAAGCTTGCAGAGGACAAGTTTTATTTAGTGTTCAACTTTGGGCTCAAGCCAATTTACTTTTTTTCCTGGACCTAAATGGAATTTTCTTGAAATCATTAAATGTTGTAATGTTGGGAGTGTCAGCTTTCCATAATCACTTGCAGGTCTACAGGCTCATAGATAACCAGAATATTTAAAAGGAATATTCATTAGTTTTTAATGAAATTGGTGATGTTTACCTCACCATCCAATCTTCTACTCATTGTAGTTTCTATTTGATTAATAGTAGCAGAGTGGGAATTGACATTCTGTGATTGTGGCAGCCTTTCAAGGTTGCCATGGAAAAGCACTTTTCTCCCAGACATCATCCCATCTGCTTTTATTTCTAGAAGAGAGTTTCTTTCTGTCTTTTGAACTTTGATATTTAAATGCTGTACTTGTGTAGGTGTATTGTGGTTGATCAACCCTCTACTATCTGTGATCAAGAACAATTGCTTTAGTGGAGAAAAAGAAGTCAGAGGCAAACAAGCCATTTCATTAGTGCTGTCATATAAATTGGTCCTCCTCGTTGGGAAAATATTAATGCTTAATACTGTTGTGTCTCCTTAGTATATTCTTTTATAGCATTGATTGGGCTAAGTGAGCTATTTTAAACATTTCATGCTTAGATGACATTTTATCACTTTGGACTTGGTTTGCTAATGCCTGCAGAAAATGGCTGCAGAGCTTTTGCTCGGCTCATCTTTAAAGAAATGCATTTCTCCTAAAGTACTTTAGAAGGATAATAACTTGGTAATTAATTGCTTTCTTTGAAGCTATCAGATTGGCAGCAAAACATGAAGGTCGCCTAAACTCAGCAGCATGCACTGAACATGGAGAAGTTTTAAGTTTAACACTGCCTGGAAAGAGTTCTGTTACCTGCCCCTGCGAGACACCTCTTCCAAAAAAAAAAAGGATTAATTACAGTGTCTCTCCTTTTGGCCTGGGTAGTTAGGCAATATTGAGAGCCTTGCTGTCTTATTTATACCAGGAGAAGCAGCTGATAGTAGGATGCTGGTGTTTCTTTGGTGTACTCCTGTTTGCTTAGAAAACATGCAAAAAAAAAAGTTGTTTCCTTTCCAGCAGGAATTTTCCGTACTTAGAAATTAAAACGTGCTTCCCAGTGAACACTGTGCCCAGAAGGGTCCAGGTTTCCTCCTGAAACATCCTGACAGCAATTTTTCTTGCTTTCTGCCTTCTCACTTATCCACTCTGCTGTCCACCAGTCTCTGCTGGGCTAGCTTAAACCAGTATCTAGCATGAAAAAGTGCTTTAAGATGCTTTGCCTTCACTCCGTGGAGCCCAGCAACAGTACAAGGGGCAGTTGGCAGAAACTGGAACAGAGGAAGTTCCAGCTGAATATGAGGAAAACTTCCTTACTGTGAGGGTGACAAAGCACTGGAACGGTCTGTCCAGACGAGTTGTGAGTATCCTTTGGACATTAAAAACCCTCCCGTGTGCCATCCCATGCCACGTGCTGTAGGTGAGCCTGTCTTAGCAGGGGAGCAGGGGAATTGGCCTAGATGATCTCCAGAGGTCCCTTCCCACCCCTCCCATTCTGTCATTCTGTGATTCTCAGAAGTCTCTGTGTAACATAAAACTTGAGTTCAAGTTTATTCCTGGATTTCTAGAATGATCTCATCTAGTCTTTTGCTTAGAGAATTTGCAGGCAGATGTTGTTAATAAATAAAACAATATCAAATGAAATAGAAATTCTGTCCCTAGCTAAAAAATAATTTGTGAGATGTATTAGCCCTCTGTATCTTCATATTAATATGTGAATGCACATCTTAGGGGAAGAACCAAAGGAAACACAATAGCCCAGGTATTACAACACTCCTAGTACTTGCTTCTAATGTCTCTGTTGGTTTGTGAAGGGGGTTCTTGGATGTGCTTGGATGTGCTAATAGGGGCAAGCTTGCCATAGCTCAAGAAGCTATTCCAATGCTAGGATCCTGATCCAATACTGGATTTGGGCTGCGTATCGTCCATACTGCTTCTAGGGGAGTTTGAAACCATAGCAAATGGGCACGTTAGAAAATAATCTCTAGTAATGATTTGGCAAATGCAAATTGGGAACATATCTTTGCTTGTAATATAGTGATATAATAAAAGACAAAATTAGGAAAAAACAGAAGCCACTCAGAGGAAAACTTTATTATTAGCAACAAAAGCAGAAATATAGTGTTGGGTGAAAAAATACCGAATAAGTTTTGGTAGGAGTATAACCTGGATGAGAAACAAAAATGATACTTGCAGTCTTTTTATTGAAGACAATGCGTAACAAAGTTTGAAGGAAAATAATAATGATTAATGGAAACTATCCCAAAACACCCAGAACTACAGAGAAATTTGTATGTTTGCATTTTGCAGCTCACTAAACACAGGTGTTTCTAGACAATTTACTTTTGCTTTTTTAGGTTCTATAAAACTCTCCTCAGTTATCAAGGAAAAATAAGCAGTGAGCTGATGAACCTTTGGAAAGTCTTAATTTTAAAGGACAAATTGGCACAATTAGAGTTCACTTAACTTTTTCAAGTCTTGATGTAACGTGTACTCTGAACTCTCACCTTAATTAATTCCTCTTCCACATGTGCTACAAAAATATATAAATTATAAAGAGTTTTGGTGAATTTCAAAAGATGTCTTTAGTTCTTAAATTAAGAAGCCAGTATTTGCCTATGTTACAGAGGTGTTACGAACTTCAAGGCATTATTGGTTTTTTTCTTTTTGGCAAAATGTTCTGAACTTTGATGAAGAGGCCATATATTGTACACGAACTGTAACTGAAGTGCTAGCTTCCTCTTTTTCTTAATTAAACAGGGTCTATCATTTTACTAGCTATATGATATTCTAGTTATATGATAGGCAGAATATGATCTTAATGCAAATTTTAATACAGTAGGTAACAGTTCCAGATGTGTGCTCTTGAATATTCAGCCAAAGTTTGTGGTTTGTATTTAAAGTAGCTAAGGTCAAAAATCTCTGTTGCTTTAGAAGCTTACTCAGAAAACATGGTTTGTTCAGTTTTGCAGCTAATCTGGGAAGAAAATATGTGGGAGGAAGATCAGCTCTGAAAACTGAAAACATTTAATTTCACTCTGTCACCTGGAAAGCAGTTAAAGTTCTTTGGCAGTTATCAGTCAATGACCCCTTTCCTAGGGCAGGGAAGCGTTGTCTCATCTAAGCAATGACTTGATTCCTCTGAGTCCATAAGAAATTCACAGTCAATATGCTGAAGTTTCAAACACTTGTGTTGTTGGAAGTTCTGAAATGTTCTTTCTAACACAGATTAAAATGTGAAGACATTTAAATACTCCAGAAATCAAAATTAATCATTTGCATTATGTGATCTATTTGAAAGTAGATAGTTATAATCCATGTGATTAGAAGATATTTTGTCTCCTCTGCTGCCTTGCTCTATGGCTGTGTAGGTTGAGGTACTCATGTCTCAGGTCTTTGTTATGGGCCTGATACCCTTGCTAGCCAGTAATCACCTATAATTGAAATTAGCCCTGTGAGGAAATGCAGTGCTTGATTAATCCAGAGCAGAAAAAAGCAACTTGTGATTGCCACAAAGTGCACTGATAGTGAAATACAGTTTAATATTTTAGGGACGTTATCCAAAATGAAGTATCTAGGACAGAAAACACAATATTCCAGTTACAGATGGGATTTCTTAAGATTAAACACTTTGTTTTAATTTTCTAAATGACTAGTGAGAGTTTGCAAGTGAGATCAAAATGCTTTGCAAAAAGCTTCATTTTTCTGTTGCTAGCATTTTTCATAGAAACATCATTTTGGCAGAAAATCCCCAGTCAATTCCACCGCAGACTATCCCAGCATGAGAGGATGGGAAAAGGCAGTCCAAAGAAAAGCAGCACACTGCTGGGCTTGTGTGCATATTCCTCCATCCAGCTCCACTTAGAGACCAGGAATCCCTACTGCAAAACTCTGGTATTCGGATAAAAATTTTTTAGTCTCATCTCACCCTGGTGCCTTCCAGGTCTGTGTCCTGTAAGACCCTGTCAAGGACCCACTCCTGCGTGCAAGTTGTCCTCTTGTGCAGGTACTTACCAGCATCTGGAGAGAGTTTTGAAATCTTCAAGTTGAAAATGCACAGACACAGTAGTGTGTAATCATGATCTGCAAGTCAGTCAGGACATTCTATTCCATACGAGGCTGAAGACCACGTTGTTGTGATCATCCTTTCTACTTCATGCTTCCTTTTATAGAGAGATCAAAGGTGCAAAGGAATCAGTTGCTCAATTGACTGAGTATTTGAAATGGATTTTATACTGTGTAATTTCAGAGAGACTATAACACCATCATTACAAATGATCCTGTTACATTATATGTTTTCTCTTCCCTTAGTTGAAGATAGTCCTGTGGGTGTTTTACCATTTATTGATACCCTAGATTTCACATTCCTGGACTCAGAAAAAGTGGTTACTTATAAATCTGTTACATAAAAAGCTTGCTTCTTATGCATGTATAAATAAACATTTTTAGTCTTTGAGAAATTAGTAGGTTTTTCTATTTTGAAGGAATGACCCCTTGTTTCATTAGAGTCTAGAGTACATAATTTATTTTCAAAGTGAATTAGACTTAATGGCATAGTTTGAAACAATAGCATATCTGTGGATGTTTTCTGGCTACTATAGTTGACACATTCTTATTTCTTATGTGTGCTATCTCATTGGTTTCAAAGAGTTGTAAACCTGTGTCTCAATTAACAAAGGTTGCATACCCTCTAGAGAGTGACTTAGATTAATGAAAAAGGTCTTAAAATGAGAACACCTCAGAAAGCTTTATATTAGCACAGAGGAGCTGTGATTCATAGCTCAATAAAGATAAACTGACCTTTCAAAGGCAAATATGTCTTGCTGATTATTCTACAGAACTAAATGAGCAAAGGTCTAACTAAGATGTTATATAATCACCTGTTTTCAAAGCCTTGTCTGAGTCTGTAGGAGATAATTTTGACTAGGTATATCATTTCCCTTTGCACTTACATGCTGCAAATACTTATATATTGTAAGGTTATTCTGCACACCTCAGCAAATTTTTTTTGAGCCACAAATACGTATTTATCTAGTTTACTTTTTCATGGAAATAATTTCACAGAAATAATAAAATGTCACATTACCACAAAACCAAGTGACCCCTGGAAAAATTAAGAATTACTAATTAACTTTACAGGAGTAATGCAGAGTTTTCTAACTGACAAAGGAAAAAAAAAGAATGGCTATTGTAAAAGCAATATTTTCATCTTCCACCATCAAAAGATTCAATCCTTTTACATTTGTAGAAAAAAAAATAGGGCTTCTCACCAGCTGCTTTGACCTGGAGATGAAATACTGCCAGTGACTATGATGAGACAGCATACCCATAAAAAGTACATAGTCCAATATAGGTTACACTTCTGGACTTCTGTATCCTGTGGATGTGGGCACATTGCTATATGACTCTGAGTGAAGATAGTCACACAATGTTTAATAAGGAAAGGGTAATCCCACCTCAGTATACCTACTTTTCATTCTGGTACTTCTGACTGTCTGGTACCCTGGTGCTGGTAGCTCATCTTTGCAGAGAGATGACCATACACAGTGTGAATATTTCCCCTGTGCTTGGGGCAGTAAGTTGTACTCTGATTCAGGTACAAGGCTGAGTTTAAACAGGTAGGCTATCTGTCCTGTCCTCCAGACACCCTGGGCTGACCACCATGACAACATCTAGATGCCAGTATCCTCCTTTAGTGCTTGCCCAGACAGTGAAAGGCAGAGACTCAAGCTTCTCCTTCTTCCAGAAGTCTGGTCCTTACCCACTGAGCTGCAGAAGGCAAATGCACTGGGACAGCAAGTCACATTCTCCTTGTGGGACTGGCGTAGTGTGCATTCAAGAACAAAAAAATCATTTAGAGTTTTTAATTTCTGGAATCCCCAGCATAAGAAGGGCATGGACCTGTTGGAGTGAGCCCAAAGGAGGGCAACAAAGATGATCAAAGGGCTGGAGCACTCCTATGAAGACAGATGGAGAGAGGGGGTTGTTCAGCTTGGAGAAGAGAAGGCTCCAGAGAGATGCTATAGCAGCTTTGCAGTACCTGAGGGAAGGCCTACAGGGAAGCTGGGGAGGGACTTTTTGCAAGGGCATGTAGTGATAGGATGAGGGGGAACAGTTTCAAGCTGGAAGAAGCTATATTTAGATTTGATTTGGGGACCTAATTATTTCCTGTAAGGGTGGTGAGATGCTGGCATAGGTTGCACAGTGAAGCTTTGGATGCCTCTTTGCTGGAAGTGTTCAAGGCCAGGATGGATGGGGCTTTGAGCAGCCTGGTCTAGTGGGAGGTGTCCCTGCCCATGGCAGGGCAGTTGGAACTGGATGATCTTAAAGGTCCCTTCCAACCCAAACCATTCTGTGATTCTGTATTTGTAAGGCAAAATGAAGGAAGAAAGAACTAGACTCTGTAGTCTTCTGGTTAAACTCTGGAAAGACAGGCACTGGCCCATTTCAGATTACATTGACACTAGATAAAAATAACACAGGTAACAGGCCTCCAGCTCGGTAGGATGACTTCACCCAGGCCAAAGCATTGAATTTCTTTTCATCTGGCAGAGCTGTATGATTCCAGGGAAAACCCAGCAATGCCTCCTTTTAGTGACTTGCAAGACCAAGCATTACTTCATCAGAAAGTATGCAGCACTTGGCTTATTTATTCTTACTTATTAAAGGACTGCTTACAGTTTCTTATAAATGTAGCATGTGTGACTTCCTGAAGAGTAGACATGTCATGGCAAAATCAGGTCTTTGGCTACCTGAGTAGTGGAACATAAAGATTCTTTCATGATAATTTGAAGGATTTTAGGTTTTGAGAAGCCTCATTAAAAAAGAGAACTGTATATTGTCCAGCTTTTCTCTGAGTCTTAAGCCTGTATGAAATTTTAACTCTCATTTATTAATCAGTGAAGTCCTTGTTTGCCTCTTATTTCTTTCAATTAAGCCTCTTGAAAATAATCGATGTTAAGAGCACCTGTCCAGAAAATAAAGATGATTTTCCCACTCTACAGAGACTGTTACACATGCTGATTCTTTAGTTTAAAAAGAGGATGCAGTCAAACTAAAGGAAGTAAATGTATTTCTTGGATAAAAAAAAAAAAAAAAAAGATGATTACTTTTGTCAGGTTGAAGAAGGGTCTTGACACCACATGCTCGAGGAATAAAGTAAGGCAGAATAATGACTCAGAGAGCCATTTTGGGTTAACACCATAGGCAATGAATACCAGCAAAAAAGGCCAGGAGAAGATAACACCATAAAAATGTATTTTTCATTGATTTGCTCTCTGTGCAGTTTGAGAAAAAAAGCTGTTGTGTTCTTGGATCACAAGCTGACTGGGTGCTTTTCTTTTTTGCGAGCAACGGATAATTCTTCTCAGAGAGATTGTCTGCACATCATAAAGTAAATACAAAATGATCAATACTTTCCCCTCTTCTCCTTGTGACTGACCCTGCTTACTTTGCCATATGCTGGTGAGGAAATAGGCAGCTTAACCCTAGGGGTTATTTCAGTGAAACAAGCTTGACAAGGTCTTGCTAGAACATTGTGCCTGAGTGTCTCCAAGGTTTGCCCACCCTCAGTAGCTGGAGGATGCTGGGTTTGGAAATAGAAATGTTGTCTCCCATGTAGGCCATTAAACACCTCCTTATTTGCCATGAAGGGCTGTGGTTCTGCCTGCTGAAATTGCAGCAGAGGGAGGGATGCTGCTGCTTCAAGGACCTGGCCCCTTCCTTACCCTCCCTTTGCCTAAAATGGTTCCCTTGTCTTTTGAAAAAGAAAAAAAAGCAAAACAAATCAAATGGTTCCAAGCTTCTGAAACCACTGCTGTTATTTCTAGACTTGATTCCTGCTTCCCTAAACATGAATCAGGGCAAATTTAAAAAGGGAGAGTGCAATACGTAGCAGATCTGTAATAATCAGAGTATATTCCACTTCAGCATCCTTTGTTATTTATAGGGCCAGTTTAGCAGATTATTTTTTCTGCTCAAAGAGCTGAGTTTCAAATTTATTTTCCTAGGGGAAGAGCAGTATTTTTTAAAGTAATGCATTTTTTGTTAATTTACAATTGTATTTAAGCACCAGAACAAAGTAATGGCTTTGATACATTGAAAATAGCAGGATACTTCCAACCTTGTTTTTGTACAGTACTAAAATATCCAAACACAAATACTCTCATCAGCCTTTGCTCTAAAGAGGATGTCTGTGTTCACTATATAGGAAACCTCAGAAGTTTATGATCTTATGGCTGTCTTTCTAAGCTGCAGCTTGTCTACTTACCTGCACTCTGATTAAAATTTTACTGAAACTGGTATGGTTCTTCACTGGAGTTGCGGCCATCAATCTTCATTACACAGATGCAAATGATACTCAAAACAGTGGAAAATTACTGGTGTCTTTCTGCACACACTAACTACTATTAGGATTTTTTTAGTCAGATGTTTGTATCATTTATGGCTGTGAAATTTAAGATTAAGGAGAGATCTTTTGGAGGAGATTTAAGATGATAGATATTCAAAGTGACAAAAATACTGCTGCAGTTTTAAATAATTTTATGTGTATTATCTCATACTAAATGTGCCATAAGGCAGGTACCCCTGCTGTGATTTTTATTTGAGGTGTCTCTTTCAAATTGGAAAGTGATTTATCCCTTCCCCACCCTTTTCATTATGGAAATATGACGTGATAGAAAACAGGCCATACCTTGAAACAGATTTTTATACAGACCAGGAGTACTCAGAGAGAATGTTGAACACATATGGGGCCTCATTTACTTGTTATTCTTTGCATGACTAAAGGTATTGACTTTAATTGTTAATTTTTGGTGACATTTTATACCAAAATGGAACTGACAACAGCTTTCTTCTTCTTGTTTTTAACCTCATGCTCTCTCCAACCCGTGACATCTTGGCTTGGCAGCCCAGTCATCCCATAGTGCCTATTCCAGAAAATGAAGCACTCAGCTCTAAGGAGGTAATTAGTTGACATTTAATAGCTTCAAGCATTGCATGTTAGCTTTCTCATTTATGCAGAAAAAATGTGTGGGCCTCCCAGTCTGCTGTTTTTCAGTGCACAGACTAGATAAGCATTAATTATTCTTAATGATTAATGAAGAAAAAAAACCTCTAGAATTGTTTTGCAGGCTATGTTGCTTAAGTGAATTTGGAGTAACACTAACATTGTCACTTCCAGGTTCCTGATAAGTGCTGTGGTGATGTTAGCACGCTGGGTTTGTTCAATTATGCAGTTAGCCCATCTATATCACACATTCCATAACTGCAATTCACTGATATAACTTCTATTTTAAATACCAGACAACAGCTACTAGAAGCACTCAGGATAATTATTATTGAGTATTTTGTAAAGGGCCATCAAGAAACCATAAGACTATACATAGTGCAAGATTAACCAGGGTCAAATGCAGTGCCAGATTTATGTGACTTTGAAGAAGGACACAAATCTTCTTTAAGTCTGTATTCTCTGGCCAAAATCCTGCTACTGTGACCTATCTAAGTTCTAGGACCATAGTGGTTACCACCCTGGATAACTCATCTGGTGAAAGCTGAAGCCATCTGCTACACATCATCAATTCTCTCTTGAGACAGAACACATAAAAATTAAAAAGGTTCTTCTGGCACAAGCAAGTCTTTTTACCAAAAAGGTCATGAGACTGAATTATGGCCTCAAAGTTGAAATAAATGCTTATAATATAATTAATCATCATATTTTTACTGTAGGCTTTGGAACATAGTAGAACATCTTTAATTAAGGGACATTTTCAGTACTGTTTTAGAAATTTACACAAGAATAATTACCAATAAGAGCAGTATGAGTACATTTATGAATTTTTATTTAAAGAATGAATTTTTATTACAGAGACCTCTTTTGGTTAGCAGACACATGCTTATAATTATTTCACAAGTTTTTTTATGAGTTCAGTAGTATAGATAGTAATGATAATTACATTTTTGTAACAAAGTTTATTTTCCATTTATTATTTTAAAATTAGATTCTAGTTTTTCTTAAAGGACCAAAATGAGCATTTAAATGAATGAAATTGGATTGCTACCAAATGAGTAACTTCCGTGTTGGTTTGAAAAATATTCAGGGAGTTTTGAGGTAAAGTCCTTCACATGTTGGAAGCAGAGAGTTTGAATTCTCACCTTGTTGACAGGCTGTCAAATACTCACAGCTTGTCTCTTTTTCTGCTGAAACATGGTTAAAAAAAGTAAAAAGAAAAAACTACAAGGTAGATATCTCACTTGTTGGGTGGATCAGTGGATGGCTGTTGTCCACCAGGCCTATCTGAGATGTGAATATAGCCTCATTTTCATGTGCATGCCTGGACTCTCTGTGCAGAGGGTCAGGGACTTAGAGCTACTTCATATCTCTTTTTGTTTGAATCTTTATCATAGCCTTCCAACCTCCTCCCTTTTTCCTTGCCTTTGATGTTTCTGCTTGTTTATGCGTGATCAGTCTCCTTTCCTCTGCTTCCCAGGAGTCATTTCTTGGTTCTTTTAAAAACAGTTGTTATCACTTTTGCTGTGGATCTATCCAAAGAAAGCCCCGAGATGCCTTCACAAAATGAAACAAGTACCTTGCTGAACTGCTCACGTAGTTTGTTTTTTCCCATCTCCTTTGTAAAGTTTCTGAAATGTTAGTGAAGTAAAGGTATTTAATTAGAGGATGGTGAGACAGGATGAATAGTTCTGAAGATAAGTTGTTTTGTTGAGGTGAAACAGATTTGCACTACATCAGGCAAAAGAAAATGTGTTGACAGTTGGACACGGTGATCTTAGAGGTCTTTTCCAACTGACAATTCTGTGATTCTGCACATATACAAAAATATATATATGTGTAGATGTAGTTATATATATATGTGTATTGGTATGTGTGTGTGTATATATAGACAGATATGTATGCATGTGTGTCTACACATATATATGCATGCATCCTCTGGAAATGCAGCTGATTTTCCTGTATTTGAAAACAGAGGAAATAAACAGCTAGATCCCCATCTGGCATCCTTCTTTACCATATACACATTGAGGGGAGGCTTTGCAGATCTAATGGAAAAACAGATCTTTTCAAAAAGAACTCTTATAAGAAACAAGACACATTATTTAACTGGTGCATTATTAAGATCAGTTCAGAAACCAAAACATCTCATACTAACCTAATAAAGTCAGCCTATAATGGTGGAGATATTTTCAGAAACAGGAGCTTGTAGCATGTTCTGAATTGACAAGGGCAACAAAAGTGCAGAAGTCTTTTGGTTGGAGGTCAACTTGGTCTCTTCCAAGGCAGATAAAATACATAGCACTGTCTTCTAAAAGTTCCCTTGTAATTTAAAAAAAACCCCACACTTTGAACAGAATTTTTATCAGCCAATTTATTAAAAAGCTTAAATGTGTTCCAACAGTTGGAACATTTGTATCATGACCTGAAGAATAAAGATCGCTGATGAAATTGTGATTGCATTTATAAAGACCAAAGACAATCAATTGGAAAGAAGAGGATTTATCCGGGCTGTTACCAGTACTCTTTGTATTTCCTCTGATAAGCATCTTATTGGGTGATGGTCATTCAACACTCTAAACAATGTTAGCTGGAGATAAATAATTAGCTTTAAACTTTAAGAAAAGTGTCAGATATCTTTCAGTACAGCTGAGCAAGCTGAGTATTTATGCTGGTTCCCTGGGGCCTGTCACTGATGTGTATTTTGTAGCTGACTAACATCAGGAACGATTGCATCACACTCCCCCAAAGCTGGTCAGGAAATAATGTCAAGAGATGACATATGTTTTCTTTTCTCTATTACAAATCAAAGAAAGTCCTCTCCAATTCACTTTTCAAAGTACTTGTACAGGGCCTGTTATCTAATTTCTTTCCCCAATTTTTCATCTCATTTTTAGCAGCAGGATGTGACCAGGGGGCACCACGCTGGCCATGCTGTGACCGAGTTATGCCTTTTCATGTTTAAAGGATGGCAGAGAAGACACAAACCTAGAGATTACCCCCTTTGCTCATTCTCAGTCAAGAAGGACTTGGACAAAGGCATCCTTGTGGATGCCAGCAATCTCTTGAGATCTAATGTTGGAGATGGAAGTGTACAGGTCTGATACACAGAAGTTGATTGATTTTATGCTACATTGCAGACAGACAGGAGAGAAGCATAGAGCCAGGAGCAACCCAGAACTCTTGGGGCACTCTTCTTAGCTGCCCTGAGAGTGATAGCTTCTTTGAGATATGTTACTGAACTGCCACAGAAGAACCACCATGTTTCCATAAATTTTGTCCAAAAAAGCATAGGTGGGAAGGTGGTCTGTGAAATCTAAGCACTTCCTTGACCTTTAAGAAGAAGCAAAAAAGGGAAAGAAGGGAATGTGCTGCTAGTTTCTTCTGAGTAATTCATATTTTTTTCCAGAAAGCAAAGTGTTACGTGGGGAATAAAAAAAAAAGTTACCTTTATTTTCAGAAGATCATTCTATTCCTCATACAAATATAGCTTCATCCTGTAACAGCATGCAGTGAATCAGATCTGTCACATCCCTGTGCAAACAGATCACATAAGGAACATTCTCCTCCTTGCAAAATCCTTCTCTACCAGAGCCTTTTAGCTGGTGGAGATTTGAAGGATATTCCTTTAAAACTTAACCAAGGGATATGTCAGTTATGTCCAATATCTGCTGTCTTCCTTTCAAACCTATTGTTTGCCAGGTTATGATTTGCAAATGATGTTTTAGTCATTCTCAGAATTGCACTGAGTCAGAATCTTTAGAGAGAACATGGGGCATCTGTACTTGTCACAAGAAGACACTGCATGCAGGTGGTAAAAGCATGTACTCATTACCTTTGTTCATATATGACTTGCAAAACCCCAAGTCTATTATACAATTGTCTAAGGTTCATATAATCTTTTGATGCAGCTGTTACTCTTGTCTTAACTGGTTTTTATTCCTGAAAAATCAGAACTTCACTTACTGTCTATTGTGCAAAGTTCTGAGAGTGTTAGTGCAGGAAGCTTTTTTTTTTTTTTTTTTTAGGGGGCAACTTTAATAACAGAAATTATTGGCATTTGAAATTCAAAATTCTATGAAAATGTCAATAAGGGCCAAAGTTATACATTGCTCTTAATCTTTATTTACTTAAGGAGTGCTCCTGGTCAGAGGTCAACATTAGTATTAATCATTGATAGATTCCACATATAAGAAGTTAGAAAGTCCTTGTACTCAAGAATTTTTGTAAGGGATTTTACATTAGACCAAAGCTTCAACCCAATTGGCATTGTCAGAGCAGAGTGATGTTCTTCCAGTTAAAAAAAGAAAAAACAAACAAAAAAACCCCCACCAGTCATTCTTTTTTCTTTTACAAAGAAAGTTGCAGAGCTCACAAAATTCCCCCACAAAGTGTTCTGGCATCCTGATCTCTCTGAAGTGGGGATGGGTGAGTGTGGGCTGTGCCCATAGCAGATGCCTTCCCTGTCTCTGGTGGCAAGGAGCAAGGGCAGGGTACAGGCTTTTCTTCTCCTCCAGGCTGTAGTTTATGGGAGACTGCTGGTGGAGGTTGGGTAGCCTGTAGGGATCCAGCTCACATGTACCATTTTCAACTCATGATCTTTTCAACTCGTCAAGATCATTGTCAAAGCAAGAACAGGTCTATGGTAGATACCTAATGAAACTACAGGGAACTGGATCAGAAGCTGCTCCTACTAAAATGTTAACTCCTTTGTTCATGCAAATTCTTCTTCCATTTTGTGCTGGAGCAGGTTCTCCCCTACATGGGGACATGTTGGGCAAAAGGCTGCATTCTTTGTGATTTCCCTGGAAACACAAACAGGGGCTCTTCACCTCTCACACTGCAGATGCACTCTCTGCTTTTTACTTTCAGTCCTGCATAAATTACCAAATGAACTGGAGGCATAAGGCAAGGCATGAAGAATGCAGCACAGAGTTAAACTATGCAGAGTTTAAGACAGTAAATACTAAGGCAAAAAGCAACATCAATACATATAGAAAAAGGTCTTGGATAATGAAATTTATAAAGTATTTTGGTGTCACCTCCAAAATGAGGATTGTTCGGACTTGGCTTGTGATCTTCCAAAATGAACAGTACCTGTCTGAAGTGATAGTCTCACCACCCCTAGTTTATTTTCTGCAAGCCAAGGACTGCAGCACTAGGCTGCCCATATCATAATAAAAGGGAATTTAACAAAAAATTTAATGACCCTGTAAATGAGCACTAAGAGTAGGAACAACTACCACTTTTGCTAAAGGGCTAAGAATTTCTGGTGTTAGCTGTGACAAATTCTTCAACCTCCCAAATGTGCCACTAAAAGGGAACAATAAAATGCAGTATTCTGATTTTTATTGCTGAAATACTACCTGGAACAGACACTTTGAACTGTTGACTACTATCTTTTGAGGCCAGTGGTCCAGGCAGTTACTCATCCATTCTGTAGCTGACCCTGCTCCTTGGTCTTCTTAAGGTGAAGGAAAACAACATCCATGCCATGTGAATGCAAAATTGGTCACATGCTCTGTCTTCCCAGGATGTTGTCCAAAAAAGAAGTGGAAACTCAACATGAGTCTGAAATGTCCTTTAGCGTGCATGTAGCCAAAATATGATGTTTGTCTATTTAAATTTGGTCTGTGTAATATAATTCCCCAATCATGTCGGTGCATGAAAAATCAACACCAGTGCAGTAAACATAGCTCTGCATTAACACTGCAAGAAACCAATGCTTTTAATAGATGAGATGCTATATGAAGTTGTCCATCAGTCTGCAGAACAATGCCTGCTTAACATACTGCAGCCTTTATTCTCCTTGCCACTTTGTTTTCACCTTTTATTTCCTTTTTTTTTTTTTTTCTACAGGTTGCCAATGAAAGAGGTTCTGTTTAGCTATGAGGGTGAGTATTGCTGTTTTTCTGGCTTGATTACAGTCACACTTTGAATATGTAACTATGTCTTTAGTGTCACTTTAACAATTTTTTATGGTTTTGTTTTAAAAAATGATAGGATGCTTTAGCTACGTAATTTAGTGTTTGGATAACAAGCTGGCTACATGTGGTGAACGATTTACTATTAATAATTAAATGCAGAATAATTCTACTTCACAGAATAAGGCCACAATTTATTTTGTTAATTAAATAAATAATTACTTTTAATTAGTTTTGAGTGGGATGCAATCAAACAGTTGAAAGAAATTGAGGCATAGTCTGGAATTCGATTATGAAGTAATGTCATTGACATATAGTTAATGATATTTTATATTTGAGTGCATAACCACATAGCGCCACTAAATTAATGGTTTGTTAAACAACACTTTATTGCAAAATAATGCACTGTGCTTGAGAACAGATATAATGTATTACTGAATGAGGGCAGCAAATAGAAGATGTAGAAAAGGTTGAAATGTTTCATGCCTTTTTTTTTTTTTTGTTTAAGTCTTGGCAAAAAGATTAATTATGACTATAAGTTTATTTCAGTTATTATTAAGAATTTGGGAGTAGAATCATGGAGAGAAAAGAAACACCTGAAGGAATACTGAGTTAAATTATGCAGTATGGCACAATGTGATGAAACTTATGTATTTAGCCAAATTAAACAATATTTAACCAAAGCAATTTTCTCAAACATCAGTGGTTAGCAGTAAGTTCCCAGAGAGCTGGAGAAGGGGAAACCCAGTGTTGTATCTAACAAAGGAAGAAAGGAAAATCTAAAGAATTATAGAAAAGTCAGCCCTAACAACATTTCCAAAACATTGGAACAAAATATTACCAAAAAATTGGTAGACATTTAGAGAACAGTGAGGAGATAAAAGGATTTGCACAGGGACATGTCAGAAATTGATCCTGTCAGCTTAATCTCATTTCCTTCTCCAACAGCAAAATATAAGGGATGTGTTTGATAGAGCATACACAGTCCCACATGACATTCATAAGCAAGCAAAGCAGGTGTTGACTAAATTAAATTCACATAGACTAGATGTGCATCTGATTGGGAAGCTGGGCTCCCAGAACAATAATTTGCTGCTGAAGTGGGAGAACATCTCACGCTGGCTTCCACACTGCTGTCTTCTAGCTCTTACACTACAAAACATTGCCATTAATTACTTGCCTAATCACCTGGACAGTAAGCTTACAGATAATGCCCAGATGGGAGGACTTGCAAGCAGCTTGGAAGGCAAGATAAGAATTCAGAAAATGTTGTTTATATTAGAGGAATAGCTTGAAATCAATGTGATAAAATTCACTGAATGCAAATGCAAAGGAATATGGAAAACATAGACAGGAAAGGAATGACAATAATACTACAGAAGAGAAATTGAGGATTACATGGAACTACAAACTGAATCTGAGTTGTAGAGTTGATGATCTTATGAAAAATCCCATTCCAGGAAGATGTTGCAGGGAGTGCTTAAAATACAGTGGAGGTGATCACTCATATCTCTCCAGAATTACTGAAGGATCAGTTCCATGGCATGTGGGAAACAAATGGGAGATTTATTAAAGATGTAAAGGTGTCCTTGTCTTCATACAGAAGAAAAAAGTGCAGTGCAGAAGCACAGCAGTTTGTATCTCTTCATAAATGGCTGTTATAAAGGGATATTAGTTGCTTCTCCATCCATCCTGAGAGTAAAGAGGAAAAAAAAGGTCGAAATTTCAGGGAGAGAGATTTAGTTTAAAATTTGGACAGTTGCAGCAATGTTGAAATCTGAGTGCTAAACAGTTTACCTCAGGCTGCTGCACAAGCATCTCACAAGGTGGGTTGTGATCTTCTCCCACAGCTGAAACACAAACGAGGTGGCTGAATGTACCTTTAGTTGTTTTTTTCTGTGAAGCTATGGGTTTCATTTATTAACCTGATCATCAGGTTGTACAAATTAGGAAAACTAAATTACTTCAGTGACTTCTGTTAAGTTTCCCAATGTGCAGTTTGATAATTTGTGTTCATGTGAAAACTTTTTTTTTTTGCAGCTCCAAATTAGGATCAAGAGCTAAAACTGTAGAGTTTTCTGAGGCCTGTTTCTATACTGAGAAGGAATCCACTGCACAAATGTTATTTAAAGCACCATTGAAAAAAATTAAATTGCTTCCATTATGCTAATTGCAAAGCAGTAATAACAATCAAATATTCTTCCAAGAGGTAATCTTATGTATTAGCATAATTAACCACAGAGATGCACACATGAATGTGCCATAATGAAATATCATTTCATTAAGTGCTTGCTGGTTTAAAAGATGCCAAATATAACACAGCATATTTTCTTTAGAAATAATATAAATGTTGAAATTAAATAAAGCTGTATTTTTGTTGCAAAGTGTTTGTCATGATTCTTATTTTTACTCCTGTAAATATAGCTCTACATATTTCAGATAGCTGAGAGTGAATGCCAGCATCACATGGAAAGAAATGCTCCTACACTCTTAGTTGCATTTTGCCATCACACAGACAACTAAGTTTTGTGAAAAATTCCAGGAATCATTCACATTCATGTCAGCACCCACAGCAATCAGCATGCACACTGATGCCATGCAATATTCACAGCCTGTTTGTCCTGGAAGTTCCTGTGCCAGGCAGAATGACCACCTGCATGCCTGGGATTCATAGAATCACTACTTTCACCTCCAGTTTATGCTGCTGTTTTTTGAATCCTACGCTGCTCCCACACAATGTTACCCTGGATCTTAAACAATTTGCTTCCAAAATGCATTATAAAAGTGTAAGGAAGCTGACTGTCTGCGCTTGCATGAGTCAGCTGCCTTCTCCCTGATCCCCTGATTCTTTGAACCACAAATCCTGGGAGTAATGAGAAAAAAAAAAAAAAAGGGGTCTAAATTTCAGGGAGAGAGAGGACTGATGCATGGCAGCACTATCCTGGTAAGCAGCAACATTTTACCTCCTGATACATTACTATGTGCTATGATTAAGATTAATATTTTAATGACAGTGGCTGCTGCTTTCATTAGAATTAATCTGATTAATTATTTTATAAAATACTGTCATCAGTTAAAACATTAAAATTAAAAAGAGTTTAAATGGCATAGTTCTTTGGCTGCTCAGCCACTCTGGCTACTCCAGTCTCTGTGTAAACAGTTGCATTCTGAAATGGGGAAGACAGAAATCCAGCGATCAGTGAGACTCCCTATATAGGTACAATATACATTTTTCCCCTGATACTGGAGCACACACTTCCATCAGAATGTCATAATGAATCAATAGACAGATAAGGTTTGTTTTTGTAATAGTTTCTTTTCTCAATGGAAAAATAACAGAATTTAACTGTCTACCTCTTGTGGGCAGCATACCCATTAACCAGATGGTGAAAATTGAGACAAGCATTTCAGTAGCTTCAAAAGAAAGTTCCTGTAGACAGAATTCAACACATATAAGGAAATACAACAAAAAAAGTACTCAATACTTTAAAAAATAGGTATAATTGATACATATACACACACCTCTATCTAAAAATGTGTTATAAATATCATATAAGATGTACACCACTGGATGTTCTACCCACCAAGAACCTAATACCAGTTCTTCTTTTTTTTTTTTTCAATAGCCCACTGCAGTGGTCAGAATTCATATTTAGAACAAGAACAATCTGTGTTATTCTTGAAAGTCTCAGTAACAATTCCTGCCCATTTTTCCCAAGCATTTGCTTTGGTCTAAATTTGGCCCAAACCTTTTCCTTTGAGTTAAATTTTTGGAAAGCTCAAATCCTATCTAGCATGTCTAGCTAGCCAAGAGAATTTTTCGCATTGTATGGTTTAGGTTTAAACTAATCCAAGTGACAAACTGAGGCCATAGGTGGAAGGAACACAAGCAAGATGAAGAGGTATTTGGATTGCAGGAAGTTTGAAAGAGGAATCCTTGTGCTGACCCCTGGGTTAGTGAGTTTGTTCATTTATGCAGACTTTAAAATCCAGTTTCCCTCTCTGTACAAACAGCTTCTGTCTATGAATGAAAATTTGGAGTATATTGGCATTTACAATCTGGGAAGTCTATCTGAGAAACCAACAGGAAAAGCATCAAGAGAATAAAAATCCTTTATGAAGAGATTATAAAGAGCAAAACTCACCATGAAAAATGGATTTCTTCTTCAGATTTAAAATTCAGATTTTAAAATTAATGGATGCTGCTTACTCAGTAGCACAGTATATTTATTCCAAGTTCTGGTGCCTTTGCTCTGCTTTTCTTAATTATTTTTCTGGTAAAATACACATTCCCATCAGGATCACAATGACTGCTTGTGTTTAGCAAGGGTTTACAGTCCTCTTTTGCCCTCATCCTCCTCTCTCACAGTCTCTCACGGTGTTCATCCTGTGCATGCTTCTGGTGTTTCTGTTGTTGCTATGTGCTACAGCTCAAGCTGACCAAAACAAACAAACAAAAAAGACTTATTAATGTTTCCCAAGTAGTCAAAGGGGAGGTTTGCCTAGTGCAAGGGGTGTCTCTGGGCAGTGCCAGAGCATGGGCCATGTGAAGGAGAGTCAGAATTCATTACTTGAGAAAACTTGGTTGCTGCATCAGACTAAGGGCAGCCCTTGGCCTGAGGGCTCAGCTGTCTGGGATCCAAAGCTGGGTTTGGTGTGGCACGGCTTAGTGGTCTTGACTCAGTTTTAATGAGAAAATTGCTTAAATATCAGGACTCTCACAACCTAAAGCTTTGCAAAATGAGAAAAGTGAAAGCACCGAGATAAGCATTTTGTTAAAAGGTTAACAGTCGCAGCTCAATGGTACGAGAGGAAAAAGTCTATACCTTAAATTATAAAAAAATACTTAAAAGCGGTTTATGAGTTAAATATCATGATAAAAGGGGCACTGCTTAATATCATGCCAACAACCCAGAGTGGTGATCTGGCTGTTACTGAACAGGGTGAAAGCAGCCCCATTCCTGCACCTACTCCAAACACAGGGAGACCAAAGCAACAGTGAGAAAACCACCTCAGCACACAGTTTTTCTCTGCCTAAACACACCTAGGAGCACACATCATTCACAGTGTGTGTGGGGGGTGAATCTGAGTCTGCCTTTAGTTCATGGGAGATAGAAGACCTGGGATAACACTCTTGATGAAGTGGTTTTGCTTTGAAAAATTTTACTGCATTGCAGCCATTAAAAAAAAAAAGTAATAAGTATAAACTATTGCAGCCACTGCAAAGCAGTAAGGTACTTTGTGAAAGGAGTCACCAAATTTCCCTTTGAGGTCAAAGAAAAGGATTGCTAGTTTCATTGCAGAGTTTAAGCTGGAGACAAGCAGTTTCATGGATTCTTGGATGCACTGAGTTGTGTCTACTGGCAAATGACTGAATTAAGATGTGGCATCCTGACTTCTTCCTAAACTGGCCAAGAGTCACTTCATTTTCCCGGCACAAGGTATCAATACTGCAGCTCTCCCTCTGGGTCTAGGAGCAGACAGGAAAAAGGAAGAACCTGGTTTTCTGGTGAGGTGGGCTCTGCTGTCCATCTGGAAGTGACCTTCAGCACCCAGGGCCTTGGTGACCACTGCTGTCACCTTTACTCTGAAGATTAGTAGAAATTACATTTTTATGATGCCAAAAAGGTTCATTCAGACTAATGAATGTGACTTTTGAAAGAAAGGCTGTGCAATAATCCTGCTCCAGCTTTAGAGATATATTTTGACATTTTAAACTCTTTTTCAGTTGTAAGTCTACAAAGTGTTCACTGATGATAATATTTGAATTCCTGCCAAAAGTGTGATTTTTGAAGTTCAAGGGTAGTGCTGAAACGGTTCAGGTAGTGCTGAAACTTGTGCAAAGACAACATTTTTGTTCATAACTGTGCAGACTAGGACTAGGACTAGGACCCTAATTTAAAAGCTTGGCAGGCATGTTACACTTGGAATAAGTTAATCTTCAATAGAGAAAAAGGTTCATGTTTAACTGTTTCTAAATAGTTACAGGTAAGTCAATGTGTGCTTTTATACAGTGGACAAAGAGCTACTTCTGCTTGCAAAAGTACTGAAATAAAACTATTTACTGAAGCACAATAGAATTGATTTGTGGGTTTTGAACAAATGCCAACAATTGAGAAAAATACATTTTTTCAAGTTTAAGCATAGTTTCTTGCATCATTAAACAAAAGTGTTTAAAAGCCCAAGTTACATTTTCATGTTCCTTTAAACGAAATCTCATTCCTGTGTAACTAGCTCATATAATTTCCAAGCAATTCCGTTGCCTCTGGTCTATAATTAGTAAGCAAATTAAAACAAGCAAACAAACAAACAAAAGAAACACTAAACAAAACCAGAAGTAACCAGAGGTCTGTAACTTAAAACACAGATATCCCTGTTCACCTACTCTGACTGGCTGGTAACATTTATCACATATGGTAGATTTTTTTTTCTTTCCTATGCTTCCAGAGCAAGGACATAACTGTAAAAATATTTCCAAAGATCTATAATGATAAATAACTGTATTCTGCTAAGGTCACTGGATGGAACTGATGGTGCTGCATAGACATAAGGAAAACAACAACTGTAATTTCTACTGGGAATTTTACTTGAGTTTCCATGAACATGTCTATTCTTGGTTTTCTCATATTATATTTGATGCATTATAGCAGTCAGTGACAGACTTAACATTGTCCAGATTCTTGTCTCGAAAACAAAATAAAAGAAAGACAAAACAAAGCAAATTTGAAGGCTAAGATTTATGTACTATTATGTGATTTACAGTGATTGCATGTTGCTGACCTTGGCCTTTCTATTAACTTCCACAGAGACAATTGCTTGCAGCAGAGCAAAACAAAAACTGTGTAGTCTGATGCAATTTTCCCTCACCCAGAGCTCTTTAGCTGTGGTGGGGGCAGTGTGGGAGGCAGGTCCAGTATAAGCACTGCTGGCAGGAAATTGTATTAAAGCCTTGATCATTTGGATTGCAAGGCCATATGTATAAACATACACACACACATTCCCTCTGAATGTTTCTGCCATTCACAAGAAGGGTACCAAGGCAGCTGTGCTTCCAGCTGTGCTTTCAAAGGGAGCTGCCCTTTAATGCTGTGATTTCCACTGAGCAGCCCACCTGAAGTCACAAAAGGAAAGATCCCCTTCATTCCCTTGAAAATAGTCTGTCATCAGCTTCCCCAGGTTCCTCTCATTTACAATAAAATGAAGACAGAAGAATGACTGGTTGCTTGTTCAGCTTTGGAGACTTAAATTGTCTTAACTGTTCAGATTTGAAACTATGGCTGTTCTTTGCAGTTGAGCCTTATGCTTATCTCTGATAGGAACTTCAAAGTTCTTTTCTGCTTTTTTTCTGAATCTTTCAAGTTTTGGCAACAGTACCATGCATATTTCTTTAGGTCTGCTGTTCAAAAACCTGGAGATTATAGATCAAGTAGTAAAGGCTGTTAGACTTATCTTTTGATACCTGCTCTGGTTTTCCCTTTGGTGTTATCACTGCAGACATTTCTTTTTTAAAACAAGAATTAGCAGTCTTCGGTGGGTTTTTACGATTTACAATGATTGCCAAGTTCATTTTGACTAAAGAAATACAAACCTTAAAAGAATATCCTTGTGTAATAGTCTGTACTGAGTATCACCTGACCTTTTTGGATTTGGAACAGTAAAACTCTGCAAAATAAAGCTTATAAAGCTCAGCTAGATCACTGGAAGCAAGACTGTAATGGGGGATGAGGGATAAGTTTACTGCAGTGATAGAGCCCTGCATATCAGAGAGGAAAATGAAGATTAAATGCAGTCTGTTACACAATTTCCAGTCATATGGAGAATGTAGTATTTACAGGTGAATGAAGCCCAACTGAAAGTGAGCTTCCTTTGACATCACGTACTCATTCCTCACATTACTTGGATTTTAGAAGTTAAAAATATAGAACTAAAATATTTGACCATGTATATTCTGTGTAATCTGAAATATTTACTATAAAATTTCTCACTTGCAAAAGAATGCACCTAATGCTTCATAATGGTGAATATAGTTGTGGCTCTGTTTCCAGTATCTTTGTATATAAATCAGTTAAATAAATAACTTACATCAGGCAAATAAATGAGTTTACAACATGTCTGACTAATAATTAACGCATGAAAAACCTTCCTAGAAATTCACAGTCTGCAGCTTTCTGTTCAGATTTCTTTCTGAATGCTAACTGAAAGTATTACATCTACAGCAAATGAACATTAATTGAGGAACTGAAGCCCAGGGAGCCTCAAAAAAGGTTCCTAGAGACAGAAGAATGTGGCTCAAAAGTCAGATACTGCTCTTATATTGCATTGCAAGTGAAGTTTGGATGGCACAGCAGCTTGATTCTAGAAGAAATTTCTCTCAAGGACTTTACTCTGTTGAAGATGGTGGTTCTGGAAAGTGGAACAGGCTAAAAAGGAGTATTTATCAGGGAAGGTCCTGCAGAATACGAGGCTGCTGCACAGGAAGGGATGATGACTGCAGCTTTAACATTGTCTCCAGATCAGCTATATGTTACTGTGACCAGTTCTGTGCCTCAGATTTTCCTGGCCCTGTAGACTGTTGCGCTGACTACTGGGATGTCTGTGTCCACCACGTTGAGCCCACCAGGTCAGATGAGCCTTGGCCACCTCCAACTTTGGGTAGGTATAGAGAAAATACTCTTTTATCCAGCATAACTTTCCTGTGGGACACTTCTTCCTGTGACATCTCAGTTACAGGAATAGGTGAGGGGATGTGGTTAGAGCAAGGATTTCTGGCATATTTTAGTTTCTTACTAGTTAGTTTGTAGTGGAAGGAAGTTTCTCTGGGACTACTCTAAACTCAGTCTATTTTTTTTTAGATTGCAAAAAATGATTACAAGCAGCTGCTCCTTCTTTTGTTCCTGCATTGGCCAAGTCTCTGCTGATGAGAAAAAAATTAGAATTGTGAATTTTAAGGCTATTTAGCAAATCTGTCCAAAAATACAGATACTGTACCAAACTTTAAAAAGCCTAAATTCAACAAACTTTTTAAAATTAACTGTTTCTTTGCAATAACCCAGCTGCTTGCATTCCAGAACTCAGATCACAAGCTCTTCAGGAGTCTGGGCTCTTAAGCCAGGCCCACAGCCAAAATCTGATAAGTGGGAGTGACAGACATGTTGTAAAACAGATTTCATTTTCCAAAGCATTTCTAATAATCTAAAAGAGTGTTCTATGATTTCTGTAAATAAATAAGTTTGTTTCATATTTATTTGGTGCAATGGTGCACACTATTTCCAACAAATCAGGGTGCCCTCCACAAACATTTAGCAGTGTTTCTGCTCCAGAGCTGGCAGCCTGCTGGGCTACTTTGGCAAACTGTTTCCTGGAAATGAATCACTACAGAACTTGCAGTTGTTTGCTATGTGGGCCCTGCCATAGGTCTGCCTCTAAAAGGTAAAAGTGTAACAGAAGGTTTAGATAAGGGAATAGGTGAGGGGTAATATTTTTACTGTCTTAAAGCGTGGTTTTTTTTTGCATGTGCATTCACTGTTTTGTAATTCCTCGACTGTACATACCTCCCAGAGGTAGAAATTCTATGTACTCTGTCCAAGCACCTTTATTTGTCCATGATTGTGACAATCATGGACATGTGAGCTTGTATCTTTTTAAATACCTCATTTCAAAACAAGGTCCTGTTTTTCTGATCCTTGAAGTGCCTCCCTGGCAGAAACTGCATCTTAAAACCAAAATCTGTTTATTGGGTATTCCTTACGTAAGTAATTTAAAGGGTAAAAGAAGAACCATAACGCAGCCAAAACAAAGCAGGGAATAATAAAATAACTCTAAAGGAACTTTCTAGAACTGGAATGCCTGAGGAACATGGAAGAGAGAATCTAATTTGAAGGAAATAGTGGAAAACCAAAAACGACTGAATGCCTAAAGACTATGAACCATTTGTAGAAATGACAGAAGCTGACTTTTTGTAACTGAGAGTACATTTCTGCCTTTGGCTAAGAATCATCCAAGCTCTAGAACACCACATATATTGAAGAATGTTTCACCCCGAAGATTTTGATCATTTCGTTGCCTGTGGTTTTGCCCTCAATGCTTACTGAGCCATATGTCTTTAAACAAACCAATACTCTGAAGTGTTTTACATAGGCTGGAATGAGCAGCAATGAAAATGCTCAGGGCTTTATTTCTGGATCCTTCTCTGTTCACTGACTTGGTGCATGATGGCAATAGATTTATTATTTCTTTTATCTTTTAATTTAAATCACTCTGATGGTACAAAAAGCCTCCTCAGAGTCAATGCACCGGATGTCACTCTAGTAGTGGAATAGAAGTGACATCCTGAGAGTCTGCTTATTGCTTTTACACTGTGCAGTCAGGATCTGGCCTGCAAGTGAATAAACCTGGAGGCATTTCAAAGGAGTACTTATATCAGTACTGGGGGCAACTGAAATAAGAGCAGTAAAGATGTAAGAATGCTGGACAGGGAGGTAAGTCCTCATTTATTAAATCCTCTTCCTTTGAGTCATGATTTTCACATCATGTAACCCCATTCATAAAATTGCCAGGCTACATCTTCAAATTAATTCATTTCCCACCAAATTTATTAGTGTTCCAACTTGATGCATTCATGGCCAGGCAATCTCAATGTGTTCTCATGCAAAAAGTGTATTTAGTTTAGATATCAATGCTCTCTGCCAACAGTACCTCAGGCAGCACTCCTGACCCTCTAAATCTTAATTTGGCTACACTGAAAAAAATGGCATGGTTTTAATCTTCAGTTCCCTAAGCTTACATTATTAGAAAGTTTCTTCTGTACTTCTCCACGTGTGCATTTTTTCTCAAGCCCGTGCATTGAGATCTACCAGCAGAGCTCCCATGAGACTCTGGGTTGGAAAGGACCCCTGAGATCATCAAGTCCAACCCTTGATCCACTGCTGCCATGGTTATTGCACCATGGCACTGAGTGCCACATCAGTCTATTTTTAAAAACTTCCAGGGACAGAGAACCCACCATCTCCCTGGGCAACCCATTCCAATGCCTGATCACCCTCTCTGTAAAGAATTTTTTCCTAATATCTAACCTAAATCTAAATATCTAACCTAAACCTATCTCTCAGGCCCTGCATAAGTGCCTCCCCCACCCTCACAGTATATCATATATTTTGCTTGGTGACTCCTTCCAGCTACTATCTGATTCTAACTTTATAGTAGACTGTGATGAACTGTGGCATTTCAGTAATTTTCTTGGGATATTCTCTGAGAATTTCTCAGACCTCAGCAGACTCTCAGGTGGGATATATCTGACGTCTGTGTGCCAGCTAGCAGATTATGCTCAATGAGCAACAAGGAGAGAGAGATCAGCAGCTTCATTTCATTCAGTTCATCAGCTTGAGTCTACTTTTGCACTTCTGATTGAAGTTAGCTAAGGTTTAGAAGTGGGCAGACTTCTCTCCTGCCCATGAAGGAGGTCTAGGTGTCCAAGGGACATGTGCGTGAGAGGAGAGTGGCCTTCCCCACGTTTGTGGTGGCAAAAGAGCATGATACAATGCTTAGGAACATCAGCACTATATTAACATGAAATATGGTTTGAGCTTCTTAAAAACTGAAGATAAAGGAGAACTTGGGGCTTCCTGGCTCCAAACCCTTTCAGTGGAGGAAAGAACATGATCTCTACCTGTAGGGTCACCAATGGAGGAAGTGTGGCAATAGTCTGGAAAACAAAGACCCATGTGATAAATGTACAATGTCTGGAATAGGCTTGATCCAAAGCTCTGCACAGGCATTCTGGATCCTTCTTTTACTGAAGCCTAGACAATATCAAGCACAATTAAGAAACAGTGTATGTGGAAGATCTTAAAACTTACACAATCTCTTTTCTCATTGAAGTCTTTGTTATCAAAGAAAAAAAATTAGACTTATTTTTTTTGAGAAATAATCACTCAATTCGGGTTTAAAATGGGTTTTGAGAGTATGTAAAATTTACGTTTGCATTGAAACATTATGAACCTGACTGTTTTTCAAAAGGGAATTAAACTAGTGAGCAAAAAAAATTATATTGCAATAGTTTTCAAATATTCATCCATTTTTACAATTCTATAACTGGCAAAACATATTTCTATTTTAATTGACAATAAGAAAATTATTTTTATTAGGAAAGTACCTTTTCAAAATTTATTACTGGAAAATAACTTGAAGTATAATTTTTACTTACATGCAAGATAATTTTTCCGATATTCTGAACCTGTTGCTGCTTTGTCTACTATGACTGATAGTGTACCTGGTAAAAAATTAAAATTCATCAAGCTGCCTTCAGTACTTGGAAGAACCTGGAAATAGCTGTTTCTGACTTTCAGCTAAATAATTAATTCATACCACATGCAACCAAATAATTCAATATTAGCAAGAGTTTTGAGTTAATTCACTTCAAGATTATTTTTCTTTCACATATCTATATATTATGTTGGCAGGTTGTTATAAAGATGGCCGATATTACGGAGAAGGAACAATAATTAAAGACAACTGCAATTCCTGGTAATGTTTTGAAGAACAACAAACTGCATTTTATTTAGCTTATGTGGCAAAATAGGAATTAAGTAAGTGAGCCTTAAATTCACATTAACCATGTAATCAAATCAAAATAGCTGGAGTAGTGCTGCACTGAGGTTCTGTAGACTACAGACAACATAAAGGAATGTCAAGAAGTGAGTGGCATTTCTAATCAAGATATGAAAATGAGAGTATTAAAATCTTCTCCTCACTGGCCTAATTATGCTTCTGCTCAGTGAATCTGCTGGCTCCGACCTGAGCCACAATGTTTTCAGCCTAAACCTGGGCATTGACATGAAAGCACAAAACCCAAACACCATTATAGTTCAGGGAATTATTTTGGGATGTCTTCCACTGTTTCTTTGGCATGAGTGATGAGACCTTATATATTTCATAAGGGAAGAATAAATCTATGTATTCATGTAGGAAAGGGATGAGCTGTTTGGGCATCCTTCCTCTGCCTCTGGGCAGGAGCAGAGAGCACAGTCATGAGCATTCTGCCTGCCCTGAATGTTGGCTGCACGAGCCATCTCTCTGCTTTGCCTCTCCCCAAACTGCCCCTGCACCTCCTGCCTGGGGGTACCCCGGTGGGCTACAGCAACATCCAAACAGTCCTGGGGCCCACACTGCCCTGACTTTGGCCCAGGGTCCTTGAAGGAAGGTGTTTATGGCCACATGCCTCATTTCAGGATTTCCAGATATTTACTTAAAACTTCTCCTTTACAGGATAGTGCCTTTTCCCCATGATTTGGTCTCACAAAGATAAAAGCAAAATCTTTCAAATATGACTTTTTCCACAAGTTTAAACCTTCCATGTTGTTCCAATCAGGATTCATTTACTATCCTAGTGAAGTAGTAAGGAAATATCTGTGTTTTTATAAATACTACGAGATGTGTGGTTTTTGCACTTTTCCTTGATCTTCCTTCTGCTGTTCAAATGAGTATTTTTCCTTTGAAAATTTCTCCTGCTCAGTAATATTCTTGTCCTTTCAGCAAATGCTTCCAAAGTCTCTGGAGGTGTTCAAAAGAAGTATGCCTTGTTCGCCAAGACTTAATCCAGCACATCAATTCTGGAGATTATGGGTGAGAACACTTTTATGTTAAAGCTTGTTGTAAACCACTCTATTGTTCATTGTATGAATGTGCAGATTATCAATTACACAGTCCTCCCCACCACTTTCTTCCCCGATTACATCACAGCAATTTGACAGTAAATGCACAACTGTGAAACTTTCCTAAATCTCTGGCAGATAATAGAGTTCTAATTGCAGAGAGATTGAAAGTCTCATGCTGGTATGCACTGACATTGTAAACATCTATGTAAAACATTCTCCAAATTTAGTACAACTTTATTGCTCACAAAACAAATTTATATTTAGATCTTCTTCTCTTCTTCTTTGTGTTATGTATTAATTGGTATAGCTATTTATAATTATTTTTTCTCCTCCCTCAAGAGCGTTGTTCCCCAGAGCAGGACTCTAGGTAGTGTTGAAGAGGTGAAGATAGGCCAAATGAGGACCAAAATATGAAAACTTTGTGGGGCTCAGTGTTTTTCTCGTTATCCATTCTCATTTCCCCTGCAGTGTATAGAGGGATTAGGGACAGTCCAAGGATGGAGTTGTGCCCTGGGAGTCTATTGGCCATTTACAGACAGAGATGTAAGGGCTGTCTCACTAGACCTGAGGTCCTAAATTAATCAGTGAAACTTGCCCAGATTTCAAGCTGTGACTCAATACTGAAATATTTTGTACTTCACGGGAGACATTCAAACCAACTTAATTGCCTGTCCTAAACAAACAGTTGTTAGCTACCTGGAACCCTTCATCTCTCTCTTCTCAGTGGTAAGTGGAAAGGTTTGGCAGAGGGTGGTTAAGCCCACCTGAGATATGACAGCTTCTACAAGTGCACTCTCCACTGCCTACAGGCAGAGCAAGCTCAATGAGGCTTCTCGTTTGGGCAGCATGAATCCCACCTCATGGTCCCCATACACAAAAAAGAAATAGGTAAAGAAATAGCTCTCCCCCGTAGCTCATTTCTTTTCCAGTAATAATTTTCAGTGTGCTCCAAATGTATATGACTTCAAGTTGAATTTTTCTGTTGTGCATACAGTTTGCAGAGTTAATGTTGTAATCTGAGTCTAGTTTACCTGAGAGTAGGGAGGGAGTAATTAAAGAGCTGTGGGGAGCTCTTTCTTTCAAGCTGGTTATTGGGGTAAAACTCTGCAGAATGTGTCAGCTGGACACTCTGCTGGGTTCAACGGTGTCTTATTGCAAGTGCACCAGAGATGGAAAGCAACATAAGTCACTAAATGAAGCTGTTAGTTCTTTGTGAGCATCCGGTCTGAAGCGTAATGTAAGCATAACTTCAAGACCAGAGTAACTGTTACAGCCAAGCATCTTGTTTGCCAGTCCTTCTCTGAAGCATTGCATGTTTATCTCCTGCAGGCTGACATAATGCTGACCTTGAATCATCACTTTTTATATACTGCTGTGTTGCTCCATCCTACACTAGTGAAGTGGAGGAGCCTGTATTTTCTCATGAATATCAAACACCAGGTTTTGAAATGTAATCTGGAAGATTTATTTCTGGATGCTTTTAGTGGTGCTCTTAAAAGGAGCAGAGTATTAAGGGGAATGGTATCTCTAACCTGGGTTTTGTTTGTTTTCTCTTCGTGAGGAAGATGGAAAGCTGACAACTACAGCCAGTTCTGGGGAATGACACTGGAAGAAGGTTTCAAAAAGCGCCTGGGCACCTTCCCTCCATCTCATTCCTTGCTGAGTATGAGGGAAGCTCCAGTAAGTGTCATGTGCAATTGTTAAACTTTTTAATAACTTTATCACACGGAAAAATTAATGCATAAAATTGTAAGATTATGATCCAGGGATTTAACACTAAATGCTTCCATGTTGAATGTGAAGTTCCCAGAATAGTTCTCTGAGTCATAGAATGCGTGGTCTGGATGGAAGTCAAACAAGGAGGAGCAATAGCAAATGCTAACAATTGGGAAACTATGCACCAATATTAATTTATCATTGTTGATCACTCGTGTTTGAAACCGCTGCTTTTTTAGGATGGTTCCATAATATCCTCTCCATCTGCTAATTGTTGCAGAAATAGTTGTAATTATAAAAAAATAAATACAGGCATTTTTCAAAAAAGAAATCTGCGCCACCAGATGAGACTATACAGCAACCTTTGGAAGAAGCACTGAAAACCCCTAGGATAAACAATTTTAAAATTCAGCTGAAGGCTGGGGTTTTGACATGGTGGCAAGAAAATTATTTTTTAGTTAAATATAACAAGTTTTTATGTTTGGCTTCTGTATAGTTCAGGCAAGTAATGCCATTTGTTTATCTACTTGAAGTCAATCACTCATGCATTATGTACGTGTTAATGGCAGAAGGGTTTCCACATTATGGAAAGACTTGTTGGAATGCTAATGCAGAGCTGCCACTTGACAGGGAATTTGGAAGTGAGAGGGAGGGCCATGAGCCTCTGCAAACATTTTAACAATCATCACCTTGATTCCAATGGGATGAGGTTCAACATGGCCAAGTGCCGGGTCCTGCACTTTGGCCACAACAACCCCATGGGGAGCTCCAGGCTGGGCACAGAACGGCTGGAGAGCAGCCAGACAGAGAGGGACCTGGGAGTCTGGATTGACAAGAAGCTGAACATGAGCCAGCAGTGTGCCCAGGTGGCCAAGAAGGCCAATGGCATCCTGGCCTGTATCAGGAACAGCGTGGCCAGCAGGTCCAAGGAAGTGATTCCTCCCCTGTACTCAGTGCTGGTTAGGCCACACCTCGAGTACTGTGTCCAGTTCTGGGCCCCTCAGTTCAGGAAGGAGATTGAGGTGCTGGAGCAGGTCCAGAGAAGAGCAAGGAGGCTGTGAAGGGACTCGAGCATAAGTCCTGTGAGGAAGGGCTGAGGGAGCTGAGGGAGCTGGTGGATCAAGGGTTGGACTTGATGATCTCAGGGGTCCTTTCCAACCTGGCTGATTCTATGATTCTTGCTTGGTGCACACTGTCTCTTTTCCCAGAGTCAGTTCCCTGCACCAGTATGGTAAGGCAGGGGGGTTTGGCTCAGATTGGACAGATTGCTCAAAATTACACTATGGAGTGTTGTCAGAGCAAGAAAATGCCAGAAATGAAGCTTTGGAATCTTGCTTCATATGATTTTCTGGACTATTTTCGCAGCCAAAGAAGGATCCATTTCAGTTGAAGATGGCAAATCAAAATAAGACAATGACGTGAGTGGTTAGAGCTGTATTTAGTAAGTATCTGTCACAAATTAGTGGTGAACTTCACTGAGGCTCGAGAGTTGGGGTTGATTTGTTCCTTTTTGTTTTTTTCATTGAGGAATAAATTGTGATGCTTCTATGGCAGAAGGAAAAACTGAGTGATACAGGTTCCTGTAAGCACAGGGTTCTAAGACATCTTTCTCTCTACTTACAAAAGCTAATAATATAAAATAATAATCTCTGTATGGACTTTGTCATCTTCTGGAGGATTCTTTGATCTCACAGAAAATTGCTAGGAGTTGCTCATGAGCCTGTCTCCTGCCTATGGCTTCTCTTCAGAATTATTAGAACTTTCTTGCTCCCACCCTGTGGTTTCTGTCTTGACCAGACTTGATGCAAAACTTTTTCTCTGCAGCTTCATATAAAGCTCCATATCTCTCTGATTCTGTCCCCTTCTGTAGTTTTGTAGGAGAACACTGTCTCTTAAGTGTCCTTGTTCTGCCTTGACTACCTACCTGACACATTTTAATACTTCACAAAGAAGATGAAAAAAAGTGTTTTTCTTCACTCATAGCTACATATCTACCATACTGCAAGATTGAGAAAGTATATAACATGGATTGCTCTCACCAGGGTACAGAGGCAGATTTTCCAATTGGCAAACCATAGATAGTAGTTGAGTTAACTTCAGGCACTTTTTTAGATAAGTATCTTACCAGATTTTCAGAGAAACTTGTTCCTCCTTTACCTTCCATTTATAATTTTCTGTCATATTTTTTGAAGCAAACTAACACATTTACAATGCTCTAAGTGATAAAAAACAAGTCAGTTTTCATTACAGTGTTTTCACTGAACTTCACCTGTTACTAGGTGACAGCTCAGAAGAGAATCATAGGATATGAAGGACAAAATTCGTAAATAATGACTTTTTAAAATTTTTCAGAGAAATTTTCCAAACTTTAATGACTTGACCTTAGTTACTTTATTGCGTACTAATTCACCTGCAGGCCAAGATACTAGCTACTTACCACGGATAAACTGGCACTAATTAAATATTCATGCACTCTCTATGATTATTATTGCCTTTTCCATTTTCCAAGTGTGAAAGCTGCAAATCATTTACCCAAAGTCATATATTTAGTTGATAAAAGTGCTACAATTAGTGTTCTGGAGCTTCTGGCTCTATCTTGTGCAGACCTGATTAAAACCTGGTAGCTGTACTAATGTAGAAAGAAAACCATAGTTACCCATTCATTAAATACAACTTTTTTTAACTTTAAATAAAAACTATTTCTTCAGTATGCTACTGGTCTGCAATTAGGGAGTAGAGGACAGTTTCTGGTACCTAAGGGCCTGCTGTTGTGACTATTTTATACTGTCATTTGGGGATGCTTGAGAGAAGTATTTTTGTGTAGAAAGACCTCCTTACTTTATTGCATGGAAAAAAAAATCAAGAATACAAAGCCCTTCTGTGGTAACCACTTAAATCCAAGGCAGATTCTGAGTTTTCAATCATCTTGAAAAGTCTGCTTGTGTAGTATAGGCTTTTTAGTTCTGTCTTTGACTGACATATTCAAATACAGCTTCATAACATTACTTCAAATTAAGTGGTGAGACAGAGCTACATTTCATTGTAGGTAGAACACAAACTCATAGAATTTGTTTTTAATAGCACTTTTTTTTAAAAAAAATAAAAGCTTTTGAAAGCTCTGCTATTGATAACAGGCTAAATCTATTCAATAAGGGGATGATTATGTCTGGAAAGGTACTTCAACACAATGGCATATTAGAATACCTAAAAGACTATGTCAGGGTACAAGAAAAAAACCTGAATTTAGGGCCCTCTGCTGCAGAGTGTGGCTGGATCTGAACATGAACAGACAGCTAAATACAGCACTAAAGCTATTGTCACTCCTGACAAAGGTGATGCTCCAAATAGTGTCCCATGTGTTATCTGAGAAGGCATTTGGGAAGTCTTTACTCACTGCAGGAGACAGGATAATTATTCTTGAGGTTCTACATAGATAAAAAATTACCTCCATGCCTTGGAAAACACACTGTGATGCACATTCAGTAGTATTCTGGCAGTACATGTTCTGGCATGAGGTACATTGCAGTGGTGGGGTCTGCATCTGCCAGCAACTGGGTACTCCTTATGTCCCATCTTACAAGAAAATGGAATTCACAGTTTGGTAATGCCACGCTATTTTGGACTAAGTGTAAAAGAATTTTTGAAGAAAATGTGGAGATGTGGGAAGCACACCAGCTCTTACTCTGCTATACAGAGTAAGTAGAAAAGTTCAGCAGTTGTAGATCTCCCGTGTGCAAACTGAAGAGCATGCATGCCCATTTCTTCTTCACAAAGCAAGTGATATCCAGAACTGTTTTCCTACATGAAAAAAACCATTACTTTCCATCAGAAAAAATATTCCCACATTTTCAGATTTAGTAACTTTCAGCCATTTTTCTCTGATGGACCATCGGACTTCTCTGAAGTCAAAGCTCTGAAGTATGAATCTTCTTTTATATCCACTTACCTCCTTGCTTTGGCCAGACTGCTACCCTCACTGCTAAGAATACATATGAAGTTTTAAAAATAGTTTGCTAGTCATTTTGCTGATTGCATTGTGCTGTCTGATGCTGGTCCATAGAGCGTACGTTGAGAAACAAATGTCTAGACATTATTTGTCACAGAACAGCAGAGCTTCTCACTGTCAGGGTAGCCCTTTCTCAGACAAAAGGATAAAGTTTCTGGCTACAGTGAATCCTACATTTCTAAATGACAAGGCTGTGGGTTAATGAGGGGTTTACTCTGGGATTTACACTATGGGGTTATTAAATACATTGGCAGTGATTAAGGAGTATGTAAAGTAACACATTTTCTCAGGCCAAATATCTATTTAGTTTTGCTTTTTTACAGCTGCCTCATTTGTAGCATTGTAAGTAGTCATTGATCACCTAAGTGTGGTAAACAACCTTTCCTAAATTTTGCTTGTGTACTGACTGATGGAGACCAGTCCAATGTAAATGAAACTCTCTTTGTCTGGGATTTTGCCTGTGTGATTCATCTTCAAAGTAAATTTTGTGCTTGTGTTTGCTTATTAATAATGAGCATAATGATAATTTAGCAAGATATTCTTTAAATTAGAGGTTGTTTTCTTTGTGTCATTTGAGGTTGCCCAGTCCCGTGTATCTAACATGCTTCTGAAAAAGCAGAAGTTTGAAAGTGATTAATCAAAATATTAAGACAAATATTTTAGCAAGATTTAAAAGATGACTGGCTTGTTGTAGGTGGACGTAAAACTTTCCAAAACACTTAAGAGACTTTATACTTTAATGGTACTTAGGCCTCATAGCCTGTATCTAGTGGAGTGAACCTATGAGTACTTAAGAGTTACTGGGTGTAGGTGTATGGACAGACTGTATCAATCTGTCTGTTAGGGTGATATCCCAATCTAATGTCAGATATAGATGTGAGGTGTAATCTGCTTTTTTCCTTACCCACTTCTCCACTAGGGGTTTTCCATGGGAAATCCAGGTGTACAAGCTGAATGGAGTCACCTCTGTTTCCCAATGTATGCAAGTGATCTGTATATAGCCAAAGTTTGGTTAGAGACCTGTAATAGTTTGAAATAACTGGCCTCAAATATTAAAACATCTTAGGAAAAGATCCATTGTCCTATCAGTCATTTAAGCAATTTAGAAAAATGGTGCAGCAAGGACAGACAGAATTAGAAGGCAAAGTAAACTGAAGTAAAATAAAGAGATTTGAGAAGAACAGAAGCCATTGTGCTGAAGTGCATGAACCTGCTTCTAAAAAGCATCAGGAAATGTTTTGCTTAGGAACAGATTAACACATATTGTCTGTTGTGTTGTCAATGGTTTTGATATGTTGAACACAGAGCAGATTATTAGCAATTGTACCAGATGGTTCTTGCATATCCAGATACTAGTGCAAAACTTGGAGGACATCCATTAAGGCTAAGAGATGAGGATGCCAAAAATGGCTTCCCAAATGACTTTAAGTGAGCAGACCATAAATTCTCATCAACTCAACATCAGATTGCAAAGAGGAAGGAAAATCACCCATTTTTGTTCAGGAATAAGGATAAGTGCTGGAAATTGAAAATCCTCTCTTTGAAAGACAAGCCAATGACACACTGTACTGATCCCTCTCCCATGGTAACTAAAATTTCCTACCTACAGCCACATGTCAAGGAGAACAGAATAGCAGATACCTAACTTCACTGCTGAAGTTAAGTGAAGGCTTTTCTTTCAAAAAATGCCAGCTGGATCATAATTAACATGTTTCTTAGGGAACTGTTGTTTGAGATAAAAATCAGAGAGAAACTGGACATGTTATTCAGGTTGGTAGTTGCAGAGCACAGTTTTCCAGCTCTGCTAGTGGAGTGCCAGAACAACCTTGCTCTCAGTGGGTGCACAGCACTCAGCCATAGGGTAACCACCACAGGGATGCTCTAGAAATCACAAGTGCCAATGTTTTAGGTTTCCTCAATTTAAAAATTTAGAATTCTTAAAAAAAAAAAACAAACCAACCTATGATAACATTTAAGATGAAAATAGAAATAGAAGCATATACAGATCTCCTACATTTTGTTATAGGGACACTCACTTCCAGAAGAAAAATTTCCTGCATTTTTTGTAGCCTCTTATGCATGGCCTGACTGGATTCATGATCCTCTGGATCAACGAAACTGTGGAGCATCCTGGGCTTTTTCAACCGCAAGTAATATTGATTTGTTTTTGCCTTTTAAAAATATCATAAATGTTATTCATGTGATGAAAATTTATAGTAATGTAGTAAGGAAGTAATTTTAGCTTGCTGTTCAGTTTTAATCAGCAACCAGGAATAGTAAAAATTGCTGCAGTTTTCCCTTTAAGTTGTCCCAAAATCTTTAAAAAATCTATCAAAGCTGTAGAGCACTGTTTGCTTTTCATATGTTTATATAACATGGGGAGATTTTGAGGATGTTCAGCATCATGTGCTATGGTCTCTGGTTTCATGAAAAATAGATACAAGTGGTTGCATCACTTTCTCCAAAGAAAAGTGATCAATTATGTCCATCTCTCTTATGCTGCAATGAAGCTCAGTACATTTTGGGGTGTATAGAGATAGAGAAAAAAGCCATAAAATCTTTGACTTGATCCAGCCAGTGGGTCCCCACAGATGCAGGGTTCTGCAGCTGCTTCTTTAAATGACAGCAGTAAGTGAAGGACAGGAGCACTTTGTTCACTTAGTCCCAGGGCCCTGCCAAAACCAGACTGAACACACTCTGTTATCAATATATAATGTTCAGTGTTTAAAAGAGAAAACCCAGAGTGCTTCTAACAGCTCTCCTGACCGATTGCTGCACAGATTAACAGATCTCACCATGGGAAAGACTTTACAGATATTCAGCCTAGATTTTCCCTTTCATAAGTGAAGATTTTTGCTTCACATAATTATTTAAATGTGAAATATTATGAGATACATCCCCACGTTGTTTAGGTTCATCTAACATTTTTAATATGGATTTTCAATCCTTCTTTGTAAGATTAATTAATGCTCAATGAATGGACAAGCACTGCTCTATCCTTTTTCTTATCATCATTCGTATACATATTCAAAAATTCTTCAGTAACAATAAACTCATGAAAGCAAGTTCCTTACCATGTGACATCTCAGAAAAGGACATAACAGTAATTACCAGCTGCCATAAGCAGATTCACTTTTTTGCAGTCTTGTCCAAAGCTCACTCAAGTTCATGTTGATTTTGATGGGGTTTGAGATTTCAAGGCATTTTTAAATTTTTTTTTCCCATTCAAAAGTGAAAGGCTAACAATAATAAAACCATAATGTGAGCACAAGTAATGACTGTGATTAGAGCTGAATAATTGTTTCATGGTCACTCATTAACGAAAGAAGTGTCTTAAATTCACATATTAGTTCACTTGTTCTGCCTTTAAAGCAGTGCATAAATATATTAGTACTTAGAATTATGACTGTTTGATTGAGTTCAGTCATCTAAGGTGTCTATCTCAGAAGAAGAATCATGTATGGATATGGTGAGGAGGTACAGTGGATCCCAAATATATACATTAATATGAGCATTTTCATATAGTCTTCCCAGCAAAAACAACGCACACTTTCAGTCTTGAATTTTCTCCTTTGTAGGACTGTTAATTTGTGGTTTTATTTTTTCTTTAATATAAGAAGGAAAGGTAGAAAAAAGAGAAAAGATATTTGGGGATTCGGTTGCAGAGAGGTGGGGGAAGTATTTGCTTCTGCTGATGTCAGCCAGAAATGAATATGCATTTACAAATATGGTATGGACTAACTAATGTAAATGCCTCATCTGGTGTTTAGAGATGTGAGATCTTATGATAACCAGTAAATCCATGGATTTATAATATTACAGTAAAGTCGTTCATGGTATTCTGTAGTTTCACAATCCTCTCTCTTGAAAGTCTGTACAGATTATATCAGCGTTGATTTGTGAAGTTATCTGCAAAGACAGAAAATTGTGAGGTTGTATTTCAGTCCTTCTAACAGGTGTGTGAAGTCATAATTATTTGCTTTTGATAACAGAAAACTTATTTCAAAATAGGTGTTGCAGCAGATAGAATAGCAATTCATTCCCAGGGTCAGATCACAGACAACCTTTCCGCTCAGAATTTGATCTCTTGTGATACAAGTAATCAACACAGATGCAATGGTGGAAGTATTGATGGTGCTTGGAGATATCTGAAAACACATGGGTAAATATTTTATCTATCTGTTTATATTATTTTAACTTGAACCAGTTGTTTAAGTTGTGTTTCGATTATGGTTTCTGACCTTCAGAAAGAGGCTTCTAGCTCTGTCCTAGGTCAAATTATCTGCATTCCTTCATGAAGACTATCACTCTCTCTCATGTGCACCTTCTTTAAATCACCTTCATGAAGTGAAAGAACTATGAAGCATTAAAAAAAAATAAGTGAAGACTTTTGAGTAAGGTTTCTCAGTTTCCATTTAAGCCACATTTCCTCTAGACATTATAATTAACTGGGGAAACCGGTAACCTCTCTAATGGCAAGAGGAACAAAAAAGGATTTTTTTAATGTCAAAGACAATACCAAAAGTGGGTTCAAAACTTCTGTGGTTCTTAGGACACAGGTTCTCCATGTTAAATAACCTTGAGTAAGCACCCAGTTGCATGAGACAACATTTTGAATATTCCAAGGTATCAAACACTGGGTTTTTTGTAAAGCAAAATCTAATCAAGCTTTTGCCAGAGTGCCCTAAAGAAAGGCCTAAAGAGCCCTAAAGAGCACAGCAATGGAACAGTCTCTCAGTCTTCTGTTCCCTCTGTCTATTATCCCTGTAGTAGGAGCATAATCACCATGAGCCAATATTCTCCCTATACCAGAAAGCTGCATTTTATTTTATTTTATTTTTATTTTTTTACCTGAAGCAGTGTGGTCAGTGAAACAGCTTGTTCTGCAGAGGCAGTTTAAGTATATGAGTCAGCTTATGTCTATGAGGAAAGGCAGGCTGAAGCTGCATGAGGCATTTTGTCACCCTCCCAGCTGTCCCCACACAGGAGCTGGTGCTGGTGTAAAGGCAGCAGTGAGATCATTTCTCCCACATTACCCATGACCCTACCATTGTGGAAATGGTGTGTGGAGTAGGCTTTCTGACTGATGTAAGCCTGAAAGTGTGCAAAGAGGGCACCTCAGATCACCAACGCAGTCCTGGGAACTCCTTAGATCTGCTTGACACAATTTTCCTGGTGCATGACATATTTTCCTGATTCACAGGGCTGTAATCCATAACCCTTTACCTTTGCCAATTAAAAGAATTGATACTTATGGCAAAGAAAAATGAAATGTCTTTTGAATGAGCCTTGTTAAATAGTGCTTCCTTCATCACACTTTCCAGAGACTTTTATTTTATAAGCCAGTATATTGCAATATTTTTCATTATCTCCATATCCAGCAATTGGGAAGGAGCACATTGATTTTCTGTGTGGGTTTTTAAATTTTCACTGCAGGTGTTTAAGACTATTTTAAAGCTTCTGGTTTTCTGATTTCTGAAGTGCTTATTTCAGTTTGTTTCATAGATTTTCAGGAAAATCAAGTGCTAGTCTAAACTATCCCTAGTGAAGTCAATAGAAAACTTCCATGAAGCTCAGTGATGGTCGCCCAGTGCTGAGACATGATTTTCAGAATCCCTGAGCACCCAGTTAGGAGTGAAATATGCTATAATTGGAGCTGAATCACTGTTTAACTCTCTCTTTGTCTTCCTCTGTTAATTAAAGAATCAATCTGTATTCTAAGTATTATTAATTTTAGGCATTTCCATTGCAAGTCATACTTTGGGAGGAATCAGTGTGCTTCAGAAATCTATTTTATCTTCTATGGGAAATGAAAAGCTTGTAGTATATAATAATGAGAAAGAAAAAAATCATTTTCAGGTAGTAAAAAGGCTACATACTTAAATGCAAATACTGCTTCTAATCAGGGCTTGATCTAATTTGTACCTTGGGTTTTAGGAGTTGCGGGTTATTATGTTACCATTATTAATTTTAACCAACTTGCTAATGAGAGTCTAATGTTTTAGACTATATTGTCATCTCACAATTAAAACATATAAATACAATAAAACCACAAAAAAATTCCTTAGATTGAACACATAAACATTATTTCAGATTAATTCTGCCAAGGCTGTATCAACACACTGCAGACTTTTGCTGCTTCTCCCTGCATGCTACTTGCTCCCAGTATATTTTGTGTATGTTTATGAATGTGTGCATGTAAACATTTATTTATGTGGCAAGGTCTTCTGGTAATGTTTTCAATGTTTACTGTTATTCTCATGCTTTGTAGAATCATGGAATTGTTTGGGTTGGAAGGGACCTTAAAGATCATCAGGCTCCAACTCCCCCATGATGTGGGCAGGGACACCTCCCACTAGAGCAGGTTGCTCCAAGCCCTATCCAGCCTGGCTGTGAATATTTCCAGGGATGACGCATCCACAACCTCCCTGGGAAATGTGTTCCAGTGCCTTACAACCCTCACAATAAAGAATTTCTTCCTAATATCTAACCTAAATCTCTACCCTCTTCCAGCTTAAAACCATTATCCCTTGTCATGTACACACATTTCAGCAAAGAGCTGTTACATTATATTAATAATGACTGCAGAAACTATGGTTGGAGAAAAGATTCAAAACTGACTGTTTGTTGGTTCAGAATGAGACTCCATGTCTCAATTACCACAGAGCTCCTGTATGCCACTGCCACGTTTGGTGCTTGCCATGGAGGTAAGACCCATCCATGCAGATCCTGTGACAACTACAACAAGAGAATCCAGGTGAAAGGAGGAGTAAAAAAATCCCTAAACTCGGGAATTAATTTCTCCTCCTCTGTTGTCTCTCAATGAAGTGTTTTAAGTACATCTGAGGGTCATGCCATTCAGAGAATCACAGAATTGTCATGGTTGGAAAAGACCTCTAAGATCAGCGAGTCCAAATGTCTTAAAGACAGACAAGAAACAGACTTGAAATCACCTACTCCTGCCCTGCTTATGCTAAACTGGGCTCTGAGGATTGTATTTGCTCACCTTTTTGGAAGCCTGTGATGACTGGTTACTAGAATTATTATGTATACAGATGTGTTTTATATATCTTGTATGTGTATACATATATACACCAAAGGTTTCCTTCTAGCCAGTGACAGAAGCAGGTTTAAAATTAATAATAGCAACCCATGTATATTTGGCCTGCATACTTACCATTCCATTTTGGAAATATGGGAATGCAGAATACCTTCAGACATTCAGAAGGTATTAAAAGGGGTTGACATGAGTATATTGAAGATCTAAGAAATAACAGCCTAACAACCTTAGATAGAAAATGCCTTTTCATGCAGGCAGAATTGTTAGGGTTTTTTTGCATCTCCTGGGTGTATTAGTCTAGTTTTGGCAGAAAGGGTTTGGTGAGCAAAAAGACATTCTCTTCAGGGTCAATTTTTCTACCACCAAATGCTAATGGGAAAATGCCATATACCTGTCACATGCATGGGCTCATCTTGTAAAAATCCTGACAACTAAGTGTACACAGGCAAACATAGTTATCCTCCATATTGCATGGAAAAACAGTTTTGGTTCTTCAGATTCAGAAAGTTCAGTATAGTTGGTGAGCTACCTAAATGCGTATCCTTTTTAAAAGACTGTCTATTTTAAAATATTCTACTTCAGTGAACTGTTTAATCATACTCTTTAAGAGAAGCCCTCTAATAGACCTCCATGCAATTATCACCAAAGTGTATAATGTTTTGGGAACATCTAGCAGTTTAAGGTAGAAAACTAGGAGGTTCCAATATCTTATTAAAAGGATAAAATAGTAAGTGGAAAAATTGGTGTGCCTTTGAGTGTTTCCGATTATTAGTAAGTACATTTTAAACAGATATTTTGTTTTCTTCAATTTATTGAAGTAAAAAATATGTTCAGCTAGTAAAGAGTCAAAATGGCTGAACAATCCAGGATAAGCTGTTGAAAAAAACCATTGTATTAAGCAGCAGTTCATTTGAAGTATTGCCAAAGAAAAGAATTAAAACCCCTCTCGACCTTTCCTTGAAACCACCTATTTTTCATTGCCCCTTTCCATTCTTGGATGCAATAAGGGTCTTTAGCCTGTGCTTTAAAGTTCACTTGATTTAGTACTTTGGAGATTTCCAAATTCAAAATTAGCAGGGGTTTAAGTCTCAGGTGAGTTATCACAGCTTCTCCACAGTGACTACTCTGACAACAGCAATGTTAAAAGCATTTGAGTCTTTGAAGTCTGGAATTAAAAACATGTTGGAGAGACTCTGTTGTTATTAAAATATTTGTCTTTGTTGCACTTAAAGCAATAAGTATATTTCATATATTTGCTATTGCAAATAGCCCCCATGATTCTCTTCATAAATCAATTTTTGTGGGTTTTATATCTTAGTCAGGATAGAAACTGCCCAGTGATTTCTGGATTTAATATTTTTAAATTAAAATCTTGGTAGAATATTGATTTTCATTTAAAAGTGTTAAAAATGAGTCATGTTTCCTGTAGATAAACTCTAAAACCTTGAAATTGAAAGCTTTAATGCAAATTTGCAATAAGCAGTAAGAAAAAATTAACTGCTGGCTGTATGTGTGAGGGAAAATTCTGTCAGCAACTATAAAGCTTTTGAGAGAGATGCTTTTTGATGAAATAGCCAGGCTGTTTTCAGGAGCTGTAGGAAGCAGACATATACCCCTATGATATCATGGGACAATCTGCCTTTTTTGTTTCTTTCAGAGGCTCATTGCTGTCATTAGCCAGGAGCTGACAGAAGGAGCCCTATGGCCAGAGCCTCCTGAGACAGTCCCCAGCCTTTTGTGCCCACTGGATGCCACATGTTATAAGTCACAAAGTTTGTCTCTGTTTGTCCTTTGGGCCACATTCACTCTCAGGCATAAACTGCAACAGTCTGAACTTTACTGAAAAATAGGAAAATTGTAAAATTGCAATAAATCCCATCTCTCTGATACCTACCCAGTCTCACTTGTTCTATGTCATATATCGATCTGGGTAAAGTTGCTCCTACCAGCATCACTGCGGATAATTTGTTCTATTTATGAATCAAGATGGAGGAACTCAATCACCAGCCCTCATCCAAATGCTTCCCCTAATCCTGCTCTGTGGCCAGATTGTTCATTAACTCACCAAAAACTCTGAGCTTACCATCTGCTGAGAGTAGATTCTCACTTCTACTAATCTCCCATGTATTTTTAGTAGTAGAAGTTCAGTTCTCTTTTCAGGAGGTACATTGCTAGTATCAATTAAGATATTAGTGTTTATCTCAAAGTGTTATACCTCTCTTGGGAAGAATGATAGTTACTGCCAACAGGACACCAGTTATTGTACTAAAACCTTTAAAAAACAAGTATAGCACTTTTTATTTCATACATCCATACTTTCGAAGAATGAGGGAGTCTGTAGATTTACTTGAAATACAACAGTTGGGAAATAGTTAAAAGCTTGAAATAAAACTGAATATTAAAGCAAGCTTCTTATCAACTTTTTTTTTTCCTTTATTTATTTCCTCCTTCCTTCCTTCCTTCCTTCCTTCCTTCCTTCCTTCCTTCCTTCCTTCCTTCCTTCTGTTTATTTATTTATTTATTTATTTATTTTTGCACCCAAACAGAGTTGTATCCTATGCTTGTTATCCATCATTTTGGAACAATCATCTGGGGCTTTCTGGTGAAAACCATTGTTATGTGTCAAGTGAATATGGAAAAAACTATACAAATGCTGTCTCTTATACANTCTTTCGCTGCTGAAATAGCAATTTGGGGCTGTGCAGGAGAAGTTAGATGTTAAATTCTCTTCTCTAGGGCTGGGATCACTCTGTGCTGAAATACTCCCAGAATTTCCCCTTTCAGATCCCAAATACTCTTCTTGGTTTTATGTGTCTGTCGCTTTTTAATTTTTCTGCTGAACCTTGCAAACAAAGATCCCTCACTTCTTAGAGCAGGGAGTGAAGGACTGCAAAAGAGCTGTGTATCCCAAATACTGCTTGTTTGCAGCCAAGGAAGGTGCTGGCAGCACATGAAAATTCATCTTCCTGCTCATCTCCCAGTCAGTGTAACTGGAGAGAGGTGCCGGGATTTGGGATGTGGGGTGAGGGAGAAAAATCATAGTGGTGGATGTCCACCCATCTTGGATGGATGGCCGATACAAAGCCAAAGCATTTTACTTCAGGCTTTGTATTACTTTGTATTACTGCTGCATTTCTATTACCCTCGATCATATAACAAGTTTTCATAACCTCCAATTTATTATTGAAATGGTCTTGATTGTTAGATTTAATTTATTTCAGTGTATCATGGAGCTGAAATCACTTCTTCAAGCTCTTTATGTGGGCAGTTGTAATTAATCTGCACTCAAGCTTAACACAATCAATATTATGAGCCTTTTGTTCTGTCCAAGTTTGTTTGTTCAAACAAAATATACTTTGCTGCATTTGATCTAGAAATAAATACAGTAGTTTCTGCTTGTTTTAAGAAAATGAAAAAATATGATCCTCAATATAAAATTTCAGACCTCTCTCTCATACTTCATTTTCTTAAAACA